>QAXD01000187.1:1463010-1605791 GCA_004335575.1 Haematococcus sp. NG2
CTGGACCCAGGGGTGTGACAGCAACCAAGGCCAGCTTCTGGCTGCGGGTGATTGCAGGGGTAGAGGTAGAGGGTGTTACACTTGAGAGAGCAGGGGTGGCTGTCACACCCCTGTCCCTCTTTCTAGTGTTTGGACCCAGGGGTGTGACAGCACGCGGGTGATTGCAGGGGTGGCTGTCACACCCTTGCCCCTCTTTCTAGTATTTGGACCCAGGGGTGTGACAGCACGCGGGTGATTGCAGGGGTGGCTGTCACACCTCTGTCCCTCTTTCTAGTGTTTGGACCCAGGGGTGTGACAGCACGCGGGTGATTGCAGGGGTGGCTGTCACACCCCTGCCCCTCTTTCTAGTGTTTGGACCCAGGGGTGTGACAGCATGCGGGTGATTGCTTGGAGAGCTGTGCAGTAAGACAGCACTAGTCCGCATGCAAGCAGACACAGGCTGTGTGCTACATGCATGGGCCGTGCTGCACCGTTGCATGGGCATGCCTGCATGGTTGCACCAGCCTCCAAATGCATAGGTTTGTTGCATACGCGCACACGGAGCCAGCAGAAGCTTGTTTCAAGCCAGATATATGAGCACAATTGGCTTGGGGCACTTATGTCCCCGTCTGCCATACATCAGGTACTTTGAGATACCACACATTGCTGCATTCACACTCAATCTTACTCATTTGGGCGCCATCACGCATCCCACACATACCATATCACCATGCCGGGGCTACAGACAGGGCACGCCAGTCAGCAGGGTGCTTTATGCGCCACAGTGGCTCCGCAGTGAATGTACCACACATATGCACCAGGTAGAGGGTAAAGGGTGTTACCAGGTGGATGTGAAGACGGCATTCCTCAATGGGGAGCTGGAGAAGGATGAGATGGTGTACATGGAGCAGCCAGAGGGCCATGTGGTGGGTGGCTATGGCATGGTGTGCCAGCTGAGGAAGGCCTTGTATGGCCTGCGGCAGGCACCCCGGGCATGGTACATCAAGCTGAAGGGTGTGCTGGAGGCAGCTGGCTACAGGGCATCAATCACAGACCCTGCGCTGTTCTACAAGCTGAAACCAGTCCCTGGCTTTATCCTGGCGCATGTGGATGATATGCTTCCAGCGTCAGAGTCTCTGGAGGAAGTGGTGGAGGTGAAGTCAGTGCTGAGCCGCTCGTTTGAAATCACTGACATGGGCGAGGTGAAGCACTACCTGGGGATGGAGGTGGCACGCGATCGTGTGCAGCGCACACTGAAGCTGTCACAGCGGCAGGCAGTGGAGGAGCTGCTGGACAAGTACGGCTTGTCCGATGCTAACCCCCGGGCAACACCACTGTCTTCTGGATTCAAGATCACCAAGATGGGTCAGTTCCTGGAGGCAGGTGACATCACCAAGTATTAGGAGCTGGTGGGCTCTCTGATGTACTTTTCCACCTGCACACGGCCAGACATCTCTGAGGCCGCGGGAGTTCTGGCCAGGTACATGTCTGCACCGACGGCAGAGCATGCAGCGGCAGCCAAGGGCGTGCTGCGCTACCTGACAGGCACCAAGGACATGGGGATTGTGTTCTCTGGTGGGGGCACAACTGTGCATGGCTATTGTGATGCGGATTTTGCGGGTGACCTGGACAGCAGGCGCTCTACCACTGGCTATGTGTTCATGCTGAATGGTGGTGCCATCAGCTGGGCATCCAAGCTGCAGCAAACGGTGGCAGTGTCTACAGCTGAGGCTGAGTACATGGCGGCTTCAAATGCTGTGAAGGAGGCACTGTGGCTGCGCAAGCTGATGTATGACTTTGGTATGCCAGTGCCAGCCATGCAGATATACAGTGACAACCAGGCATCCATTGCCCTGCTGAAGAACCCCATTGTCTCAGGGCGTGCCAAGCACATTGATGTGCAGCATCACTTTGTGCGTGAGCGTGTGGAGCGCAAGGAGGTCAGCTTTTCCTACGTCAGGACGCAGGACATGGTGGCTGACATTATGACCAAGCCACTGCCCGAGAGCAAGTTCGTGATCTGCCGGGCAGGCATGGGCGTCATGTGAGGCGCGACCACTGGGCTGTTCAGTCCTCTGTGGCTGGGGCAGACATTGACACGCGCAGGATGGAGCGTGTCAGGCATGCATGGAGGCATGCGTGTGTGTTTGCAGTAGTATGAGTGAACATATTGATCACTCATGGGTTGCTCTTGTTGGATCAGGATTGCTGCAACTAACTGTGAATGTTGTTGTTTGGTTGACAACACAATTTGTCTCAAAGTCTGAGACTGTGTGAACAGCTCTGTCCGCGTGGGAGTGTTAAGGGCTGATATGAATAGCCTGATCTGTACGTCCAGAAGCTGTTCTAAGGCAGCACAATCCGTTGAGCAATACTGTAGTGCCATGGTGTGTCGGACGATGACGAGGCTTAAGGTTTGTCCATCGTCGCACTGACGTGGTGGCAGAATAAGAATCTTTTACTCTTGTGTTAGAGTTGGCATTATCAGAACCCCGAAGTTCTGGATTCGACACAAGCAAGAATACTGTAAGCCTAAAACCTAAACACAGATTTCCTTCAGGACGCTTGCCCAAAACCTGCCACGAGTAATCGTACTTTTCTGCTCCTGCTTTCGTTCTTGACGCACACAAACGCTACTGTATGCGATTGAGCCTCACAAAACAAAACAGAATAGACCAGCTCTGGTTTTTTTGAATCCCACTGGTATGATGACGATTGTTACTGGAGACAGCGTCTGCAGCACAGTGTGAAACCAGGGCACATGCAACTGTGCTTTAGCGGGCGTGGAGCTGTTGGTTTCGCCATGCCCCACATGCGGCAGCATGCTGCGTCATGCTTCAGGTCATGCCCACGTGCCATGCACCATGTGCTGGTGCCACAGGCCATGCTAACAGCACCGTCACTTCCACCAAAGTGAGTGGCTATGTATGTTGATGTGGACCAGTGCATCCGTGTGGCAGGTGGTACATACCAGGTGAGCACTGAGTAGGTATGGCGCGATGCCATAGCACAAAGCCATAGCGCATGCACACCGCATGTGCAGGACGTGTTCAGAGGCGGTCCGACAGGCGCGGGCGGCTCTAAGGTATGACCCCGAGATGTGCTGCGTGGATGTAGCTTGCATGTACGCACTTCCTCTGGGTCTGCACAGGTGTTCTTGAGTACGACAGGTGTGCGTGCGCACACCAGCGCCATGTATCCTCAGCCCAGGCCAAGGTTGCAAGCTGCACCCTGCTTTTACAGCCACACATCAGTCACCCAGCCAAGCAGGCATGCAGCAGCAGGCGCACGGTGACTGATGCCTGTATGCCTCCTCGCGTGAACGTATGCGGCTGTTGGTGTGCTGCGCTTGCGGGGTGCGGTTGTGGGCGCAGGGCGTGGCGTGAAGCGCGCGCAGCTGGCCGTGTGGCACCCCCTTCCCCAGGCGGACCCCAGCAATACTGGCTTGCCATGGACCTACCTCTGCCAGTCAGCCGGGGCATGGCATTCCTGACAGGTGTGTGGGCAGGGTGCGTGTGCAGGGCTGACTGCGTCTCTGGGCCATGCAGCGTCAGTTGAAGCCGCTGCAGCGCGATGAGCAGAAGATGCCGCCATTGCACTGGTTGCAGCCTCAGGTCCAGGATGGGATTGCTTGATGCACTCAGCCCAGGTCCGCTCTGCACTCTGACCTGCACAAAAGCCCTGAAATACGGTGATCACGGCCCTGACTGCAGTCGAGCATGCTCGCGGGCCTGTGCGAGCATGCTCGCGGGCCTGCGCGCCCTCAGCCCTCTGTGTGATGGGGTGTGTGTGGCTGTTCAGCTCTAGCATCCATGAGAGGAACAGCTTTCAGCGCAGCTCAAGCACAGTTTCACAGACTGCGTCAAGCCGCACGCACACACTTTTGCTCGTTGCGCAGGGGATGTCGATGATACCGTGCGGGTTGCTGATGAGAGCGACTGGCCTGGTGGCATGCAGCAGCGGTTCCGAGCGATGCGACCCCTCGTGGATGCAGCACTTGAAGGGTAAGCAAGCCATTGCTTCAACCTGACACTGTTGCTGCTGCCCTTTTGGTGATCTACTGTGGGTAACACATCCGACGCAGCGCACATGTCAACATGAACCCAGGGGCCATGTACTGCGCTGCCGTGCAGCATGCCTGCACAATGTGCTTTGCACACACGAGCCTGCATATTTCTCGTCTCTTGCAGGTATGATGCAAAGTTTCTGGGCCTGTTAGAGAGTGACGCAGATGGTCTGGGTGTGTGGTCGGCTCCAAGTGCGCTGACAGAGCCTGACAGGTCCTGGGCAGGGTGGTATGAAGGGGTGTGTGCTTCGTTCTTCAAGCTGTGTGCTCCTAGGTGTGCTCTAGGTGTGCGTGCTGTTCACAACATGGCATCGCAGTAATGGCTACAGTACGTGCCGGCAACTACACTGCCCTGCCCTGCCTGTGGGTACCCTGCTCAGCCATCCCCTGCCTTGCCGCCACAGATGTCACACTGGTTGGGAGCGTGACGAATGCATCCGTCCCTTCCCTGCTCAAACTGCTGGAGGGAGGGTACGGCTCACGTGTGTGTGACCCAGGTGTGTGCAAGTCACAAGCCAGGCAGGATCGTCGGAATGTTCATTAGGTCTAACGCTCACGCCTGTCTAGCCTGACGACCCATCTGTCGCGCCGACAGGCCTCCGTCAGGTGCCCGTGTCAGGCGATATGTGCGGGGTGCATGTGGTCAGCAGCCACGCAGACAAGCAGCAGCCTCAGGTTAGGCTCATCCAAAGTCCATGCCTTGCGGGTGCGCTCTATGACCTTGATGAAGAACCCTTGCTATATATGCTTGAGCCTCTGGCTGGTTTGGTGTAGCTGTACGTCCAACATGTGCTCACCGCAGGTGCTCGCTTGGGTGTTCACTTTGTTTGATCGCGGGGTGCCTCGCATGTCCACCAAATCAGTTATACGTGTGCCCACAGGTCACACGATCATCTGTGTGAACCCAGCGTGGTCGCGCGCACGTGACGTAGGGCAACCGTGGGACAAGTGAGTTGCGCAGAATAGAGCGACCACCGCAGTGATGGCATCCGGAGCATCGCAACTTGATTTCCGTTTGCGAGTCTTTCTCACTTCTGCGTCTCTGTGTTCAGTGCACTGCATCTGTGCGATTCATGCGTGATTAAGCTACTGGCTGGGCTCGCAGCTTTCCATCCCCATGACACCTGCTTCATTCACGAGCAGGATTGCTAGCTCTGCTATGCCGGATCTTCCTCTCACACCACCTGCCGTGATGGGCGGTTTATTTTGAGCAGATCCCTCAGAGGCCGAGCGGCCGCAGTGATTGGAGATGGAGACGGCCCAGGGCCCACGGGTTGTTTTCAGCTGCCCCCAGCTCCAGCACCCAGTGCACCACCCAGCCATCCTCAACCCAGCATCAGTCTGAAGGGCACTGCACGCGCTGCACAGAACAACAGCAGCGGCACAGAAGCGGGCGCGGCATCCTCGGGTGCTCGTGTGGTTGACACTGGGCAACAGCCAGCTGTGGCCCAGCAGCTCGGTTCTGTGGCTGACATGGCTGTGCCACCTGTGCAAGTTGGAACGTGGGAGATGCTGTACATGTGCCGCATGGTACGCACAGCGCGTGGAGCCAATGGCATCATCCACAGAGTCTGGCCCGGGCCATGGGTGGTTCATGCAACCCCAACAGGTGCGTTCTGTTGTCATGCACACACAGTGTCCAGCCTGCTTTGTGCAGGTGCTGCCTTATACGGTATGTTATAGGGTCCCCATTCCCAACTCTCCCATGCTTGTTTCATGTGCTGTTTAATTTCAACTGGAGCCTTGGCAAGTGGTTCTGCTTGCGGGTGCTCAGATCCCATTTTCCACCAACAACATACTCATGGCTGCTAGGTTATGTTATACTCATGGCTTCGGCCAAGACCAACCTGCAGACACGTATGAACAAGCATGACCGGACATCGTCACCACTGAGCCTAGTGGGCATTCATATCGTGGCTCTTATTGGTTCACTGCGCAGAGGAGCTAGTGGAGTTGGGCCCGTGTTTGATTGTGTCCAACACACAGCCGTGCGGAGATGTTGTACTCGCCGCACTGAACGGAGTGAAGAATGATATGGACGTGCGCGCCAAAGAGCTGCAACAGAAGTAGCAGCAGCCATGGCACCATGACTTCATGAACCCAGCGTGGAGCATGTTGCAAATGGAGTTTCAAGCAGCATCCACCACATGTACACATGTATGGAGGCCTGTGTTCTGGCCCATGCAAGCAGGCTGGAGCAGCGCGTGCACACAGACATGGTCATGTTCAGGACTGTTTTTGCTTGATGGCTTGTGACTGGTTGCGGTATTGGCTCTGTGTTTCGTGCTAAGTGCAGGGCAGTGTGTGATGCCCAATCCAGCTGCTGCCAGACACCACAACATCACATGTGAGCAAGGACCGTCGCCTAACATGCAACATACAGCCCAACACACCTGATCACTCACCCCTCCACAAAGCTGGTGCATGTCCAAGTAGCAGTCAACAGTCGAAGCAAGCAGCTGTGGCCACCCCAGCTTGTGTGTGTGGGGTGTGTGAGTGGCACTGCTTACAGGCAGCATCAGCTTGTGCACTACGGGGCCTTTGTGCACTACGGGAGGGTTTCTGTTTGAGCTGATTATATTGCGCAGGAGCTGCTTTGCGTGCAACGACCTCAAACGGATTACAGAGGGTTCCTCTGACGGGATGGCCGAGCTGGTCTAAGGCGCTAGATTCAGGTTCTAGTCCGTAAGGGCGTGGGTTCGAATCCCACTTCCGTCAATGTCTTGTTTTGATCGTCTGTATGGGTAATAAATCCGAGGTAACAATCGTTACTCCTTCATTTTGCCCGATCCGATCCTGGAAGCGCATATGGTAAGTTCCGAATGCCCAAGCTGATACTGCATACCCTTCACCATCGGGATCGGTAGCAGGTCAGCAGAATATGCAAAATGAAGGAGTAACGATTGTTACCTCGGATTATTACCAGCAGAATATGCAAAATGAAGGAGTAACGATTGTTACCTCGGATTTATTACCCATACAGACGATCAAAACAAGACATTGACGGAAGTGGGATTCGAACCCACGCCCTTACGGACTAGAACCTGAATCTAGCGCCTTAGACCAGCTCGGCCATCCCGTCAGAGGAACCCTCTGTAATCCGTTTGGGGTCGTTGCATGCGAAGCAGCTCCTGCGCAATATAATCAGCTCAAACAGAAACCCTCCCGTAGTGCACAAAGGCCCCGTAGTGCACAAGCTGATGCTGCCTGTAAGCAGTGCCACTCACACACACCACACACACAAGCTGGGGTGGCCACAGCTGCTTGCTTCGACTGTTGACTGCTACTTGCGTGGACATGCACCAGCTTTGTGGAGGGGTGAGTGATCAGGTGTGTTGGGCTGTATGTTGCATGAGAGGCGACGGTCCTTGCTCACATGTAAGCTCCTAGGCGCTTTTCAGCTGGCTGGGTCCAGCATGTTTGTGTGCAGATGTCCACACAACAGTGGGTTGATGTGCATGGGGGTTGCTTCTTTTACACATCAATGTGAACAGGTCCCACAGTATTCAGCAGGAATTTGAAGCACTGAGAGGGTGTTTGTCACATGAATAGTGCTACAAGAGAGCTGCATCTTGTGCTGCAAAAGAGTGTGAAGAGCAGCAGGTTATGTGCATGCCAGTTTATCAAGAGGCAAATCCCAAACATTGCCGCAAACACCCACACATGAAATGTAACGCACAAATACACAGCCATCCGCTCATCACACCCCTCACGCAGACAGCAAGACACGCAACAAGACGCACAGATAGTTAGTGATGCTGCTCTCATTATCTCAATAGATTGCGTGGCGTGCGTGTGTGCATCATCTACCTCTGCATACATCTTTCCCATCAGCTTTCCCTGACCCCTTGGCATGAAAGTAAGTATTGATGTATGAGTCCGACAATCATGCACTTGCTGTAACATGCACAGAACGCACACTCTGTGCTCGTGGTACCAACGAATGAGCGTCCCACACAACTACCTACTCAACTCAGCGTGCGCAAACCTGCCAACTGCACATATTACAGCCAGCTGCCAGGTTGCAGTGCATTCAAGAATGAAGAGATACAGAACAAGTTGAAGATCAAGCGTTTCATAGTGGCATGAGTGCACTGGTGCAACCACGGCGTACGTTCCAGTACCAATGTCTGGTCACGTGCAAATGGCAGGCATACACCACGCATGCAGAACCAAGGCCATGGTGGCATGCATCCGGCATGCAAGTAGCAAGGTGATCACGGGTCTTGACCGCGATGACTGCCAACTGGTCTGCTCAGCTGTTGATGCCGCAATACATTGTGTGCTGTGACTGCTGTATGTACAGGCCCAAGCATCAGATGCTGCGATGCACTGCGCATAAATATGGTACAGACAGGCCTGTTGTTCACAAGCCAACACTACTTGAAGCTGGTGCAGGTCCACCAGAGCTGGTCACCCCGTGGCAATGGGGGGACAGGTTCCATCACCAACCTGCACAAGCCCCAGCACCACAACTGCACAAGAAAAGAAACCAAGTATGTACTGTTATACTACTGTGCGAGGCTGCCAGAGCAGATGGTCAGCTGCTGGGCAGGCTGCAACTAACGCCAAGGTGGCGCTTGCAGGAGCATGCAGGGCCCGGCGGGATGAGCACGCGGCTGGCTGCGTGACTGCCTTGTCAACCACAGCCGCTTGCACAGTTCAGTTGCACTGTTCCCAGCAGGCTACCAGCCAACGCGCAGGCCGGAGAGTGGCCGCAGCGGCTGGCCCTGCGCAATGCCCCACGTGTATTCCCCGATGTGTTGGACCGCCTCGTCGCCTGGCTGCCCTCCCTGCCCCGCCTCCCACTCAGAGCCAGCCGCTGCCCGGTGCACCAGCTGCGCCCCCGCCCTGCTGCCCAGCTCCAGCACAGTCTGTGCAACGGAGGACAGCACCCCACCTCTGCCCTGCACCAGGGCCGCACCGCCCGGCTGCAGCTGCTGCACGGCTGGCTGCAGAGAGGACTGGGGAGCTGCAGCAGGAGGGCCCCGAGAGGCGGCTTCCGCTGTGCTTGTTGTGGCCTGTGCTGAAGAAGCAGCCGTACCAGGGGCAGTGGCTGTGGCCGCACCACCCAGCTGAGCCTCCCACCAAGGGAGCCTGCCTGCGCAGCGTGCTGTGCCTGCGTCAACCACAGGCACGAAAGACGCCTGGTCCAGCAGCTTGTGCACCTCATCCATCAGCACCTTCATGTGTCCGTACAGTGTGCTGTTCTTATCCACTGTGATAGGGTGCAGGCGGTGCTGCTGGTGGTGCCATGCGGCCGGCTGCTGCTTCTGCTGCTTCCACTTTGTCTGCTGCTGCTGCTGCTGCTGCTGCGCATGGGCCTGATGCTGCAGCTGCTGTAGCTTCTGCTCCCGGGCCATGTGCAACGTCTTGAGGTCTGCCATGAATTGAGTCCTGCGCGGGAGCAGATTGAAAGGTAGAAGCACGCAGAAGGCAGTGGTTGAAGCGCGGGGTGCATTAAAAAGCGTATGTATGTGCTGAACAGATTGCGCACGGGACAGCGTGGCCACTGCAACGCTTGTGCGGGTATGCAGCTGATGGCTTGCGCTGCACAGCTTTGCTGGGCAGCCACCCACGGCCCTCATCCACGCACCTCGCACGCGCCACCTCATGAGCCCGGTGGATGATGAAGCCTGTGGGGTGGACCACAAATTTGAAGCCAGTTGCGTTCAGATGCGCGACGCGCTCGATCTTGTTGAACCCGTAGCCGCGGAAGCGCGCGTCGTACCAAGGAACCAGCAGCCGGTGCACAATGACCCAGGGCTCGAACCTGGCCAGGGGCAGGTTTCAGTGGGTTGGGTGGTGAAAAACAAGCAACAGGACTGACATGCATGGTGCATGCATCTGTTACATCAGCCGCATGGGACCAATGGCAGCCGGCCTGCTGTCTGTGCCTTGATCGCCCAGCACACGTGCACCTGTGCCCAGGGTCGCAGTGATCCAATGCCGCCAGCACTACCAGGGCCCGCCATCTGCACGTCCTACTGCCCGTGTGGCATACGTAATGCTCACCTGCACTCATAGTCAATCTCGTACTCCTCGTTGGTCATGAACCAGGCCTTGAAGTTGGTTGGCGCGTGGCCGTGGGAGAAGCGGTGGGCATCAAAGGGGCCGGCCAAACCGTCCACAACTGCTCTGGCCTGTGCATGTGCGACAGGGCGGGGGTGACACGCAGTGCACAAAGTATACATCAGGGCACACGTCAAGCTTGGAGTTGGGCAGAGGCGACTTTGAACGGGAGCCAAAAGGTTGCTTGCGCAGCTGTGGCTGGTGGTGGTGGCTGGTGAAAAGGCAAGTTGGGACCTGTGTCTGGACTGCAGAGCCTAGATAAATGGGCCAGTGCGTGCCAGGTGCTTGCAAGCGAAGAGAGAATGGCTGGCTTATACAGGATCAAGGAAGCATGATAAGCAGGACAACAACGGCACGCATGTGGGCGCGTCGGCAAGCTGCATGCGTGTGGGTGCTGCATGCGTGTGGGTGCAGTTGGAGCTCACCAGTGCTTGCTTGTTGGTGGTGATCAGGTGGTCAGCGGTTCGTGCTGCTGCACTCATGTTGGGCCCGTACGTCTCAAACGCAGGCAGCACATATGCAGTTCCCTTCTCGCAAGCCTGCAGGGTGCCAATCAGTCCAAAGGTTGGCATGCCAGTCGCTCACACATCCAGTCAGTAAGCTACCTGGTGAGTCGATCATCCAGCCAGCAGTTCAGACAACCATCAAACCAGCCTATCAAATGAAGGTGATGGGCGATGCCACAGGTGCCCTGGTTCGCTCCTGAATCACTCAGACATCATCCACCGTACTCCACGTGCCCCATTCTGCCCACTTTGAGCACTGCCCACTTTGAGCACTGGTGCTCTGCCAGCAGGCACGAACCACTCTCACCTCCACCATTTCAGCCGCGTGGTCTGCCCTCTCCAGCCAGTGCACCAGCTTTGCGCTCACAAGCATGTCCACATCCATCAGGGCGACCAGAGGGGTGCGCGCCTGCACACACACACGCCACAAGAACCAGTGCTGGGCAAGTGTGCCAAAAGAACTGTGTGGGCCAGCATACGTTATGAGTGTACGTACTCGTCATGCAGCTAAGGCATTCGAGCTGGACCGCGCCAGCCACTGACCAGATGGCATATTAACATGGGTCATTAGAAGGGATTATTATTTGTTATTATTATTATTATTATTATTATTATTATTATTATTAGAAGGGATGGCATAGCATGGGTCATGTGGAGCTGGCAGGGCCAAGCGTGCGGTCACAGGTACGTGCTGACGGCTCTCGCAAGCAGGCAGTGCATGATGCCTGGTGACAGTGTGGGGAGCGTGGTGTCTTGGTGCGTAGTACCATGCGACTCCCAGCCGCATGCATGAGCCAACCAGCATGCGTGCTGCCTGCGCACAGGAAGGACGCCCACATGCTCAGGCCGCGCGTACCTGTAGCCGCGCCAGGTTGCGCAGTGTATTAACCGGGTAGTGCATGTGGGCAGCGGCCATGGAGGCCACTTCCTCAACCACCAGCATCACGTCCAGTGCACACCCAGTGCCACGCAGTGGACCACCCGCGTCAGCGGCTGCAGCTGCCAGCTCAGCGACACGCGCCTCCGCCTGTGCATGCAGCTCTGAAATGGCCTGCACGTGCGTGAGTACAAACGTGCGTGCGTGAGTACAATGAGCCACAGGACATGAGCACTCCAGGCCGAGTTTAGGGTGAGGATTTTTCAGGGCAGGTTGGCGTACGCAGTGTACAGTTCAGCACCTCCGCAACAATGCCCAACCGTAACCAACCAAAATATGTGCCTTGGTTCAGGCAGACTGGGGCATGAATACAGGTTCCAGTGGGCATGAGCACCACTTGCCAATGCTGAACCCCTCCTCTCCTACATTCCTCACAGCTTGCGCACTTCCTGTGAAGTCTTTGTGCCCAGCCCTCGGCACCCTCTCTACCCAGCCCTGTCCCAAGCCCCTGACTGCCCCGCTGCTCCTGGACCGCCTCGCCTCGTCCCAGCGTGCATGGCACTGCCCCACGCACAACCACACACCACCCCGCCACCTCAACGCTGCCTCAAGAAACTCAGAAGCAGCCACAGAAGGCAGACTTCCTGTCAGGACCAACCCTTTGGCCCACCTGCACCGCATCCTCCACCCGCTTCTCTGCAGCTGCACCTCCACCCCACGCATCCAGCTCAGCAGCACGCCGCCGCGCGCCGCCTCTGTTCTTCACGATCTTGCGGATAGACACAACCAGCTGCTCCATGAAGCTCTCCTCCTGCTTCCCTTCCAGCTGTGCCGCCTGCACCTTCTTCACCTTGTATGGCCCACCCAGCTGGTCCTCCAGCCACTGGTTGGCAGGGCCGGGGAGACGGGCTTGGGGCCTGTCTGGCACCTGCAATGAGTGCAACAGGTGCAGCAGTACAGCATAGCAGTTTGAGGAGGAGGAGGAGGAGGAGGAGCAGTACAACAGAGCAGTACAGCACAACACCAGCTCATCAAGCGTCTGCATGGCAGGGCTCAGAGTCTGGGGGCATACATAACACATGCTGAGGAGAGCAGAGGCACACGTGCCCGACGGCGCAGCCAGCAGCACATCAGCTGACCTCCCTGGTTAAGTGTGAGCAGCTGGCATGCCGTGATGGTGCAGGCAGCGTCAGTTACTGAGTTACCACACTTATTACTAGCAGTAACAGCCACCACAGGTGCAAGCAGGCGAGAGGAGTTTGTGTCCGCGACGGAAAGGAAAAGAAAGGAAAGCTGTGACTCACATCATTGGCATGGGGATCGGCAGGGAGGGACAGGTAGACCACCGCACTGAGCCGACCCCCCCAAGTAGCACACTGTGCAGCCAGTTGAGGCAGACGGTCAGCCGACAGCTGCGTGACCAAAGTCACTGGGTTGGAAGGTGCCGGCGCAGCTGACCACCAGATGCGAACGGCCTGTGGTGTGCAGCAACAATTATCATGGCAGCAAGTGCGGTTTGTCGGCAGCATACGCAGTGGCAGTACACATGATGGCAGTACAGGTGCGGGACGCAGTCCTGCCCAACACGCTGCACAACATAGAAGCTTTGAACGCGTGTATGAGGGGCAGCATGTTGAGCGGATGCAGGCTGTATGTGGCTCCAGTGCCTATGCACTACCACCTTGCTGGTCAGGGCATGCATGCCGTGCAAACACCGCTGCTGTGATGCGGCGTGCTGTGCCGTCTGAGATGCTTTCGGCACTTGGCAGCAAGCACGCGGCAAGCATGCGGCCTCAGATGCTGCATGCAGCTGCACAGTAAGAAATGTGCGATGAAACTGCAGCAAGGCCTCGCAACAATACCTTGAGTGAGGCAAGGCTGTCATCCAGAGCTTTCTCCCAGCTCATGTTCTTGTTGGCATACCCTTCGTTCAGGCAAGCAGCTAGCTGCTGAGGCCCGGTGATGATGTCAGGGTCAGCCGCAAAGGCTTGATCCTTGGATCCAGGCGCCTGGGGGTCCGCACCCGTTGTGTCCCAGGTTTGTGCTGTGTCCGGCTGATCCGTCTGCTGCAGCACCTGTCGCTCTTTGTCTGCCATGGGTGCTCCACGCAGGCTGGGGTCCGGGCGTGCCCCGGCAGTGGGGAGGATTGAGGTGTGCGTGATGCAGAGTGTGATGGCTAGGACACTCATCAACGACTGGTGTCTGTGCACCACATGGGGTTGCATGGACCCGCGGCTGCCATGTGTGTGCCCTGCATGGGGGCGGCGCTCGTACACATGAGCTGCATGTGATGATTTCTTTGCTCCTGCGCTGCTGCTGCTGCTGCTGCTGCTGCTGCTGCTGCTGTTGCTGCTGCTGCTGCAGTGGCACTACTGGCTGGGCAGCACGCGCATGCCCGCGGCCACCGCTGCTGGCCGTTTGCACGCGCGCCACCTTGCGTGCTGGGGCACTGGAGGGGGAGCCTGGCCCCACTGCGGGACGCGGGCGCAGGGCTGCTGCTGCTGGGCCGCCGCCCCCTGCCAGGGTTCGCGTAGGCGCTTGGGGACTAGTGTCTCCTGTGAGGTCAATGACGCGGCCTGTAATGCAGCAGTGCGGGTGGAGCACTGGTTGTGTGAGTGGCTTGCTTGTTTGAGCACCCCTGAGCGAGCGAGCTGGCATGCGTGACTGACACCCGCACATGTGCTCGCTGACATGGCATAACCGCCTGACATGGCACTAACGTGCCTGCATGGGCAGATCCACCGCACATGCCTGCCATCTATCTGCCCAAGCTCACTCACCTGCAGACGGTCCAGGGGAATGCGTCAGATCGATGGGGGCAGGACGCGGGGCCCCACCTGTTGTGGGCCGATCTGAGGACATGGCTGGCCTGCGGATGCATGCACAGCGGCAGCAGCAGCAGGTTGGGCAGTTTCCTGAGGGCTGAGGGACAGTGCAAGCTGGGGGGCCTGCAAGCACGCATACAGGCACGAGCTCCAGCTGCTGTTGCTAGCTGTGCGCACCCCTCCCAAGCCACAACAGCCACCAGCACCATGTACGCAGCAGATGCCAGCACTGCACTCACTATTACTGGCCTTGCTTGGCCTGCCTGCGTGTGTCTGAAGCAAGTTGCCTGGGGGCTGATGATGTGTTGGAATGTGCAACGGACCGCCACCTCGCTGGCGCAACAGTAGGGCGTTGACACCTTGCCCACTGCAATGTTCCGTTCACAGTGTACAGAGCGCTGCGCGATCCACGAGAGGACCCTCACTCACCCGGCCATGAGCGCCCCGTGAGGTGGTGTTGGGAGCGCACAGGCTGACGCCGCGACGCGACAGCAGTCATTCTTATACATATTTAACAGCATCTTGCGCAAAAAGAAGAACGCACCCGAGGTTTAAGGGGGCCCAGTACCCTTTGAAACGTGCAAGCAAGAAACAATTGCACAAGAAGTCAAACGTATATAAGCACGCAAAGCGAGCAATGTTCTTTTCTGCTGCGTAAGTTGACCGTTGGTGCCGGGCTCGAGGAAGAGTTGGGGTAGCTGCAGGTAGGTGCAAGCTGCACGCAGCGCCTATGCTCTAAACACAACGCAAAAACACCCCTGTGATGTCGAGCGGCACCCCACATTGTGGCACACCTTGGACATGTATCATGTGCCGTTGTCCCGCCAGCATGGCTTCTGAGGATCATGTGCAAACCACGTCCTGGACCAGGGTCAGCTTCATCGACCTTCCCAAACACATCTGGGACCTGCTGCGACGTGCATGCTGCCACTGGACGCTGCCCCCATGCGTTGACAGCTTACAGCTGTAGGGGCGACACTCCCACGGGACACTCCTGCTGGGCGGTTGTCCCCAAAGCTGTAGGTGCCATGGCACTGTGCTGACCATTGCGTTCCTGCATGCATAGCCTGCCCCTTGCGTGAACACAGTCGCACGCAGCGGCAGGCTGCCAACATGCTGCGGTTGGCCCAGTTGGCTGCGCTGCATGGGCATGCCTGCCGATGAGACAGGTGTGCCGTCGAGTATGGGCGCCCAAACCCACATTGACAGCGCCACCATGCTGCCATGATCCTGCAAAATCCTGCATGGGCGCACACATGCACTCCAGTATGGATGTCCATGGTGCAGCAGGTGCAAGGCATGCAGCACTGATGCAAGGGTGCACCTGGCCAGCTGAAGTTGTGGCAGCTGAAACACGCAGTTGACCAGCATGGCACTTTTGTTGTACACACCAGCTTGCTGCCATAGAAGAACCTGGCTGAGAGATCTGCTTTGCAATGCCAGGCAGTCGCATATGATGAAATGTCGCGTGAGTCACGATACTGCACGAAATCTGCGCAACATGCTTGTGTATGCGGCAACGACACTCCAGCTTTCCAGATCCAGCCCGTAAAACCTACGCCATTTACAATGGAGGCAACATGCAGTGAGGCAACTGGTCTCAGCCCCCAGTGATTCCTGTGTGATGCAGCGCCGATGTTGTGTTGTTTTAAGTTATGATTATGTACTCATACTTACCGTGCTTTGGTAGTTGGCCGACAAACAGCTCGGTGCATGTACGCCGAAGCACTAAGCGCACACAGGCTAAAAAACTGAAGCTGAAGTCGTCTGCAGCAAGCTGCAGGTACTGCTCGCAAGGGACCTGGCTCACCCCTCACCTGTCCAGGAAGTGTAACGGCAACCCAGGAAGAGTGATTCCAGGAAGTGTAACGGCAACCCAGGAAGAGGGATGCTTCCCTTGCCCTTGTTGTTCAGCAGTCGATCGGCCCTTGAGCGCATCATGTTGTTGGTACTTAGCATTGACAGCCTACTGCCTAATGCGTCAACTAAGGCAAGGTCTCAAACACCTGGAACAAAAGACTGTACAAGCAAAAGATCAGCTGCAACATGTCTGAAGAACGGGCCATGTGCTGCAATGCTCTCAGGCACGCAGTGGAGCGTGCAATGCTGATCAGCCCGTGACTGGCTGAAGGCTCGTGTAACATGAACATGAACATGTGCGCACACGACTTGAAACCCTGGTTGTTCATGGGATCACTGCACCTCCAGTTCCCCACCACCACCCGTGCAACTGAAACTCGCTCCATCCTCCAGCTGTCCTGGGACTTGAGACCTGGGCGGATGTTGACTGCCTCAACCACTTGATGCTGAAGTCATGGTACGGACAGCACAGGAGGATGCCTGGATCACAAGACGTACTGCCGGTACTTGTTCTGGCATGACAGTACGTTTCAACACTGGCCATCAATTGACCATCGTGTGATGGCGCAAGTGTTGAGGACAGTCATTCTTGCAATTACAAGGGAATACCACCGGCGCACACGCATCGCCTGCAGCCCAACCGGTAGCCAACTACCAGCAACCACAAATACAAGTATACAATACAAATATAATGCACAGCGCCAACACAGCCCGGCCTCAGTAACTGCTTGGGCCGCCATCCAGTTGCCAGGGACAAAGCACAGCAGGAGCATGGCAAGCTGGGGTCGACAGAACATGGATCCTCATGAAATCCTCATCGCTTCTTCAAAGTTCTAGTGAGCTATCCATTTTGGAGTTCACTGTCCAACACCAGCAGCTACCCCGAGAACGCGAAGGTCTGACGCCCCAAGCCCCAATCAACAATACCCAGTACAACAATCCTCCCTTATTACACACAGCGCGCATGCATGGTTTGTGCTGTGCCTGTGCAACACTGCGTGGACACATACAACATACACAATACAGCGAGGGACGCATACCATTGATGCTCATGCCTACCATCCGATCGTTGTGACACAGGTGCATACATAGATGATGCAGCAACAGCTGCCTGCTACTGCTGGCCTTCGTGCGGTGGCTTTTGCCAGTCTGACATCAACTCTTCCAACATCTGGGTCAGGATATCATACACCTCGGCCGCCGGGGGCCTCGCGCGTGGATCAGCTGCGAGACACCTGCAAAACACGTGATGCATGCCAAATGACAAACACAAGGACCAGTGAGCAGGCGGCAAGCCCGCTGTAAACTGGGCACAGCTACATGACCCCAAAGGGAGGTGCCTGCCCAGGGAAGAGAAAGCAGGTGCATGCAGGCGCACACACATGCCGCCGTTCCTGTCCAGGCAGTCCTGCGCACGAGCCACACGTGCCGCTGATCCATGGCTTACCGTATGGCAAGCTGTCGGAAGGCTGGGAGCGTGCCAGGCAGCCAGTATGCAAACTTCTCATTGGCAGTGTACTGGCCCCCTGACTGCTGCTTCCATGGTGGCTGCAGGTTGTGCACCTCACTGCCAGCCAGAGGAACAAGGCGGGAGCAACACCCTTTCTCAACATGAACATGTCTTGATATGAACGTGCTTCAGCGTAAGCGTGTGCTGACAGGCGTGATGTGTGAGAAGTGAGCCACAATGTTCCAGGCCGTGTGAGTCAGGCAGTATGCCGTGGATGCATAGACAAAGGACGCAGCAAGGAAGGGGTAGCACATGGCATTCTGTTGTCTGGTGCGCATGTCAGCCAGCCACAAGCTAACCACACGGCATCGGCACAGAGTGATATCATGCTGACAACGCTGGAAATGGACGAGCAACACCATGCTTACCACATGACAATGCCGAGGCTGTACACATCTGAGGCCTTGGTCACCGTGTGGTGTAGTGCAACCTCTGGCGCCACCTACAACCAAGAACACACAGAGTCACGCACCCATGCCCACATGCCCTGGCCACCATGCTAATGCTGCACAGGCAGCAGTTGTGTTCCAGGACGCTGCTGCGCTGCATCTCTGTTGTCAGCAGCAGCCTCACAGCACGCTTGAAGTGACAGCAGCTCATTCCACCACCAACCCCATCAATGCCAGCAGCTGCACGCCAGCAGCTCATTCAACCCCCAACGCCATCAATGCCAGCAGCTGCATGTCGCCCACGCGCACACTGACAATCAGGGACTGGCATATCATCTAGTTAGCTGATGTAGCTGTCTGTGCGCGCTAGGGTGCACGGATCTGAACCTACATAAAAGGGCGTGCCCTTGTAGAAGTTGGACATGTGCGTGGCATCAGGATCCAGCTTGTGCGCCAGCCCAAAGTCGCCCAGCTTGGCAACGAAGCCAGCCGGGCTGTTTTGGTCCACCTGTGAGGCATCTAGCCAACGGCTTGGTTCATGCACAGGCACATCAGCCAAGATCTGGCCAGGCCGGCAACTGCGACTTGCCAGCTTGAAGGAACACCAGCACCGGCAGCGCATGGCGGCAGCAAGTGTAGAAATGCGCGGCTCAGCAGGTTTCCCGTGGCCCCACCCCACCCACCTTCAGCAACACGTTGGCTGGCTTGATGTCGCCGTGCACGATGTTGTGGCTGTGGAGATAGGCCAGGCCTGCCGCCATGTCGCGCAGCGCAGCGACCAGCACGTCCATGTAAGGCGCGTGCGTTCCCGCATGGTGCAGAACGTGCGCGCGGTACGCGCGCCCCAGCGTGGTTGAGCACAACTCCTGCACCAGATACATTTTCCACTCCTGCATGTCTACACCAGCGTGCTGCGTGTCCACCACCAGCCGACCTTCCTTGTCGTCCGTCGTGGTCACTGGCTTGACGTCAAAGTGGTACGTGGCCACGATGTTGCGGTGGCTGATACCCTTACAGAGCGCGGCCTCATTCACTGCGGCCTCGTAGGTCGACATGCCACGCACACTGGTGTTGGAGGAGCTGAACACCTGTGAACATGAACACGGCAGGCACACACACAGTGAGCAACAGTAACGTCCATGAGCAGTTGCTAGTAGGGACGACAGGATCAGCTGGGACAAGGAAAGCACCAGCAGACGCCGTGCTGCATGTACCTTCGCTGCCAAGAACCTAACCCTGATCATCTCCTGACAGGCCGCACCATTGTTTTGACAGCTACATCCAGCCCTCTCCATTTGCCTTGGTACACCTGCATCGCCCGCCAAAGAGAAAGTGGCTCCCAAGAGAAAGTGGCTCAGCGAGACGGCACCCAGCATAGCGTCGTGCATGGCAGCAGTCAAGCACCGCATGTCACTGCAATTCACACTGGGCCGCACCCACGCATCAGCACAGGTTCCCTGACCACTCCACCCTGCTGTCCGCAGCTGGCTGACGCTTGCAGCCTGCCCAAACCAGCCCCGTGCCCAAAATACCCCCGTGCCCACCTTGCCCCACGCGCCCGAGCCCAGCACCCCGATTATGAGCAGCTTGTCAGCACCATCTGCATCTAGGGTGGCAGCGATCCGCTTCACGGCCTCAGATGGGGTCTCTGACTTGCGGGCACTGGCTGAGGGTGTGAGCGCACTGGGAGATGGGGTTGGGATGGGGCTGCGACGGGCAGACAGCCGCAGCTGTGATGAGTCTGCGCGCATACACCAAGTAGCAGCAGCACCGACGTGAATGAGCACCCATGAACGCACGGGCATGCGTACAGCATGCAAAGGTCCTAAAGGTGTATGGAAGAGGAGGCCGAGAGCAGCGAGGCTGAAGAGATGCACATCCCAGTTGCCACAAACACATGCACAACGGCGGTGAGTCTGTTCAGGACCTGCACCCAAGTGTAGCTGGACGCATAAATGTGTGAATCTGTAGCTGAGTGTGCAAGCAGGTGCGCCCTGCAAGCACGTGCCACCTGCAAACATGTGCGAATTCTCGTAACCCCCAACACCTAAACCGTCAGGCAGTCGTCCCTGCGCTCACACCTGCCGCAGCCACGAGCTCCGCTAGACCCCTCCTACAAAGGTCTGTGTCCGCGTCATCTGACCCATCAGCTTCTGAGTTGAGATTGCTGCCCTCCCCATTCGGGCTGTGCGCCGCATCCGTCTTGGTGGGTGTGTGGGTGCCCGTCGCACCGCTGTGCCCCTTTTGGCCAGCAGAAGTTACGTGAGAAACTGTGCCATCGTCATCTGTGGGAGGGTCAGCTGGGAGCATGGCACCTGGGGTGGCGCAAGCTGCAGGGCCATCACCCCTGCAAGCAGCCCGGGACGAGCCAAGGGTGGTGTGAGTGCACGAGGTGCACAATTACGATGTGCTAACAGCATAACGCACGCATATGACAAGAGATGTATGTTGTACGTGCTGGAGAGCGGGCAATGAGCAAGTTGCAAGTTGCAAGTGGATATCAAGCAGTGCAAAGAGCACAGTGGGTGCTGAGCACATCATTGGTCAGTTCAGCAGTTGGGCCACTCACCTATGTGCGTGCAAAACAAGCAGCGCTACCGCGCCAATGACCAGCAGGCCGCCCCCAACACCGACGCCCACGCCCACCCCGACCGCCACAGCCTTGCTGGCCCTGCCACCTCCTCCTGACTCGGGAGGAGGACTGGGCTGCAGCTGGCTGCACAGTGCAGCGCTGACGTCAGGCAGTAGCTCACAAGGCCCGGTCCAGGGCCTGTCAGGCACGATGCTGATGCTGCTTCCATTCCACCCCCACCCCTGGAATGTGTCCAGCTCCAGCCGTTGGCTCTGGCTGCCCAGGGCTTGGCGAGCACTGGGCTGGAACGTGCTGATGCCAGCAAACAGCTGTGCAGTGGCCATGGCGCCGCTGCGCCATGCCGCTCCTCTCAGGGCTGCAGACAGCAGAGCCTTGTAGTCATCCAGCGGCAGTACCATGGTCACTGTATCCAGCTGCAGCTGGCCAGTGAATGCAACTGTGCTGGCATTGGCATCGCTGGTGCTGCCATTGCTGGCGGTCAAAGATGCAAGGCTGGCTGCCAAATCCGCGCGCCTCACTGCCCAGAGTGGCAGAGCACTGACATACTGGCACACAATGGGCGCACCACTGCTGCTGTTTTGGTTGCCACTGGCTGCCAGGGTCCCGGGAGTTAGGGGTGCAGCTGCCAGCCCTGTCAGCACCAGCTTGTGGACATACAAGGTGGGTGTGCCATCCCCTCTTGGTGCTGCCAGCTGCAGCAGTGGCTGTGTGCTGCCGTTCAGAGCCAGGGCCACAGTCTTGGCGGTTGCTGGAACATGGTTGAAGGGTCCGACGATGTAGGTGTCGTACTGCAGAACACGCGGTGAGGGGTCGAGCGATGCAGCTAGCCCCTCCACGAGGCTCACGTTGTCAGTCAGCAATGCTGTCTGAGGCAGCCGCTGCGAGCAGCAAGTAGCAGCACAAGGGCTTGGAGCAACCCAGGGCACCACAACGAGAACGATTACGTTGGCTCTGGACAGTACCAGCAGGAGTAGCCCCATCTCATCTACCATCAGACACCTGATCAGATCTCATCTACATCGGATGTGATCCCCACCACCTGCAATGAACTGATCTGATCTGATCTGATCTGCCCAGCCCTGCCCTGATTGCAGCCAAGATCCAGGCGATGAAAGACATGCCGACGCACCAGCACGACCGTCATGTTGGTGTACGTGGCCCACCCATCCAGAGCTTCTCCCATGGACACACTGTCATCTGCAATCCACAGCGGCGCACTGCAGGCCGCACAGACAGCACACAGCACGAGTTACGTGAAAGGTGTAGTTCACGTACGTCAGGCTCACATGCATGAGGCAACCATCTGCACAAAACCATTGCCTGCAGCGCTGTACGATATGCGGCACAAAATGTACAACCGTACAAAAGGGGAGCTGAAAGGGCTGCCACCCCACTCTACAGCAAGCCGCAGGGAGAGTTGCACCACAACGACCTACATCTGTACATGCAGTGTGCAAACCCAAAATGGCTAAAGCCCAAACCCTACTCTCAACACCACGCACTTTGTGATATTGACCTGCAGCACCTCGGGAGCCACCAGGGGGCCTGAGTGGTCAGGCCCAGCACACATACGAGGGTATGGCAACGTGCCTGCCTGCAGGTCACCAGCACCAGAGGAGCAGCCAGGCATTGCAGGTGCAAACAGCCCAGTGCAACACAGAGCAGATGGACAGGTTGAAGACGTCTAGCTGGCAGGCATGACAGCTCATCACCATACAGGCCCACAGTGATGTGATCTAGATAAAGTCCAGTTGGATACGCACCGAAAGTGAGAGGCCAGGCTTGACTCTGCCGCTGTTGTTCATAATAATGTATGTTTGGTTGTACCGCTCATCAGTCGATGAAAAGGTGTACTGCTGCACCATGTGTTCCCTGCTCACTTCGCTGAAAACGTTCTGCACCCAGGCATGCGAACGGAAGCATCAACAGACATATATTGCATGAGCAGGCTGCAGACGCCATATGCGCATGACACCTAAATATAGAGCTGTGCCGCCTGTGACACCTGAACACAGAGCACATGACATTTGAATACAGGGCTGCGTTGCCATGGAACAACATCCATCATCATGCCCAACTCACCGTCCCAGTTGGTGAGAAGCCCAGGTGCTTGCCCAGCGCAGCTTGGATGACCGGGAAGGGGCTGTCTTGCTGCAGTGTGTGACACTGCAGCCATGCAGGTGGAAGGCAGACACAACTTAAACGATACAGCGAGGACCACTCCCTCACTGCTTGTGTGCACCGCGCTCAAGGGCTTGACCCCGGCAAACAAACACGAATTGAATGTCTGGCCGCTCAACTGGCTCCACCGCAATGCAAGAAGCGCAGGCTACCAAGTAGGCACACACCAGGTAGAAGTAGAAAACAGACTGGGGGATGTATTCAGTGTTGCGGTAGGCAGTGGTCCGCCGCACGATGCCCTGGCCAAACGTGACATTGATCATCTGCATGCAGCAAAGCAATATCCATCACCAGTGGCATCAGCATAGCCATGTGTACATGCTGACATGCGATGGTTGTGGGACCATGATGCATGATGCCTGCTCAGCGGCAGTTACTCCGGAGGCACCACCTGCAGCAATGAGCCTGAGCATGGAGTGCAGCAGAGCACCACACGCACCGCTGAGTCCAAGCTCATGAAGAAGATGAAGCGAGACTCGTAATTCCTAAGAGCATGAACAACAGCAGATGAACAGTGCCATACATGGACATGTGGGCATCATGCGTTCAACGCAAGCTGCACTGCTGCAGCATCACAAGGCGCACAACGGCCCGCAGTCAGCACGCAGCACTGGAGCATCAAATGCATGGATGCAGTGGTTGCACTGTCAGCTGCATGTACCTAGCTGTACCACCCACAGGAAGTTGTATCGCGAGTTGAATGGCACAGGCCTGCGGACAAGCAGGGGCAGCACGCCTGTTGCAGCGTGCCTGCACTGACCCACACCATGATGGTGCGTGTGCAGGCAATACAATTGTGGGAGCAAGGCCACAGGCAAACAAGCCACCTACCCCACGCACAGCCCGCTCCAGGTGATGTTGTCGTACACCACACGAGCTGCTTGTGTGATGAAAGGCTGCAGGCAAAGGTCGCTCAACTTGTGTTCATTGTTGCGCAGCACGACATGGGCTCGCACATGCCGAGGCAGGCCATAAACTCCTTGTGCATGGTAAAACCCCTTGCTTACACACACCATGCTTGCTTGCATGCCCATGGAACCCATGTGTCATGCTGTCCACGTACCGAGACGCTGCTGAGCCAGCCTGCATCGACGATTACATCTGTCCGCCCAACTATTCGAAGAGTGCCTGCTGTGCGTGTAGAGCTGAATGTAAACCCTGGCATTACCACGCCAGTGCAGTTGACAACCCCCCAAGCTCCACTTGGCGGACTCAGAACAATGTCTACATCACTGCCGTCGTCAGGCAAGCCGCGCAAGGCCTTGACAAAACTTGAACAGTTGCCCACTATCAAAACTTGGTCTGTTGGCGTCTCCTGCTGCTGTTGGTGCAGGCTTCTCGAGGAGACGCACAAGATCAGGCCCGCCAACAGCAGCAGCACGTGATGCTTCATGCCCCAGCACTCCCACCAGCATCCAGCAGCATAGGTACCATGCAGGATAACTATTAATATCAATGTGCTTCTACTGCAGATAAAACCAATCAAGTGCTACACAGAGCTTCCATTCATCAGGTACAATTGCTGGCTACACAACGCTCCCATTCCTGCTTGTTTACATGGAGCTGTTGACATGCAATACACGTCGTGCTTTTTTGCTGCTCGTGGCTGTCAGACACACTACTGTGAGCAAGTGTGGCCAAAAAGTGCATAGATGTTAGCATGTACAGTGAGTTGATACTGGCACTAATACTGCAAGATCCTTCTTGCTCGCTGCAACGTTAGCTGTTCACATTCATTGTGACATGTGGATTAAAGAGTGACAGGATATGCCGCTGCAGAAGCGGTGGCCGCTCAGCCAACACTGAACATTTACATACTGCAGGCATGGTAACAGAAAGCACCATGGCTCAGCTCCCAAAGCTCGCAGTGGTGCTGAGTGAGCGTTCTAACAACTGCATGACGACCAATCAACTCAATATCGATCAGCACCTAAGTTCAGCAATGCGCTGGCTACAGTCATTTGTGTACACTGCTCAGGATGCATGGTCACAGCACCCAACAGCAAATCAAACGCAATATAATCGCCCGGTTCTTGCCTGAGTCGTACACAGTAGGGCCTTACTCCATCAGCATCTGATGGACACTACATTGAAACTGAAAAGAATGGCATGCGTGCTTCCATGTTCATATGACAGAAAACCGTGGTAGTTGCTTCGCAGCAGCCCATGCACAACACATTTACCAAACATGCCTAGGTTGCTGACTCAAACTATTGGCCCAATGTAGGAAGATGGAAAGCAGCGCGTGGATACATACAGCGCTTAGCAGCCTTTCCAATCTCGCTCCACCACATCTCATCTACAGCACCATCACACTGCTCATCTTTTTGCTTTTCTTTTTACTGGAAACCACACCGTCACATGGTTTGCCTCCGCCCCACATCTCACTATCTACATACAATGCCATCGACATGCATAGCACCAGTATATGAACGTGATGATGAGCCCAACCTCATCTGGAACAGCACATATCCTGCGGCTGGAGCACATCCATTCGTGACTGCAAATCCGTGCCTTAAAACAACAGCTCCAGCCCAGTTACCGCCTGGCTCTGGTTACAATATCAACAAACTGCGCGCCGCTGCTCCCAGGGACAAAGTGCGCGGCACTCAGGTCATCATCTGGTCATTATCCATGTCATCCATGTCCAGGCTGCCTGCTGGCTCCATCAGCAGCTTGCTCCTCTTGAGCAGCCCCTCTGCAGCACTGCCTGCATACCCCTCTCCAGAGATGGTGGATGAGGGGACACCCTCCTTGCGCACCACACGGTACGCCAGGCCCTCCCCACCCTGCACCCATCCATCTGTACCGCTGGTTGTACTGCCTGCGGTACCAACTGCCACTTCGCAGTACACGTGTGAGGAGTCAGGCAGGTGGCCAGAAACCACCATGCGTGAGAGGTCCGTGATGATGTGCTGCTCCATCCAGCGCCGCAGGGGGCGGGCGCCGTACGCGGCACCGATGCCCGCGGTGGCCCGCGTGGTTGCCAAAGCAAGCGCCGCGTCTGACATGTGGAGGGAGATGTCCTTGGGAGCCAGTCGGCTGTCCAGCTCGCGCGCAATGAGGCGCGCAATGGCCAGCATCTGGGCATCTTCCAGCGGGGTGAACATGACCACGTCGTCAAGCCTGTTTAGGAACTCGGGCCTGAAAAAGCTCCGCACCTGCGTCATGACGCGCTCGCGCACCGCGGCACGGACCTCGGGGGCCGCGCCCGCGGATTTGGCCAGGTGCTCGGAGCCTAAGTTGGACGTCATGATGATGATGGTGTTCTTGAAGTCCACAGTGCGGCCCTTGGCATCCGTCAAGCGGCCGTCATCCAGCAGGGAAAGCAGCACGTTGAACACATCCGCGTGCGCCTTCTCCACCTCATCAAACAGCACCACACTGCAGGGCACGGGAGACAGACAGAACACATGTGGGGTTCAGCCACATGCACCTGCCAAGTCGCATCTGGGCTCTTGCACGTGCGTGCTGTTTGATGTGCACACGCGCAAGCTCGCCACCACAACAACACAAGCCAACAACTGTGGGCCCAGAAGGCTGATGTGGAAAAACACAAGCAGACGCGCAGTGCACAAAGACCCGTACAAGGCCACCCATTCAAGGTGCTCTCGAGTCTTGACCCACCTGTAAGGCCGCCGCCTCACTGCCTCTGTGAGCTGCCCACCCTCCTCATGGCCCACGTAGCCGGGGGGCGCACCGATGAGCCGGCTCACACTGTGCTTCTCCATGTACTCGCCCATGTCAATGCGGATCATCATCTGCAGGCATGATGCAGGTTATTATCATTATTATTATCTGCAGGCATGGAGGTGCATGGAGGTGCACATGCCAGTGCGGATCATCATGTGCAGAACTACAAGGGCTATACCAATAATGCCATGAAGCACCAGCAGCACGTGCATGCAGCGGTTGAGTACCGCAGCAGGCGACATACACCAGACGTGGCCGGCAGCATACACTCATGACGTGCACGGTCGACACATCCTGCCGCAAGAGTGCGGCTGCAGCACCACCTCGCAGCGCACGTGTTACAAACAAACAAACAAACAAAGCCTACTAACAGGCGTGGAGTAAGGGGAGGCCGCGGAACACATACAAAAGAAACGCAAACCTTCTCGTCATCAAACAGCAGGGCCGCCAGCGCCTTGGCCAGCTCGGTCTTGCCCACACCGGTGGGTCCCAGGAAGAGGAAGGACGAGCCGCGGTTGCGTGACGCGAGCCCCGCACGCGACCGCAGCACTGCGTCAGCCACGGCATTCACCGCCTCGTCCTGGCCCACCACACGCCTGCAGCAGGCATGAAAGAGGTGCGGGGCATGCAGCGGTCAGTGGCATGCAGAGAGGGAGCCATGGGTAAGAGGCAACCAGACTTAAGAGGTACAAGGGTTTCCAAGTTGGAGATAGGCAATCAGACTTGAGAGAGGTGTTAAGAGGTGAAAGGCTTTCCAAGTGAGAGATAGGCAAGGGCCACCAGGCAGCAGCCATAAGGGGCACACGCACAGTGCAACCAGGGACCACAGCAGTGCGATCGTGCTACCAGGTTGTGTGATGCAGCTGTTGCGAGTATGATTATTCTGATCAGTGCTCTCCATGCAGGGCAGTAACTCCATGGCCTCCTCACAGCATGTGGACCCCGGCAGGAGCACAGGCAGTCCATGGCATTCCTCCGGTCATCAAGGAGCCCCCAATTCAGGGTCTAGGGTTTATGTTTCAGGATCAAGGGTTCAGGGTTTAAGGTTCAGGCCGCCCACCTGTGCAGCTCCTCGCGCAGGTGCAGCAGCTTCTCACGCTCCGTCTGCTGTAGCCGGGACACAGGAATGCCGGTCCAGCGCGACACCACGCCCGCGATCTCCTCCGGCCCCACCACCTCCGTCAGCATCGCGTCCGTGGGGGCCTGCGCCTGCAGCGCCTTGAGCCGTGCGTCGCAGTCGGGGAGAGCCCCATACTTCAGGTCTGCGATGCGCGCGAGGTCGCCACGCGCCTCGGCCAGCCCTATGTTGGTCAGGATCTGCTCGCGCTTGCTCTGCAGCCGCCGCACCTCCTCGATGCGCGCGCGCTCCGCCTCGTACCGCACCTGCGGGTGAACAATGCCGGTGAGGTTGGTGCCTGGGTTGATTGAGTGAACAATGCCGGTGAGGTTGGTGCCTGGCTTGGATGGGTGGACAGTGCCGGTGAGGTTGGTGCATGGCTTGGATGGGTGAACAATGCCGGTGAGGTTGGTGCCTGGTTTGGATGGGTGGACGGTGCCGGTGAGGTTGGTGCATGGTTTGGCTCAGCCACGTTGGAAAGACAAGGGTTGGGACCGTGCGGCAAGCAGGCTCCCAGCAGCAACCCGCAGCTGCAAATCACCGAGCACTCAAGCACGCCAGTGTATGACAAGGATAACAACCTGTTAACAGGGAGCAACGATTGAACGACGGCCTCAAGGCCCCCCCACACTCGGCAGCAAAACAGGTAACAACCATGCGGTGATCCTGTCGCCACCGTTTGGGGTTCAGGGTTCAGGGTTTAGGGACTAGGGTTCAGGGCCCACGCAGCGTGCACCCATAAAGGTTTAGGGCCAGTGCAGTGTGCACCCATAAAAGGCTTAGGGCCAGTGCAGTGTGCACCCATCAGGGTTGAGAGGCTGTGCAGCGTGCACCCATTAGGGTTTAGGGTTCAGGGTTTAAAGTTAAGGGTTTAGGGGCTGTGCAGCGTGCACCCATCAGGGTTCAGGGGCTGTGCAGCGTGCACCCATCAGGGTTTAGGGCTAGGGTTTAGGGCTTAGGGTTCAGGGTTCAGGGTTCAGGGTTCAGGGTTCAAGGTTCAGGGTTTAGGGCCGCACCCACCTGCAGCGGCCGCAGCGTGTCCTCCAGCGTCACCAGCTCCTTGCGCACCTCCTCCAGCCGTGCCTTAGAAATGGGGTCCTTCTCCTTCTTCAGGGCCGCCTCCTCCACCAGCAGCCGCTGCCGCTGCCGCTCCAGGCCGTCGATGGCCTCCGGCTTGGAGTCGAGGGCCACGCGGACGTTGGAGCACGCCTCGTCCACCAGGTCGATGGCCTTGTCGGGCAGGAAGCGGGACTGCGGGGTGCGAGGGCGCGGGGGCAGCGGCAGGTGCAGTGGTCAGTCAGGAGCAGGTAGGGGTCAGCTTGAGCGGCACATCAATGACAATTACAAGCGCCTCATGTACGTGATAAGCACGGGCAGCCATGATCGCGGAGCCGCAGCCCCACACCAAAACAGGCACCAAAGCTGGAGGCCACAGTCGGGCTGTCAAGGCCAGGCAGCTGGGCAGTCAAGCAGCAACAGCCGGCCAGCCAATCAGTCAGCCAGTCAGTCAGTCAGCCAGTCACACAGAGGCAGTCGGGCAGGCGCACCTGGATGTAGCGGTCGGACAGCTCTGCCGCCACCACCAGGGCGCGGTCCGAGATGCGCACACCGTGGTGCGTCTCGTACTTCTCCTTCAGGCCGCGCAGGATGGCGATGGTGTCAGGCACGCTCGGCTCGCCCACCAGCACCTGCTGGAAGCGGCGCTCAAGGGCCGCGTCCTTCTCGATGTGCTGCCGGTACTCGGCCAGGGTGGTGGCGCCGATGCAGTGCAGCTCCCCGCGCGCCAGCATGGGCTTCAGCAGGTTGGCCGCGTCCATCGCGCCCTCGGCCTTGCCTGCGGGTCATTCGGCAGGTTTGATTTTAATTGTATAATACGGCAATAGTAATAACACGGCGATGGAGTTTGATTGTATGAAGCATAAGTAGCTCACATCCCAGCGACATGCACATGTGTGCCCAGCCAGAGTGATTTTTGCATCAAGTTCACATCAAAGCCAGGGCTGCGCCAACCACAAATGACTCAGGCGTCAACAGGCAGGTGGCCAACGCCGCTTGCTCAGCACTAGGTTATGCGTGCTGACAGCCGCAACGCGAGCAGGACAGACAAACATCAGGGTCGGCTTTTTAGCAGCCCGAGCTGAGACGTAAACGTCTGACACGCAGCGTGTACGTGCACCGGCCACAAACACGTGCTTGAGCCACACGCACCTGCTCCCATGACCAGGTGTATCTCATCAATAAACAGCACGACCTTGCCCTCTGCACTCTTGATCTCGTTCAGCACTGCCTTGAGCCGCTCCTCAAACTCGCCCCTGTGCATTGTCAGGCATTGTCGTCACTAGGTGAGCCTGAAAAAGCATGAGTCATAGGATACTGCAACCCTTGAACATGCCACGTGATGACTGCAGCAGTTCCTGCAGCGAGCATCCCGTCAGCAGCACGACCATGCGTGGCAGCGCACCTGTACTTAGCTCCTGCCACCAGGGAACCCATGTCCAGCGAGATGAGGCGCGTGTCCCTCAGGCTCTCGGGTACATCCCCGCGCGCGATGCGCTGTGCCAGCCCCTCCACACACGCGGTCTTGCCCACACCGGGCTCTCCGATCAGCACCGGGTTGTTCTTAGTGCGGCGGCACAGCACACGGATCATTCGCCGGATCTCATCGTCACGGCCGATCACGGGGTCCAGCTTGGCGGCGTTGGCGGTGAGGTCCATGCCGTACCTGCACAGTCGAGGCGCGTCAGACAGCCAGACAGCCAGTCAGACGTGCAGGTGGGGCGCGTCAGACATATGGCCAGTCAGCCAGACTGAAGCTGAGCTTCAGCAGTGAATAACAGATAGCACAACCATCCCCCGCGTTGCTCAGCACAGCCCTGGTCAGCCTGGAGCGACAGCAGCCAGCAGAGGGCCCAACCAGCTGGCTACGCCCACCACTCACTTGCTCAGTGCCTCAAACTGCTCGTCCGCGTGCTCGCTGTCGATCGTCCGACCGCCGCCATTGGGGCCGCCACCCGCGCGCTTGCGCACCTCTGCCACTGCATCCTCCAGGGACTGACGGGTCACACCAGCCTCACTCAACGCCGCGGCCACATCAGGCGTCCCCAGCACCGCGGCCAGCAGCACGTCCACGCCTAAGTAGGCGTCGCCCTTGTCCTTCTGGGCCTTGGAGGCCGCGTCAAAGAGCTTGGCTGTGTCTCGGGAGGGGTACACATCATCGGGCGCGGGCTGCACCTGTGGGGGGGCTCAGCCAAGCATGAGGGGCACGAGTGGGGTTGGGGGCTCGATTCCAGCAACTTGGGACACACCAGCATTCCAACAAGGCCTTCAGTGCAAGGGGCTGGGCAAATTCAGGGCATTGTGCAGGGGCCCCAAAGCTGCATATGCTGCGACTGATGGCCGAGTCATACCCCTGCTGTGTGCGCACCCCATTCGTCCCTGTTCCTGCCTTGGTCTGAAACCCTCCCAATGCAGCCCTGTCAATGCAGCCCCCTCAGAAGTTCTCCCAGAGGATGCTGTCCTGAGCACAGTGGCCCTGAGCTGGCGTGTGTTTGGTGCCCCATGGACAGCATGTGTACAGATGTTGACATGACAGGTGCGCACGAGGGTCGTCACCCACTACCCACTACCCGTTTGCTCACCTTTGGCTGCTTGCTGACGCGCGCCCTGAGGACACGGCAGATGCTGCGCCACGTGTCCTCGCTGTATGCCTTCAGGGTGCAGCTGTGGGCAGATAACACGCAGGGAAAATGCGGAGTTTCAGGTCAGCATGCTGATGCAGCACATGCGAGGTGCAATAATGCGCTCATGGTGCCCAACATGCACGCACCTCTTTGCCAGGCCTTGTGGGTCCTCGAACAGCACGCTCGCGATATGAAGGGGCGTGAGTTGAGAGTTTCCCTCCTCCTTTGCTAGCGCGACCGCGTCCGAGATGATGGATTGCACCTTGTTGGTCAGCTTCCTGGGATCTAGGCCACCCATTGCGTGCAAACTCAGCGCAAGGTAAGGGACTCAGATGTTCAGGGTCTCTTCTTTTCCAGTAGTGAATTATGATGCTTGTCGATCAAATTAATGAAAAAGCTAGTATGGTTTCGCACACGAGGTGTGGGGCATATAAATCACAGCCGACAGCTCGCGAAACGTCCAGAAGTTCCCCAAGAAGCTGCTAGATTTCGTAGGCCAGCTGCACTATATGTATTGCTGCAGCTGCTAGCTTGGCAGCGCGTCTCGTCCGGTTTTCTCGTGTTGCGAAATCAGCCAAGAGCCAGGACGAAGCTGACGTTAACCCAAGCTGTGTATGTACAGGCAAGCAGCTACGATGCAATGTTGCAATTACGCACGCTAACTCTGGTCTAGGAAGTTTGATTTCAGGGCTGACAGTACAACTACTGCTGGCAAGCTGTACGCGTGCACTTCATCACCAGGTTCTTGCAGTTTAGCTCCGCGCTGACTCACAACTAAATAATGCACAAATTGGGAACAGATGGCACGCTGCACAAGCTGCATGCCGTGGTGCATACGCCATGCGCATGCACGGGGCGGGCTGTTTTTCATACATGCACACGTGTGTCAATGCACGCAAGCTGAGCTGTACATTAAACCCTTGACGTTCATCTCTCAGCTGCCACTGTGGCCGCCCCACAGGCACTCATCGAGCCCAATCTGGCGGATGGACCCGAGCTGCACCCACTCCAGAGCAGCAGCCCGGCTCAGAACCTGCATGCCACAGCAACGATACACAAACAGCATCAGCACTGGTGATCTCTGCACTACTGCAGCTGCTCTGTGTGCAGGGCTGGGGAGCTGTCCCTCCTCAGGGGCTCACAGAGCAAATGGGCCGTCAACCCATCTCACACATATACGCACACGGGATACTGCTGCATGCCATCCACACTTGCTGTACTGCGCGGCTGTACTGCGCTGCTTTGACCAGAGCATATGCAGCTAGCAGGCACTGCTTAGCCACAAGCTTTCAGCTGCACCAGCTGATAGGCGCGCGACGCACCTTCACATACAGGCTACCTGTGAAGTACCTTGCCTCTTGATCCTCCGGCAGCTCAGGGTCCCAGATGCTGCCCCCCACAGCTGGTGCACTGGCACCACCAGGTGCAGCAGGTGCAGCAGGAGTCCCCGTCTGCTGCCCAGGCAGGGGCCCCACCACTACAGGACTGCTGATCACCACCTTGCCCAGCCCAGGTCGTGTCGTCCTCCCTGCACCACCGTCCGGCAGCCTTGCATCCCCACCACTGGTGCTGCTGGAACCGTCTGCAGCGACTGCGTGTGGATGGCCTGAAGTCTGCCCCATCATGGCACCACCACGGTCCTGGCTACTGCCGCTGCTGCCGCCGCTGCTGCTGCTGCTGCTGCTGCTGCTGGTACCAGTGCTGGTGTCCGCTTGCGCTACGTCCCAGCGAATGCGTGAGGACCGCACCCAGGCTGCAGGGCTTCCCGTGTGGGGCACATCGGGTCCCAGCTCCAGTGGCGCCCCAAATGCTAGGTACCTGTGCACCGGTCCATGTCAACACATGCAAATGGAACCATGTTGTGGTGGTCTGGCTCGTGAGTGCTGAGGCATGTCAAGTGCACATCGGCAACACCGTCAATTCAGGTAGCAAACACACATGCAGTCCCCATGTCAGTGCGCACAATCCTTTGGGGATGATGCAACTGTACGTGGCGCCCTGAGGAGCGTGAGAGATACCCTAAACCCTAAACCCTAAACCCTACAGCTGATCACAGGCTGTGTAAGCTGCCGCCTCACCGTGCACGCGCGTCAGGTGGCGCATGTGCCATGGCCCAGTCCAGAGCAGACCTGTTGAGCTCAGCCGCCCCGAGCTCCTTGTAAGCAGCTGCCGCCATTGCCGCTGCAGCAGTACCAGCAGCAGCAGATGCAGCAGCAGCCGCAGATGCAGCTGTTGGTAGCGGGCTGGAGGTGGTGGTGCCACATCCAGAGCTGCTGGTGGGAGGTGCGGGTGGTGGGAGGCCCAGTGCTGAACGCAGCTCCGCAGCTGCAGCCCAGCCGCACTTGAGCTTGAGCCACATGCACGGGGAGGCAGGGTACAGGCCTGCATTGGTTGCATGGAAACAAGCGGGCACATGCACAATTCTGCTGAACTTGGGCACCGCAAAGAGCTGAGTGGAAGCGCGATGTGCTTGGGGCATTGCCTCAGGTCAGCACCGAGTGGATGGCTGAGCCCTGCTGAAGGCCCCGCAAACGGCTCGAGCCCTGGCTGTCCGAGCGTGCACACATACGCAAAGGCTCGCACACACACTCACACACGACCACACACCTGCAGGTGCGCCAGCTGGACGGTCCAGCATTGGGTAGTGCAGGTAAGCATGCACACACAGCTGTGCGTGGCCAGCACCAGGAGCTCCTGGCAACCTGCGCACGGATGGCTGTGCATACAGGAACCCATCCAGTGTGGGGTGCACTTCTGCCACGATGTGGACACGTGAGAGGGCCTGCGCAGGCAACAGCCCGGCGGCTTGTACCGCATGCAGCAGTACGGCTGCCTGCGCCTCAGCCGCCTCATGCTCTGCAGCGTGCAGGGTGTGTGGCAGCACCAAAGGCACACCCCAGCTGAGGGGTCCTGTAGCCCATGCAGCAGCAGAAGGGTGTGGGGGCGGGGAGGACGCCCCAGCTGCCGCAGCAGCAGAAGGGGAAAGAGCAGTGGGGTTCAACCCCACATAAGGGCTCGCAAAGACTGGTGCTGACACGCCACGGTGTGCAGTACCAGCTTGAGGGAGGTGAGGTCGCCCGCTGCTGCTGATGCTGGAACCCATGGAAGAAGTGCTCGCAGGAGCAGCAGCAACAGCTGTTCCAGCAGCACCAGCAGTACCAGAAGTACCAGCAGCACCAGCAGTACCAGCAGCACCAGCGGCAGTAGCAGCGCCGGTGGCAATAGCAGCGGTACCAGCACCAGCGGCAGTTATGGCGGCAGGCGCAGGGGTGGCACTGGAGCCCCATACCTCTTCTTCTGACGTGCTCATGGACGGGGCCCCAGCAGCAGTGGGCCGTGCACGTGTAGCCCGTGCAACAAACGGGGCATCGAACGCATCAGCTGTGGGGCTGCCATACGCCATCAGCCTGTCATGTGCCAGCAGAGCCAGAGGAGCCAGTGCCAACACCTCCGGCACAAGCTGCTGCACCTGCTGTGTGCTGCCCCTGGGCCCAGAGGAGACCTCTGCATTGGCAGGGTGGGTCGGCATACCAGCCCAACTTGTTTCTTGCCCCACTGCATCCACCCACGCGCACGCCAAGCTGCCCGCCCCGATGGCCACCATGTACGGCTCCATTGTTCTGACGCTGCGTGCCACAGCATTGGACAGCGTGCGCAACGCAGCTGCGTGCTGAGCTGGCACAGCATCTGCGGCGGGGGCGGCAACGTCGCCGGCGTGCGACGATGAAGAGGGTTGACAGGGGGCAGGTAGGAAGTGGCATGCAAGGAAGGCGGCAATCACCTGGCCTGCCTGTTGGGATGTGGCTGCATTCAGAGCCGCCTGTGTGCCCTGGTCACCTGGAGGGCCTGCAGCCTTGGGTGGGCGTGCCCCTTCTGGGGATGCAGTCGATGGGGATGCACTTGAAGCAGAGGAAGCACCACCACTCTTCGGTGCCTGCTCCACAGCCACGCGCAGTGCAGGGCAGTCGCCCCGGGCAGTATCAGGCGCCAGCCGGTTGCAGGTGGCTGCGTGGTTGGCGCCTGGCAGCAGTATGACAGGCTTATGACTGACCGCGTAAGACGCGCCACGCCTGGCAGCCACCCAGACAGACTGGGCTGCCGCGCTTGCCAGCATCGGCCAGGGCTGTGGGCAGGGCAAGTAAAGGGGTGGACCGGACTCTTGTCTGGCTTGTGTCAACACCAGGGCGCCAGCAGAGTGCAGCGCACACCTAAAGCTGGCACGAGCTGATCCAAGGGGTACTTCACACATACTGGCACACATGCTTTCTGCTGCTCACCCAACTGGCCCCAGCCACATATGATTGCAGCATAACCAGAACACAAGTCGTTCCATCCATCCCGTCCGCCCCCTCCATCGGTAACACACAGTCACACACCATTTGTCCATCCAGCTCCCCACTCAGCAGCATCACTGGCCGGGCACTGGTGGCCCACCCACTGCTGATGCTGAGCTTTGAGAAGGCCTCCCCACTCCACAGGCTGGACAGCATGATGAGACCGCCAGCAGCACGTGCCGCAGTGTCACACACCATGGTGCCTGCATGGCAGGTTGTTGCAGCAGGTGCGTGGCAGGTGTTGTGCAGGCCGAAAGACACCTGCACAACAGGTGTCTTTCGACCTGTTTGATTCTTTTCTTGTCATGTATTGTCACATGTGCATACACGCGGGGCAGTAGCTCATGTCTCCCACGCCTCCCATCACATGCAGCCGAGCAGATTTGAACATGAGCGTGAGAACAAGATGGTATGTTGATATGCAACCAGCACCATAAGCTCACCTGATACTATCGTAGCCTAAGCCCTATCGTGCTAAGGCTAAGGCAGTGTTCGCAACTGAGGGTTCAGGTTTCATCCTCCATGTGTGCACTGCCATCATGTATGCCCCAGCACAAGCCCACGCACCCACCTTCTAAGGGTACTTCAAACACACTGAGTGTGCCAGCAGCACTCGCACATCATGAAGTGCATTCGCTCACCTGCCAAGGAGTGCGCCAGGAGCACCACATTGGCCAAGCGGCCTGAAGGGCTGCGGCGGGCCGGGAACCCAGCCGCCCCAGCCACTCCCACCGCCTCCATCATGATGAGAGGCATAGCCATGGATGGGTCCTGGGTCATGGGAGGGGCTGGGCTAGCTGCAGTGGAGGAAGCGCTTGCAGGTGCAGCAGCAGATGCAGGGCCAGCAGCAGGACCAGCAGACGGAGACGCAGAAGCAGAAGAGGCAGGGTCCTGTGGCGCGTGCTCCTGTTTCTGGTTCTGTTGTTGTTGTTGCTGCTGCTGCTGCTGCGCCTGCTGCGCGTTTTGCTGTTCAGCCCACCAGGTCTGCTGTGCAGCCTGCGCCATGAAGATGCGTGCGGCGTCCACACCCACCACACCCACCCAGGCGGCCATGTCTGCGGTACAAGCAGAGTATTGAGCGAGGACCTCTCAAGTTGCTGGAAGCATCCACATGAGTCTTATGAAACGTTCGGGTTGATGTCACATTCGAGCAGGTTGACCAGGCCCTTCCAGGCTTACTTGTGCTCAAATGAATTCGACTGGTGGTGATTCAAAGCAGCCATGTGCATGAGCATGAATTTGCATGCGGCTCACACCTGGGTATTGAGCTGCTGCATGCTGCGACACTGCATGTGCCAGTGGCAGGAAGTCTTCCACTGCGCACATGGAGCCTGCACACACGCACACAACCGACAGGCATACCAACGAAGACAGTGGCAGGGTGAAGTTAAAGCTGTTGACGGCTTGCAACACAGGCATGAGAAACAGGTGTGCTCTTCAAGGCGGCGAGCGGTGACATGCCCAACCCAACAGCACAGACCAACACCAGGGGCAGCCACTTGTGGAGCTGCAGCATGCGCGTGGCACTTTGACGCAGGACCATGCATTGGTCGATGCCTAAGGACCATGCATTGGTCGATGCCCTGCACATGGCTGCAAATGAGTGGCAGGCGGGTGACGTACCGGGAAAGATGAGGAGTAAGCAGGCAGGGCGCTCACGGTGCGTGGTATCAGGTGCGGGCTGCGGTGGTGCCACAACGCGCGTGGAACTGCGCACCTGCAGCAACCCCATGGAACAGCGCAGATGGTGTCATACCATACACATGGTGTTTTACCACACACTTGCCGCAGCTGCATGCAACCGGGAGCAGATGCTGCTGATGGCACACTCATGCATGCATCCCACTGCATGCAAGCGCCCTGGTTTAACAAAACGTGTCAGCTGGTGGGCACAGACATCAGAGACATGTGCAAGGGGGTGCATGACACCAACCCTCTCACCTGGGCCAGCAGCTGTTCCAGTGGGCTGGCCTTCCCTGCACCAGGAGGCATGCCCATAGGGGGCTTTGGTGTTGCACTTGGGCTGCTGTTGCTCGGCTGGGCGCCAGCTGCTGGGTTGGAGCTGGGCTGGAAGGGCAGGGCATGGCAGACCGCCCCTTGAGACAGAGTGCGCACTATGGGGCCTTTGACCATGTGGCAGTTAGGCACGGCCAAGCCAGCTGCGCTTTGCCTGCTGCAAGGGGCCTGAATAGGAGCTGAAGTGGCAAGGTGTAAGCGGGTGGGAGGCAAAAGCCGATGGGCTTTGTGTGCTGCTATCCCACTAGGGCAGCGGTGCTGACAAGTAGAAAGGGCTGCACAGCGCCGCATTTTGACACTGTAGTGATCACCGAGGCGATGATGCTCCTTTCATAAAAGGGGCTGCAGCAGATGTCACATTTGGCAGACCGTGGTAGATTGAGCTCCAGCTGAACGGTTGTGCGTCAGACAACCTCAGCAGCAAGAGTCAGGCGCATGAGCTCAGACGACACCATGATGATCTCACATGTGTCAGTACTGCAGGCTCACGTCTTTCACCCTTTGGTTGAGCCCCGTAGCATCGCATGGGCAGCAAGAGCAGGCACGGTCTCTCAGCGGATCAAAAGGATTGTTTGGGTGCTGATCCCCTACATGTTGCCTTTTCCTTGTTGCCTTCCAGCTGTTGCATGCATGAAGCCTGGCCAGCCATGGGCGTACAGATCATGCCAGAACCACATCGACCTGAACCATTTCACACACGCTTGGGCAAAGACACAAGGGGTAAGGCTCATATGCCTGCATTGAATGCACCTCCTGGGCTGGGCGCACACATCGTGTTGTGCTGTCAACGCACGCCTCCCATACAGCATTACACGCTCCACCCAGGACCCCTTCCCCCCTCCCACTCGCACCCATATTGTGCCACCATTCGCTGCACACTTCCTTGGCATGGCTGCTGCATGCGCGACGTTGTAGGCAGGCTGCTGCTGACCATTGCGAAGATGGGCAGCGTATGTGAGGGGCTGTGCATGCTGGCCGCTGGCAGGCCAGCTGCAGGCTGAAGCACGATGCAGGATGAGGGCACAAAGGACAGACATTGTCTTGTGAGTAACAGGACGTGAGCTCATCGGCAAATCACGGCAGGCATTGCAGCTAGTCTACGCACGCAGTCGTGGGTCACGGCTGGCTGACGACGTGCACCAAACACTATGAACAACATAAGCTCAGAACTGGGACTATAGCTCATACAGCATTGCTGCACAGTTGCACGTGCGCACAATCGCACCGCAATGCCCAAGCTTGTTACGATGCCACTCAACCCATAGCACCACACACCAGCAGCTCCTTCCCAGCCGGCCTGGATTGTTCCAAAACGAACAAAGAGGCACAGGGAGTGTGGCGCTGCACACATTACTGAAACGCGTGCCACCCCCACAGCCCCAAGGATTGAGGCATCTGACCAGCTGCTTAGTGCTTGTGCTCATGCTTGTGGTCGTGGCCGTGTGCGTGCTTGGCACGCTTAGGGCGGGCCTCCTCCACGCACGCGTGCGCAGGGTCAGGCACCACCGCCCAGCGCTTGGCATACTCCACCATCTCAGCCTCAGTCAGCAGAGCCGCGTCCAGCTGCGCACATCCGAGGCCAGGCCGAAAAACAGATATTTTATGGCTCCGTTCTTTTGCCGGCTCAGCTGCTTGTCGGCATGAATGCATCCAGCTATCATGCACGACGCAGGTGGGGCGACCAGCCACTGTGCTCGAGTGTGGTGCACCACTAGAGCATGATGCAGCAGACCATGCACTCAGCGACCCATGTCAGGACAATACGGGGGCAGGAACCCAGTACGGTGGGCAGCCGTGACGCACGCACACAACACCGCAGTTCCACATCATTCAATCCGCTTGCGGCGGCCATCCCCAGGGACGTTACTCCAATCCTGTTGGAGCACTCCCCAAACGCCATTGCATGCACATGAAACAGCCCCATCCCATCCCCAGAACCCGGCCCCCACACCGCCACCACGCATTCACACATTTCACACACCTGCGCGCAGATCTTGGCCTCATCCATGCCCACGCCAATGAACACGATCTCCTGCCGCCGGTCGCCGTACGAGCTCTGCTCCGACCAGTCCCAGTCAGCCAGGATGACATTGCGCTGCTCCCCGTCCTGGGGCCAGTCCTCATCAGGCACCGCGCACCACCAGTCACCCTGCGCCAGGAACACAGGCGCGAGCACGTTCACTGGTGCCAAAAAAGTGATGTAGCAGGCCCCTGAATAGGCCCCGATGAGGTGGAGCCGGTGCTGCAGCAGTGCCTCAACCTGGACAGCCAAGTCCATGCACAGCCATAGCCAGATCAGGCACACATAGCCAGGCCAGGCACACGTAGCCAGATCAGGCGCCCCTCGCCCCACCTCGTCACGGAACTCAAAGTGCTGCCCTGCGTGGCTCCAGTAGTAGGCAGTGGTGTGCGAGTTGGACAGCCACACAAAGCCCTTGGAGCGGAGCACCGCCTTGATGGGCGAGTCGCCCGTGTGCTGCGCCTCGCCATCCACAGCCGTGTTGGTGGTCACGGGCAGCCACTTCAGCACCTGCTCCTTCAGCCTGTGCACATCACACATGTCACATGTCGATTGGTGATTACACGTCAACCAGTGGTCGAGCATGCTGCTTGGGATATCACGGATGTGTGCCCGCTTGGTGCAGGCAAAGCTGTTGGTTGCGCCAGGTCATTAGGAACATGCTGTGCAGTGTGCACAACAAGCACATGCACGCATGCATGCGTGCGATGCTGGACCTCTCCATGCATGTGCGCCAGCAGGAGCAGGATCAAACCTGTTGCTGGATTTGCCACCTGTCAACCTGCGGGAACAGCATGCAGCCCTACCATGGCCCAACAGCAGCCCGCAGACGCAGCAGCCGGCCCCAACACACCTCTGCGCGTGGAAGGGCTTGCGGCGCGAGTACACGAAGGAGCGGATGCCAAAGCGCTTGGCAGCCGTGGTCTCCTGGCGCTCATGCTTGTGCTCATGGTGGTGGTGGTGGTGGTGGTGGTCATCGTGCGCGCATGCGGTGCAGTCGTCATGGTGCTCGTGGTCTGCATGGGTGTGCTTGTGCTCGTCATCGTGCTTGCACGCCGCGCAGTCGTCATGATGTGCATGGTCCTCATGGCTGTGCTTGTGCTCGTGGGCGTGGCCATGGTCGTGCTTGCACGCCCCGCAGTCATCATGGTGCTCGTGGTCCGCGTGGCTGTGGTCGTGCTTGTGCTCGTGCTTGTGGTGGTGGTGGTGGTGCTCGTGCTCCTGCATGGAGCGTGCGGCTGCCACTGCGCCTCGGTGCTGCCCCTCAATGTTCAGCTTGGCCACCACCGAGTGCACATTCTTGCCAAACACCTTCTCAATGTCCACCTGAGGAGGGGACCAGGTCCAGCGCAGTGGCAATGAGCAGTCAGGGGCCATTGAGTTGAAATTTGTGCCTAAACAAACCAGTCCGTGCAGGCGGCACGAGCCCCTGATCGTCTTCCCATGCTGCCGTGGTCTGGCAGCGTAAACAACACCATTCAGCTTCCATTCAGCTTCCGATGCGGCCCCCCCGCCCCCCCTCCCTAACTACATGACTTCGGCCTCGCGCACAACTTTCAACAATCGCCCCCAACTGTGTGAGCCCTGCCCACCAAGCCCCTGCCCACCTGGCCTTGCTGGCACTGCACCACAGTGGCCAGTGGGTTGAGGGAGGACACAATGGCCACCAGCTCATCCAGGGCACTGCCCTCGCCAGTGCTGGCGGGCCCAGTCAGCAGGTCAGTCTTGTTCAGCACCACAAAGTCCGCACACTCGACCTGCCAGTGCAAGAGGAACGCAAGCACATGCAGGTTAGCAAGCCGGTCATTTCTTTGCAGCCGCGATGGATGCACAGTGTCAGATCCACCACGTCCACAGAACAACTGCACACCAGCTGCATGCAGGCATAGGGCAGAGGCAGGCCTGCAGCGGGGCTGCTGCGAGCCGTGCCATTCTCGAGCCCTTGAAGTGGGCCTGCAGCTATGGTCCTGCCCCTGCAGCCCCCACAAACCCTCACCTGCTCCACCAGCAGATCCACCACAGGGCGCAGGTTGCCGCCATCCCCCAGGTCCGGGCGCTGCGCCAGCGGCTGCCGGCTGGCGTACTCCTTGCTGAAGCTGGAGCAGTCCACCTGCAGGCATGCAATGAGAGCAGGGATGCTCAACTGTAAGGGGGTGGCAGTGACGTGAGCAATCTGAGCATGATCAAAGAACCGGGGTGCAGGGTGTGCGTGCCATGTTCCCACTGTGGCATCATGTGCGTGCTACAGGCTCAACTGCTGGTGAAACGTACACCGCTCATGCACATCCTGTGACTCGATGATATCTTCAAACCCATCCCTCGTGCCCATCCCTGCCACTACTTGGTGTCAGCCAATGATGCATTTGGCCCACAGAACCCAACCGTCAACACTCTGGCCCATGCTGCAGGCTGCTCACCACAGTGACCAGGGTGTCCAGGTAGATGCGGTCCATCACAGGGTGACCCTGCGCCTCTGCCTCAGACATCTTGTCGCGGATGTTCTGGGGCTCGGCAACACCACTGTTCTCCAGCACGATCCTGCAGATGCCAATGCGCAGGTTGGCAGTTGTTGTTGGTATCCCAGGGAGCGCACGGTGATGGATCGAGGTTGACGGCATCGCACGGCGTGTGACAGGGCAACGTTACTGCTTGCCGGGCAGGGTGTGTGTATGTGTGTGTTTTTGGGGTGGGGGGGAGCAAGGGGCGGATGGGCAAGCTGGGGGGCTCTTGCGGGATCATGCAGCATCCGCACCTGGTGTAAGGGGTGCCACGCTTATCAGCCATAGCCAGCACCTGCTCAAAGGATGCGAACAGCTCGTCCTGGATGCTGCAGCCTGCACACATGCACACGAAGCAGGGTTTTCACTCACCACCCTGCTACTGCAGCTGAGCATGTGCATGCCGACAAGCCTTCAGAAAACAGCTTGACAACCGGCGCATGCATGCAGACATGGGTCTTGATGCCCATCCTTACACCCACATGCGCAGCCGTTCTGCAGCTCAATCGTGTCAGCCAGGTCCTGCAAGCATGCATGACACCATCGATGATTCAGCACCTGGGCCATACCAAAGCCATACACTGTCCATACCAACTCACAAAACCACTACCACGGGTGGCCCTACCCACCTTTGTGGTCGTCGCGTTCTCGCCGACGTCACCAGCACGGTTGCGGTCATTGCGCACGAGCTTAGCGTCGATGTTGATGCTGGCAACGTCATTCACGATGCAGGCGATCTTCTCTGTGCTGTTCTGCAGTAGGTGGCGCAGCAACGTCGTCTTGCCAGCGCCCAGGAACCCGGACAACCTGCAAAGCATGCGCGCGTGTAAGATCTGCGCATACAACCCTGGCGGCAGAATTACCAGCAATCTTCACGTACATTGTCACGGGGACTTTCTTCGGCTCTGCAGCCATGGTGATGCCTGCTTTGCGTGCTTTCAGATCAGAGTCAGTGCAGGGGCCTGCCCAGCTGGCTCGTAAATCCAAAGTAGTACTGTGAACAAAGGCCAGGAGGGGTGAGGCAGCTTGAACACAACGATACACGGTACAGTCACACCACACAGAGGGCACAGAAGCTGGCAGGACGGGTTTCCGGCCCTCATGTTCATGCCCTCCTGATGACGATACATGCATGTTGGTAACTTGGATGCGATGAGTAGGTAGCAAGAAACCACCGCACCCAACCGGCTGGTTAGGAAATGGCGTATAACCAAGGCGGATTTGGGGGGCAACTCCCGTTTCCGCAGCCATTCGTCCAGCCCCAACGGAGTCAGCAGGAATCCGAGTAAGTGCGGTGTGCAAGCCAGGCGAGCCCTTGCGTGGCAAATGCGTGCCAATTCAGAGCTATATGCATCGCATCTAAATGAGCGTCCCTGAGCTTTTGATCTCCATCTCAACACTCATCATGTGCGCAGGTTCCAGCAGGTTGAATTGACGCAAGGTTTGCCACAAGTCCCAGCAAACTACTTCGTGAATGCGACGCCAATCCCTGCCAGGTTCGTTCGGAAACTGGATGTGCAGAGACACCATGCCGCGCATCTTCCATGTGCCAGGCGGTGTCGGATGTAGTGCAGGATGTTGGCAAGTCATGACCTGCCAGGTTATGCTGTGATGCGGGACAGCAGCCATTGCAGCTTGGCAAGGCCGTTCTCAAGCATGTGTGCGCGAGGCAGCCACGTGCTGCCTCGGCATGGGCAGCTTCCCACACTGGTGCACAAGGTGCAGCCCACTGTGCACGCCCTAGGCACGAGCCCATGCATCTTCACAATGCTATCTCGCATGGCGCTGCTGTGCCCCACGTGCTTGCATGAGCCATCTCGCCCCATGCAAGCACGCCTGCCAGAATCCCAGTTCAAACTCACCACCCATGCAGGCGCATTGCGCCGATCTCTGGTGATGGGGCTGGGTGGAGTCCCCAGCCAGCTGATCCGTCAGATGGAGCAGATTCCAGCTTGTTACAGCATGGGGCGCCACGGTGCGTGATGGACCAGCAGTTGCTTGTGTGTTGCTTTGCCCGTGCGCTCCTGCACTGGTGATAGCAGCAGTATGCTGGATGTTGCAGTTGAACTTTACTTCCCAGCTGGTAAAGTTATCGCCCCAGTCAGAAGCTCAGCCCATCGGCACATGTGCTGATGTGCAGATCATCAGCATTGGTGGGTATCTCTGGGGGCGAGCTGCGAGTGCTGGGCAGGCGGCAAAAGGGACAAGCCAGCATCGTGGATGGCTACTTTTCCTATGTCTACACGGGTGAGCTGTGGTGCCGACTTCACGTGGCAGTACTTTGTTCATTCAAGTGGCACTGGGGGTTGATCTTCCGCCGCTTTGTGTGACCTGCTGCTGCAGGCAAGACGTCGGAGCGCATCGGACAGCACGCTAAGAAGATCGGCCTTGCAGCCCTGCTCTGCATTGTCATTGGCATAGGTGCGTGCTGCTGCAGGCACTGTATGCTCTTGCAGCCTGCATGGTGTGATGCTGCATGGATGCTGCGTGGATGCTGCGATTTCATCATCTTCAGTGATGCCACATGCACTGGCGCCTGCTTTTGCTTCGCTGCGCAGTTGTGACGGTGCCCGCAGCAGTGGTCACCTCGAACTGGTACCTGAAAGCACCTCCGCCCATGCCTCCATCCCCCTTCCCACCTCCGTCACCCACTCCACCGCCACCTGCCCCTCTTCCCCCGCCCTCACCACCTCCTCCACCGCCCCCATCTCCCACACCAGCATCATTGCTATGTGTATGGGCGGTAAGAGCCGTGTACATGCCTGCTTGCTGCTCAGCTGACCCGTCTGCCCAGCTGCTCCAGCTTTGATGCCACACACCACGCACGCCAGGACATGGGCTTCTCCTCATACGGTAGTTTACTGTGGCACTTTTTTCTGATCACTGCAGTCGGATGACCTACCACCCCAGGGGTGGGTGTCCCCTAGCAGCTACTCGCTGCTCGTGCGGTTGCAGCCATCACACTTCTCTGCTGATGCATCAGCATCGCCCACTTACTTCACGGCTTCTTCCTCCATCAGCCTCACAATGCTGCAAGTGCGTGGGCCGGCGGTGCGGGATAACCAATGCCAGCATTACGGAGTATGAGCAGGAAGCAGGGCAGCGGGCAGGCAGCTGGGTCGCCCTGTGTGCATACAACTACAGAGCGCCGTTGCAGGATTTGACGTGGCCCTTTGCATGGCCCTGATCGGTGCTGGCACCTGCCAGGGATTGGCCAGTAGCAGATGTGGCTGACGTTTCGATCTCTGCAGAATCACTGTCACTGCACCTTCCTGATGGCATGTGCACACACAGGATGCATCGTGTTTGGTGCTGGCTGCTGCACCGTCCATCAACATCCAGGGCGCACGGCTGAGCACAAGTGCAGCTGACACTACTGGCAGGCCGGTGGCAGTAGCGCGTGGTGGGCCTTCAACGATTATTGTCACCCTTGGAACCGCGCCGCTTGCAGCTGGCACAAATGTGAGTGATTAGTTGGGGTCCAACAGCCAAGTCATGTTGCCAGGTGCAATTTGGCGCAGACAAGAAAAGAGCCCAACAGGCCAGCCTTGCATTGCAGTTGTGTTTCATTACGCTGGTCAGATTCTGCTGAAGCTCTGCTGAGGCAACAAGGAACATGATCAGTTGCTGCATTGCCCCTGCAGATCACTCTGTACTTTGACTACGCTGCGTCTCTCGGCGCTGGGTCCATGAGTGGGACGGTGCGTCCTTGCTGTAACCTTGGGTGGGGGTCCTGCACCACAACTCACACTCATCACATGAGTCAGTTTTAGGGCTTGCTGGGGTTGCCGGGTCTGTTGGACCCTCACGTGGTTTAGCGCTGCATCGTTTGCTACTGCTGCCACTGCCACTGTGCAAGATGTGCGACAAACTTGCCCTGGGTTTCGTACCTGCGCCCCAACTCCTGCACAGGTCGGGCTGTGGCGCTCAGCCCCCTTCGACTTCTTCGGCAGCGACCCCACTTGCGCTCAGCCTTGCGTTCCAGACTTTGTTCTGGTCAACAGTACAGACAATGGGCCAATGTCATTCGCACGCGCTTCGCCAGCAACGCAGCAGGTTCTGCTCAGCCTGGACTTGCTGGCATCTGCCAAGCTGCCTCGCACGATACTGCCGTGCCTGGATGACTGGACGTACAAGGTGTGCTGACATTGCTGTAGATGTCATGCAGCCTTGTCCGCGTGTTATCCGCTCTGGCTCTCAGGGTGCAAAACAATGCATCGAGGTGTGACGGCTGGTGGCAGACCATTCTGGCATGCACTACCTGCATCAAGTAGTGTCTGACGTCGTCGTGTCAACTTTGTGTACACTTCTCCTTTTGTCCGTTCTTTCCCAGGCCGTGTTCAACCTGCAGGCAGAGGTGCCCTCTCAGATGACCGCACTCTCCAATACACCTGTGGCATCCCGTGTCCCATCCCCACTGTCCAACAGTAGCGCGGGCCTAGACCTGGTGACCTGGCAGCCAACTCCAGTGATGTCTAGCCACCTACTGGGCCTTGTAGTGGGCCATGTCTATGGCATCAACAAGACGACCAGCAGTGGGAAGACCGTGTCTGTGTACGCCACGCCAACAGATCTCATCTGGAAGTACTACCGCAGCAACGACAGCGTGAGCCAGGCGTCACAACCCTTGGAGTTTGCAGCAAGCGCACTGCAGTTCTACGAGACCTACATGGGTGTGCAGCCTCCGTTGACCAAGTATGACTATGTGGTGATCCCTGGCAAGGTATGCGCGAGCAAGGGCCAGTATCCTACCGCAGCACATACTGCACATCGCTGTTTATGTACTGCGTCCGCTATAGGAACTGAGGATGATGATGTGGGGTTGTTCCAGGTGGCTTGAAACGTCAGCGGCATGCTGCAATCTGCAGCTGGGGCTGGAGGCTACTCGTGGGTCATGCAGCTGTCCCAGGCTGTCTGAACTCTCAGTATGGTGCCGAAGGCCACCTGATGCCTTTTGCTGCCGCTGCAGACTTATTCCACTGAGCAGTGGGGCGTCATGGCTTTTGATGCCCAGCGGCTGCTCTTCAACCCTGAGCGCGAGGGTGCCTTTGGCCTGATGCGCTCTGCCCAAATCATCTGCCATGAGACCTGCCACCAGTGGATTGGAAACATGGTCACTCCTGCCAGCTATGTGAGTCCTTTGTTCTGTGTGTCAGTGTGCTTTGGCAGCAATAACATGGCCTAACAGCTGTGCTTACGTGCTGATTTTCGTAAGCAGCGGTCATCATGGGTCTGCAGAGCGGGAGAGGAAGGGATGGTTGCGCATAGAACATGCATACAACTGGTTGAGCGCAAGGCTGTATTGGGCTGCCTTCACACAGTTCTGCAACAGTGCGTTGAACCATCTCACTTGTGACATGCAGGCTGAGCTGCCCATGTCCGAGGGCCTTGTCTCCTGGCTGGAGTACAAGTGCATGCAGGCAGTGGCGCCCCAGATGCATGGCCGTGCCCTGGCCATGCGGTTGACCACTCCTGAGGGCCAGCCTCTTGGCGCACACGAGGGCCTGGTTGCCAATGTGGGTGTCGGCTGGGCGGGCATGCCTGCCTTTCTGCAGCCTGGCATATGTTCACGTGGGCCCTCTGCGTGAACTGATCCAAGTTGCCCACCTGCTGCCCACCTTTTACACACAGTATTTGGTTCTACTGGCATGCACAGTAGCACGGCCAGGGCATCTTCTCATTTGCTGATACAAGTTGAAGCCACCACGCAAGTATACATCACATACTGATTGTACTTCTTTGTGTGCTCACACGTGTTCCTGCCTTGACCCTTAACCTGGGCAGGCCAACGCTGCTATGGACTCTCCAGTGGCCAACTCCATTGCTACAGACAACGCCATCACTGGCCCAGCTGCCACCTCAGCCATCACCTACTCAGGTGCTGGAGCCCTGTTTGGGCAGGTGGACTCGAGCTGTGAGCGCATGGATATCGTGCAGGCAGCACAGACGGGCTCACAGCCAGCTGTGCAGTGCTTCCAGCGATTTGTGCGGTTGTTGCTGGCCAACGCCACCATGACCCTAGCTGGTCTACCCTACACAGTGGCAGCTGCGTCAGGCTCGTACTCATTCACAGGCGCGTCTGTGCAACAGATGATGGACTCGATCAACAGCTGGGTGAATCAGGCAGGCCACCCGCTCATCACCACAACAGACGCATCCACACCTTTGCCACCCGCCCCAACACCGCCCGTGCCAATCTACCCTCCTCCATCCCCCCTCACGCCCCCGGCCGCATCCCCTCCCCCACCCCTGATTGTGTCCGAGGGGGACCCATCGGCCCTGCCCTCGTACCCACCCCCACCCAGCGTGTCAGCTGGCAGCAGGCGGATGCTGCAGCAGGTGCCAGCGGCCGCTCCCCCTCCCTCGCCTGCCCCACCACCGCCTCGGGGGTGGGACATGACGGATCGTCTGTCCTTCTCTCAGCAGCGGTTTTGTGCCTGGGGGCCATACGTGAACGACCCTAACACAGGGGCTAGCAAGATCGACTGCCCATCTGGAGCTGCTTGGGTACTGACTGCGGTGCGTCCAGAGTTTCCGGATAAGCCTGTGCAGGCGCTGTGGTTGCGTCATAGCTTCTGGTCTTGGCATGTGCCGCCCTGAAGATGCAACACTGCTGCACGTACTGGTTACATTGCACATTGCGCCCACCGTTGCACCTGCGTACTGCTGACACTCACCTTTATAATAACACTGATGAAGGCACCCATCTGTCTGCTGGCCTGTTGATGCTCCTGCAGCCTGTGTCCACACTGCCAGCATCAACCGCGGATGCTGCTCCTCTACCTTCCGCGCTGGCTGCTGCTGGTGTGCTGCCGCCTGCCAACTGGGTACCCACCATGGCGGGCGGGCCAGCCACGTACACGGTCCTGCCTGCCACCAACGCGGCGGTGCAGGCGCAGCTGCAGCAGCCGCTACCGTCCTCTGGCTGGCTCCTGCAGGCAGGCAACATGGTCAAGGTGAGGAGCAGACATTCTGCTGCCCACGAGGCTCAAGTTGGGTGGATTCTTGCATGCTTGAGGCTGTGCGATGCTTGCAGCTGGATGGTGTGTCTGCTATCGGGGGTCATACACCCTTGCCACTCTTGGGGAGGCCAGCTGAATTCAACATGCCACGGCAGGATACCATGCATGCACCTCACGCCCACACGATCACAAACAAGAAAAACACAAACGATTGAACCGAACAATCCCAAGCAACCTAGTGACCTCCCTTCGCATGCACCTGCTTGGTTTGCAGATTGCGCGGGCGGGCTATGACCCAGATCACGTGCGGCACCTGCTGGCACGTGTGGCGGCCATGAACCTGACTGCAAACGCAATGCAAGCAACAGGCACGGACCGTGACACCTACCTGCGCCTGCGTGAGGGCGCTCTCCTGGAAGCTTCCGCCTTGTTGTACGATGTGTATGCCTCGCAGCTCAGCCAGCAGACTGTGGACACCACAGCTGCAGCCGGTGTGCAGCCGCTGCTGCTTCAGGCCATCCAGGCTGCCCTGACGAGCCCAGATGCGCGCACAGGCATGGGGCTGCACCTGCTGGTGGCTCCTGCACTCGAGACATTGGATACCCTGGGCTCGCTCCTGGGTCCAGCAACCACTTCCTGTGCCCCTGCTCTCCATACCTGGGCCCGTGGCCTGCTTAAGCCCATTGCGGCAGCCATTGCCAACAACTTTGTGGCTCAGTACGGCCCCCTGGGGGCCACTGAGCAGTCTGGTGAGGCCATGAAGGCAGCTCTTACGCTTGCTGGTCTGACCAGTGTGGCAGGCGCGAAAAGTGACCTGTTCACCATCACCAACACGGACACCTTCCTGTTCAACCTCACACGCGCACGCGTGATGTGGACGGCTGCCATGTTGGAGCCCCAGGTACTGCTTGTGCGCCCCTTGCTTGCTTGCGACGGCTTATTGTTTTGTGCTCTGTGTGTGCATCATCGCAGCACAGACTTCAGGCTTTGAATCGTCCACTTGGCACGTGCCATGCTCCTTTTGGATTGACTGTTCCGTTGTGTGCATCAGGGCTGGTGCATGCAGGGGCTCCTGCACCTTCCTTGACCTTCTTTAATGCTTTGCATCCCACAAGGAAAGGTATGGCGCATGAGCTGCTTGCTCCTTGTGTGCATCCTCTCCCCGCAGGCTGCCGGCTTCACATGCGGCATGTTTGTGGACCTGGCTGCCGGCTGGCGCTCTAATGCTCCGGCCGCACGCCCTGCATATGTGTATGACGTGGACTGGCGCCCTGCGCAGCTGGTGGCGGCCACAGAGAAGCCCCCTGGCTGCGACTTCTCAGCGCTTGCCAATGACAATGGTGCGCTCGTTTGGGGCTTTTGAGTGTCCTGCGCAGTGCATGTTTGACGGGTATGAATGAAGGCATGGATGTTGTCAACAGGGCACCAAACAGAGCGCATTACCTGTCATTGTGGTCTGCGCCGTCTGGCCTGGATCTGTCAGGTGTTCTGTGCAGATCCATGCATTCAACCTGTGACCTGTCAGGCAATGCGGGTCCTCTGTCAGACACAACGCGCGTGCACCTGCTGGCCCTGCAGTGACCGACCTGCGCGACGCCGACTTCTTTGTGGGGGAGCTCCAGGCCACCAGCTTCCTGAACGACCTGGCAGACATTGAGCGTGTGCTGTACGCGGCCTCCTACACCCGCAAACCTGAGAACCGGGCCATCATGCTCCAGACAGTGCTGGCGGGTGTCTCGGGGTATGTGGTGGTTGCCTTGAAGTACTCATATGTCAGCACAGTCACCCAGTGTGCTGTGAGCTCCTGAAATGCTCGTCCACCTGTCAAACATGAGGTTCTGGAGCTGCTTCCCCTCCAGCCAAGAGATCTGCAGCCAATGGTTGGGCATGGGCTGCGGCATTATACATGCCACGCTCTCTCCCGGTGTCATGTATGTGAGCATTGTGCTAGACTGGAACAGCTGCGACTAACTTGAGCATTGCTCCGTGATGGTGCAGCAACACGGCGTCCCCCAACTACCACGTCGCCCTGTCGGTTTCGGATGCCAAGGCCCTGCTGCGTATTCTGACCCGCACGGCACAAGCCTGGGGTGATGCGGCCCAGTCCAACGACGTGCTCGGCGCAATTGTGAACATGACGAATACGACGACTTGGAGCCAGCTCCTGACTGCGTTCAACAAAGCATCTGGGGACCCGTGAGTGCGGCTGAGCAGTGGTGCTGCTGCCTGGTGTTCTGTGCCATGGATTGCGCTGTGCTTCTGCCTTGGGGTTTTGAACACCTCAACTACGTCAGACGACTCATACCGTCTCCCGCCCTGATGGCATTTTCTTTCCCGAGTGAGGACCTGTCTGATTGCAAGGCTGAGCGCCTTCGTCTGTACGTAGTATCACATCATGCGCCTGTAACGTGCAGCCTCAGCTGACGCGGGGTGGTGCTTGACCTGCAGATCCGGGCTGACTGCCCTGTCTGTGGTGGAGGAGCTGACTGCCATTGCTTTGACCGAGCGCAACTCACCCAACAACACGTCCAGCTTGTTGTCGCTTGCTCAGATGGATGGGTGGCTCTCACAGGTGAGGCTGGGCGGTGCTGACAGTGGACATGCAGTTTAGAGTTTTAGGGCTCAGGGTTTAGGTGGTGGTGGAGCTTGACGTGTACATGCAGGGTCACTGGCATGGGGTGATCCTCTGCTGCGCCTTGACTTTGGCTGGTGCCAGGCATACTGCAGTGCTTGTGGTGTGTGAGTATGTGCCGGCCGTTCCTGCAGCACACCTGCAGTGGCTGTGCACCTGTGGCGGCATCGAAACGAGCACGTTGCGTCACATGCACACTGATGTATGTGCAGGGCGCGGCGGCCCTGAATGTCACCGAAGCGGCGCTGAACTCACCCTCTTCTACCGGGAACTACTCAGCAACTCAGCGCATCCTGGGACGTGCAGCATCCAACATGATGTGGGCTGAGGCGGCACGGCAAGGGATCTGCAGTTGGCTGACTGCACAAGTCACGCCGCCACCACCACCGCCTTCACCCTCGCCTTCTCCCTCACCCGCACCCTCGCCGTCACCCTCGCCGTCACCTTTGACGGCTCCCACAGGCGCTGCAGCACCACCGCCACCACCGAGCACACCAGAAGCCAGCAACACCACACCGCCTGTAACGCCCGCAGATGCCCCGCCTGAGACAGCTTGAAGCTGCATAGCTTCAGCGTTGTCTTGGTAGCAGGGTGTGGTTCAAAGCTGGGCACACGCCTTGGCCCTTGGGTTTGTATGGGTTTGAGTTTGCCCTCAAGTCCATGTTGAAGCACAGCTTGCGTTCTGGTGGCCTCGGCCCATCATGTACGGTGATCGGCAACGGGGTGCTTCATGGCGTGGAGCGGTGATCGGGTGTGAGTAGGGTTCATGCTGTGACGCAGTTCTCGGCACATGCCTGGCATGCAGGGCGTAGCCATCGTGGTAATGTCTGCGTGCGTGTGCATGATGTGTGCATGCTGGCTGTGCGCATGGTTGCGGAATTTGTGTGCAGTGGGTGTGTGCATGTGTGTGCAACAAGGGTCGAACGAGTGTATGGTGTGCCCAACGGACTGTATAACGAGCTGTTTAACGAGTAAACCTCTCACACTAAAACACACATTATGTGGTATGATATGATGTGATGACCTTGGACTGCACTCATCAGTTTGTGAGGCATGTCGTAAACAACCCCTGCATCAGTTTGGGTGCCGCCCTCCAGCGCTTGTAACCCGCCAGAAGTTGCACACAAGCGCCTCAATGCCAACATAATCTGGACGCCAGCAGAATGTCTGCGTTGTGAGTTGAAAGGCAGCTTAACGTCGCCCACCCAGCCACGCAGTAGCACTTGCAGGTGGAACGTCAGTGCGATGGCGGAGCTGCTTTACAGCCCCAGGCGTGCACAGAAGCCAGCACAGGTTGATACGCCTGGCTCCGGGGTCTCATCTGCGACGCACGTTTACCAAGTTGCGGACTCACCTCGCGGAGAGACCTATTCCCCACGCACCAGCCCACCTCGGCGCAGGCTATGGGACTTGGGAACGCCAGCCACGCCAGTTTACGGGCCCCATGTGGACCTTGGAACGGAGGCACAACCATTGCACAGCGAGCTGCGTCGTCTCCATGCAGAGCAGGACGCAGTCGCCCATGAAACACCCACCAAATCCAGAGCCAAGCAGCGACCCATGCAGCCCAGCCCACAGCCCAAACAGCAGGCAGCGAAGCAGCCTTACGTGCCTGCTCTGACACAGCGTGAGGCAGCGCGTGCAGCAGAGAACAGGCACACTGTGCTGCACCGCAAGCTGGCTGGCACAGGCAAGCCCAGCTTTGTAGTTGCTGACTGGACGCGCAAGAAGCCAGCTGATACACTCGCAACCAGCCCATTTGACCCAGCACATGTGTCTGCCACACCCCGCCATGGTCCAAGGCCCAGAAGTGCTCCATCATCTGCGGCTCAGCGGAAGGCCCATGCGGCCACCATGCTCAGCACGCTCACCCCGCAGGTACTAATGAATGAATATTATGGTGGTTCACAGATGTTTCTGCATGCTGCAGGTACTGGTTGCCCCATTCAGCTGGGCCCACCAAACACAGCCTGGATTGCGATGCAGCATCCTGCATGTAGTCTATGAGGGTTGCAGTTGAGCACACGAGTGCAAAGAGCTGATGATCACAGCAACTCTGTCAAGCTCTGTTACAAGTGTTGCGGCCCCAGCGCAGAACCTCATGTGTGACAGAGGATCATGGATTTGCCTGTGTGCACTGTACATTGACACTACCTTGGTGGCTTCTACATGCACGAAGGAGATGCGCAGGCTACCAGCTGGTACCTACCGGCAACTAGAGGAACAGTTCATATCAGGTAGCATGGCGTGTTTCTTGCTTGTGGAACCTGCTGCAGCATGCATGTGCGCACATCTGAGCACGTGCGCACATGGTGTGCGTGGGTGGCACGACTTCAAACGAACAATGCGTTCGTGTTGCAGCCACGCTGCCAAGATCATGCCCTACGGGCCATGCTGATGCTGATGCTGATGCTCGTGGTTTGCCTGACTGGCCGGTGCCGCACCGCAGATTACATTGAAGTCCAGGAGCGGCTGGCATCCCTTGTGAGCCGGTGCACCGACTTCCAGGAGCGCTACAGCCCACGTGCACCACCCGCATGGCGCACACCCTACCCAGCCGGGTCCAACATTGTAGCAGCCACAGGCGGCGGGCCCAGCCTGACCACTGCTCTGACCACTGCAGCACAAGCAGCCACAGATGCAGCTGTATATGGGGCTGATGTAGAGGCTGTGCTGTCAGGGAAGCGTGGGGCTGTGGCCGCAGCCGCGGCGCTGTCGTCAGTGGGCCTAGGGCCCCGCAGCATGCGCGTGGGTGTGCCCACTGCCTCGCCCGCCGAGCGGTTGCTCATGCAGCAGCCACAGGGTGTGCACTACGGGGCGGCACAGTATACACCGACCACAGATCTTAAGCGAGCAGTCACTGCTGCCACTGGGTTGGAAAGGAGGGGCGAAGCCACCAGTACGCAGCTGCGCGCCGCTGCCGCTGTCCAAGCCTCGGCAGCAGGCGTCAATACCGCATCAGTGGTTGGTACCTCTGCAGCTGCTACAGCAGCACCTGGGCCTGCATTACTAGGCCTTTCTGCAGCTGCAGATGTTGCACGCGGCGTGGTGGGAAGTGGCATGCAGACACATACGGCTGTTGGAGTACTGGGAGAGGGCTGGGAGCCCACACGCCTGACTTTCCCTGCATCGACAAACAAGTTCTTTGGTGAGTGTGCTGCTGTTTGTTGATGCCTACACATGCAGCTGGTGATGGGATGATGATCATGGTGCAGCCCAGGGCGCAGCCTACGACCGTGTTGACGGGCAGCAGCATCCATTCCAATCAGGCAGTACAGCGCGCAAGCTAACCCTGTGCCTTATCTTACTGACTTACTGTGCGTGCTATGCTGCAGGTGCACGGCAGACGGGCATCAGCCAAGCGGTGCGCGATGTGTTCAGCCAAGCACACCGTGATGCCATGCATGGTATCAGCCATCGTGAGCGGCTGCAAGCAGGCATTCGGGACCTGCAAGCAGAATTCTTTGGGAAGCTGCTGCCCGACCCAATCGTTGCCTGACAGCAAATGCCATCTGTCGCCCTCTCACTCTTTGCTGTGCTGGGCGTGCTGTCTGCGTGTCGTTGTGCCGCAGAATAAGCCTGATGTAACGAAAAGAGCCCAGCACGTCTCCCAACAACGCTGGTGCATGTGCAGTAATGCTGCTGTCATTACCAATACTCCGATGCAAGACGAGCTGATTTACAATCTGTATCTTTAGGGCGCACGCCTTTTTAAACGATGGCCGCGCCCAATGGCTATCTGCCAGGCAGCCTTCTGTCCTCCTTGGCGGGAAGCACTGCATCAAACGAAGCGCGGCTGCGGCTGCTGGAACGCAGAATAACTGGCCAGTTTGAAAGAGACGGAGAAGGGCAGCACACTGCGACTGTCGAGGGCCTTGGGCAGCAAGGGGCAGCAGAGGCAGGAGCTTCACAAGACAGCATGACCGGCTCTGATATCAAAAGGAGGCGCACGCAGTTTGGGACTGAGGCAGGAGTCCTGGGCCTGCAGAACCCCAGTACATCGATCCAGTCACTGCAGCCTGGCGCCTACGCACCTCGTCAGCCACTTACGTTGGAGCAAACACAGCAAATGCACCACCAGTACATCGCGCGGACGTCTTCAGTGGAGCCCCAGGGCCCAACAGATGCTGCAGGACGCGATGCTTTGAAGCGCAAGCGCAACAGCTCGCCTGTAGAGCAACGCCCGCTGCTGCTTGTGACGTCCCCAGGTGCGATGCGTGCGCAGCTTGCGTCTCAGCGCAGCACAGACAGTCGGCCAGCAATCTCATGGTTCTTGCCATGGGCCATGCATGCGGGTGGACGCTGCACATGCACGGGCCGCAGGCCTGCACCCTGTCTTGCACTATCCAGGTGCCTGGCTAACGCTCATGCAGCACAAGCCCGACACACACTGACTGGTATCAAACAGCCCGTTTTGCCATGTGCTGCAAATCCACACGAATTCACCGCAGGCGGGGACGCGCACACTGCAGCGGCCCAGGGCGGTGCAGCAGGGCCCACCCCTGTTCGCTGCCTCTTCCCAAACCAGCAGGGCGCAGCAGGAAGTGCACCCCCAGGGGGTGCAAGCAAGCCTGCAGCACCCCGTTCCGCTTCAAAGCAAGGTGTGTAGCAATCCTGAACCAATCCTGCCGCATCGCGTTCGTTACACCTGCATCCTGCTAGCTACAAATGTGTCGCTAACTCGCACATCGTGTGCATGCCGACCTATGCACTGTACATACTGTTGCTGGGTTGCCACCACCTCCTGCACCTGTGAATAACGCCCTTTCCCACCCACCCACCCACCCACCCCTTGGCCATTACAGGTGGGCCTGGGTCTGCAGGCACTAAGGCAGCAGCTGCAACCGCACGAGGGCAGACAAAGCTGAACAGCTTCTACCCAGTGCTGGACAGCAACAGCCGAGACTCGGAAACCTCAGGTGGTGCAGCTGCAGGACCAGGCCTACAGTCAGTCCAAGCCGGTGCTGGTTTGCAGGGTGGTGCTGGTACTGGCGTACCCCATGGCCCTGCTTCCTTTGGGGGTGCAGGTGCCAGTGCACATGGCGCAGGTGCTGCAGCCCCAAACAGTGGGGCACCAGGCCTTGCACGCGCGATGTCGGGGTTGGCAGCAGGCACGTCCTTGTATGCGCTGCCTGGCGTGCTATCACCCATAGCTGAAGGAAACGAACGAGCAAGCCTGGAGGAGGCATTAGCAGCTGCACAGGTGTGGCAGCAATGCTTCCAGAGGGCAGGGATAGGGGCAGCCAGCCGGAAGGCTGAGCATCCGCCCCAAACTTGCATGTGCCTCCCTTCATGACGCTGCATGCAACGCATCTGCATGCTAGTCCCTTAAGTATGCCACCTGTTACCTGCATGTGTATAGCAGCTGTGATAGGGCATGCGTGTGTGAGTGCGCCTGACTGACCGCATCATGTCTATGCCCATACACAGATGTTCAATTGTTCATGTCCATTCAGGGGCTTGTGGCACAACTCAAATCGGATGTTGAGGCTCGGGACAAACGGCTAGCGGCTGTGGAGGAGGCCGCAAGGTAATGGGGTGCACGCCTGAGCATGTGGGGCAGCGTCATTTGTGGGAGCTCAACAGGTCTTGTGAGCGGCTCATTCGCATGTCTCTGGGCTACTTCAGGGCGCAGGGGGTGAGTTCACATGGCCTGGGTGCGATAGGCCCGGCCCAGCAGACATCAGGCCTGGGTCTAACCCCAAACCCTAAACCCTGAACCTTTAAACCTTAAACCCTGAAACGCTAAACCCTGAATGGGTAAACCACACAAGGCCATTGAAGCACAGGATGGGGATGGCCCAGTGGTTGGTTGTGTGAGTAACGTGGTATAACTGGGTTGGATCCAGTGGTTGGGTGTGCGAGTAACGTGGTCCAACTGGGGTTGGTGGGTGTGTGAGTACCGTGGTCTAACTGGGGTCACGCACTGGGCCTGACCCGCAGGCAAGCCGAGGCCACAACTACACGTCGGATAGAGTCATTGCAGGCGGAGATTGCATCGTTGCGTGCTGCAGTTGCAGCTGCCAATGCTGAGGCGGAGCGCGCCAGCAAGGCTGCAGACGAGAAGGAAGCAAAGTATAGGTAAGAGAGCCCCAAGCTGCTGTGTGACTTCTTGTCCTGCCAGCATGCTGGGCGATGACGATCAGCATCAAGGCCATGACACACTGCGCAGCGCATGGCGGCTCACAATGCATCGTGCCACACTTATTATACAGCTCCGAGCCGGACATGTGATGCCTTGTGCTGTGCTCCTTTGCGCCGTGAGGCACACCCCTGTGCTCTTTGCTTGCACTTTTGTTTGTGTTTGTCTTTGCTTGTACAGGTCTTGTTTGTGTTTGTCTTTGCTTGTACAGGTCTGAGCTCACGTCGGCAGTGCAGGGAAAGGCCAAGGCAGAGCGCACGCTGGCCCGCCTGCAGCTGTCATCTGCAGCAGTGCGCCTGGGTTCAGTCAGCATCGCCCGGCAAGGCATCACACTGCAAGAGGTGCGGAAAGTGTGAGGATGACGTTGCGTTCTGTTCTCCCTTGGACAACCGACTGCCTGGTTGTGCAACTGATTGACTGACTGACTGACTGACCGATAGATTGCAATGATTTGGGTGGCTGACCGTACCATGGGCCAGCTTGTGTGCCTGGCTGATAACGCATCGCTGACATCAGGTGTGGGAGGATGGTACAGCGTTTGCGGCACTCGAGGCACGCAAGGCTGCACTGGTGGCGCAGCGGGAGGAGGTTGAGGCAGCACGCAAGGTGGGCCGGGAGCATACTAATTATAATAACACGGTGTTTCACAGTTGTTTCTGCATGCCGGAGAGCATGTGAGGCAGCATCTTGCCCGTGCAGGTGGCAGGCCTGCATTACTGCGTGAAGGTCCTCAGCGACACAAAATTCTGAAAGGGCACCACTCTAATGTAGTGCTGGATGGAGCACTGTTACCAATGGCAACCCCCTCACAGTTCCTGTCCCCATTTGCACTCTGGACCGTGGTTGTCACTTGTTTGTGCACCCGCACTTGCACATGCATGAACACGCACATGCTGGTGAACGTACACACCTGCACGCGCACGCACCCCTGCAGACACCTCTGCACACACCCAGCTGAATGAGCACAAACCTGTGTGCACATGCACCACATCACGTACTCTGCTGTGATGTGCACATGCAGGCCTTGCGCAAGAAGATGCCAGCGCCCCCCAAGTTTTCTGCCGAAGCTCCGCACCGCCCCACTGCAGAGGAGCTGGATTCGGGGCTCGAGTTTGTGGCACAGGATGAGATTCTCAAGGTGTGATCACAGTGCATTTGGTTAGGCCTTGATCTGGATACTGTGTGGGGCTCTCCAATGTGCACAGACGATTCAGCGCAAGGCCGGTGGCTGCATGCGATGCTGCTGCTGACAAACTGCTGCTGCTGCTGCTGCTGCTGCTGCTGCTGCTGCTGCTGCCGCCGCCGCCGTGGCACTGGTGTGCTCCTGCTGCTGCGCTGCCTGCCTGCCCGACGCTGGTATACCACCCTGAACCCTGAACAATGGAGCCTAAACCCTAATTCACTGGCTGTGCCTACCTGAACTGGCCGCCATGTGCCACCTTCGTGGCTGCTGCCACATGGTTGGTGGCATGAAAGAACTGAGGACATGCTGACGTGCATACCGTGCTGCCACGCAACAGATGCGGCTGGGGGCTCTGAAGCGCGAGGAGGAGGCGGTGAAAGAAGAGGAGGTGCGGCTGAACGCGGAGAAGTTCCGCCACATCCGTGCGCTGAAACGGCTCCGGGACGAGGTGGGTGCGGCTGGGATGTATCTACTTGGGATGCTTCTACCTTCAGGAAAGGTGTGCGCGGTTAGATGTCGGCACAATACCATGAGGATCAAGCGTCTCCTGCTGGGATGTATGTGTGCACAAACTTTGATGCATGATGTGCAAGGGCTGGAATGAGGTGGGGAGGTGGAGTGTGTGCTGACCCTTCATGGCTCTTGGCTCGGGGCCCTGCTCTCAGCCCGTGCCTGGGTGGTGCACCCCATGGCGCCTCTTGTGTAGGTTGTTTCTTTTCAGTTTCCAGGTACCACACGGATGTTGTGTTTATGTGTTTTTGGTCCCTGCCTGCCTGCCTGTCTGATATTTGCATGTGTGCGTACCATTGCATTGACGGGTCAAGGGGCACATGCCACTGACAACAGGGCAGCAGGCAGGACGTGTCCCCCTGTAGCAGGAAGCTTCCTACGTCCCGTCATCATGCGGTTCCCAGAGCATGTGCTGTTGCACCCGCTTGCACGCACAGGAGGGGTCGCGGTTCGGCGGAGGGTCAGTGGTGCTTGGCAGCCGCTTCGCACTGCTGTCGCTGCTGGGCAAGGGCGGGTTCAGCGAGGTGTTTCAGGTGCGGCTGCACATGGCGCATGGTTGTCATGTGACCATGGCTTCCTTGCCTTAGGTTGATGTGTAGGATGGCAGAGTGAGGTCTGGTGTGGCGTGGCATCACAGTGCGTGGCGTGGCATGGTGGTGCTGTGATCCGGGGGGGTTGTGTGTAGGGGGCTGGAAGTCTGAACAGCACACGTGTCAGTCCCAACAACACACGCTATCTCATTCCCAACGCACGCCGCCTCGTTCCCAACGCTCTGCTTGCTTTGTTACGGTGGCACCTGATGCTGCTGCCTTGCCCTGGCCTGCCCTTACTCCGCCATACTCTGCCACATGTAAATTACGAATGCCAGGCGTTTGACCTGTCATACTCAATCAAGTTCACAATCCACTTACCTGGCGTATGACCTGCCGCAATAAGATCACGCTCAAATTACACTGAACCAGCTGTCATATCACACTCACACTTGCCAGGCGTACGACCTGTGGGAGCTGCGTGTGGTGGCTGCAAAGGTCCACCAGCTGAACCCCGGTTGGAGTGAGGCCAAGAAGCAGTCGTATGTCAAGCACGCTATCCGGGAGGTGGAGATCCAGAAGGTAAGGGGTGGCTTCTGAAATGGTGCACCAGGATCCAAGCCACGCTCGTTGCCTGCAAGCGAGTCAAGCTGACGGATGTGCGTTCCCTTTTACATGCGCGTGGCCCGTGCTTGACAGCGCTCATCAGCCACCGCTGCTCTTGCTCCCTCCTGCACGCAGGCCCTGAAGCACCCTCATGTAGTTGGTCTGGTGGACATTCTTGAGATTGATGCGCACTCTTTTGCCACTGTACTGGAGTACTGTTGTGGTGGGGACCTGGAGGGCCTGCTGCGTGAGCACAACGTGAGTGTGACCTCATTCTTGGCATCGACCCCTGCTTCACCCTGCCCCGCGTGCACAGCAAACCCCCCATTGGCCTATTATGCGATCTGGTCGTTTGAGATGCTTGGCAAGCAATCTAACCAGGCCGTGGTCGCCACTCCAGTGAACATCTGCTTGTGTTGTGACCTGTTGCTGCTGTTTCTGCCGCCCTAATCCCTACACCTCACACAGACGCTGCCAGAGAAGGAGGCGCGTGCCATCACGGCCCAGATCTTCTCAGGCCTGGTCTACCTAAACCAGCCAGGTGAGCAGCTGCATTGTCTGACTCATGTCATTGATCCCATATGTTTACATTATGCATATTTGTAAAGGGAGACTCGGTGTGGGCGTCAGGACACATGCACCATACCCCACCATGTCTCACCACACCAGCACGCAGCGCATAACATTCTCTTCAGCACGGCGGTCAGGCAGTGTAATGGCAGTGTAATGATAAAACATGATGGTGGTAACATGGCAGTGGCACATCAGCCGGGCAGGAAGGACTAGAGCACCATCCACCAGCAGTGTTGATCTGTTGTGCTACATCCCTACCGCATTGATCTACTACTGTTGATGTGGAATATGCTGTGGCCGCTGGTACCTGACCACAGGCCGCCGCATCATCCACTATGACCTCAAGCCGGCCAACATCCTGTTTGATGGCATGGGTACCGCCAAGATCACCGACTTTGGGCTGTCCAAGGTGAGAGGGGCCTGTGATTTGCCTGCCTGGCTGATATAATTTGACCGGGACGTCTGACCAGCTTGTGCATGACCCGGGTTAGGCTGGACAGGGCTTGTGGTGCTCGGCTAGGTCCTTAATTTATGACGCAGCACACTCCAGGATAATATGAACACCATTGCACAATGGCCCACAAGTAGGTGGTGGAGGAGGGCCAGACCATGGGCATGGAGCTGACCAGCCAAGGGGCTGGCACCTACTGGTACCTGCCACCCGAGTGCTTTGAGATGCCCAGTGCCCCTGGAGGCCTGGGTGCAGGTGTGGGGGTGCCTCGCATCTCCAACAAAGTGGATGTGTGGTCGGCAGGTGAGGTGTGGAGAGGGGCAGGGGCAGCACGGATCATGCATTACCCTTTGATTCTGATGTAGTTACCAGTCACACGCAACATTCGCAAGGCAGCAGCCCACAAGAAACCTGTCATGCTGGACTGTACCCGATGCAGTGTGGCTGCATGCTTGACATGCGGAAGCACCCACGACGGTTTTCAGCGTACTGCTTGTTCAGTAGTACTAACCGAGCAGTACGGTGCGCGGGTACGATCGCGCAGGTGTGATCTTTTACCAGATGCTGTACGGCAAGCGCCCCTTTGGTGAAGGCCTGAGTCAGGAGGCAGTGCTGCGGGAGAGGGTGGTGCTGAATGCGCGCGAGGTGCGTACTGCCGGTTGTGTGCGCCTAGCACGCGCCTGCATTGACAACGCCTGTATTGACAAGTCAACAGCACACGCACTCCCCGCCCATCACTTCCAAACTCCCTTGTCCCCGACACCCGCACGCAAACTCCGCGGCAATCTTCTCCCACTCCCAAATTCTCACACAGTCAAGAATACTGAGCTTACCAGCGATTAGCAAGGGCCTCATGGTGTTGGGAATGGGAAATCACATGACACCATGTCTGCAGCACTTGTCCATGCATGTTTTGGGTCGAAGCAACTGAGCCGCAGCAGCGTGACGCTGTGTTTGTTGGCTGGAGGGGGTATGCCCATATTCGTCACGTCACGTCCTCCCAGCATATCACGCCATGTGCTGCCTCCTGCCTTTCGCTGACCTGCGCGCACATCACCTCTTTCAAGTGTGTGATGCACCTCACCCTGACCCCTGTAGGTGGAGTTCCCTGCTAAGCCACCGGTGTCAGCTGAAGCCAAGGAGTTCATCCGCAGGTGTGTTCTGCCACACATTGCATGCGTGGTAGATTTGGCAGCATGTTGGTGGTGTGCAGTTCGGTCTGCACCCACACCCACCATGGGAAACACCTTCAGCTGCTCGCCTGCATAGCATGTTTGGTGGTGCCTGGTGGGTAGATGCGCGTGATTCACGTTTGCTGCGCGTCTTGCAATGAGGAGAGATGTCTACAGCCTTGAGCAGTTGGACTTGTGGTATGCATCAGTGGTCCACACGCCGTGTGTGGGTTGCTGTGGCTAATGATGTCTCGTTGCCCCTTCTTCATAGCCTTTTCATCCACGCGTTTCATCGGTGGTGTGCTGCAGGTGCCTGGCACCGAGGCAGGAGCTGCGTTGGGATGTGCTCACTGCAGCCCAGGATCCCTACCTGGCAGGTGCCAGTGGGTCCGGTGGCGGAGGTCGGGGCCGCACATAGCGTGGGCTGGGCAGCTTCATGTACCGGCGGGAAGGGAAAGGGCAGACACTGGGCAGGCTGGCTGCAATCCTCAGTGACTGGCCCTAGCTACTGGCAGAGCTACAGGTGCAGGTGAAGTTGGAGGATGTGGAAGAAGTAGAACGGTCGGAGTATTGCGGCCTACCGCGCTCCTTAAGCGCGACAGCAGAGTACAGAAGCTACAACAGGGTGCCGCATACCCATGATCTGGAGGTGTAGGAAGGAATGCTGGCAGACGTGGGCACTCAGCAAGGAGCCGCGTGGTGTGCATCTGTACTTGCCACTGCTGAGCGTCACCTTAGTTGCGTCTGTTACAGTTTAATTCTGACAGGCCAAGGGCTGGTCACTAAATTGAAGCAGCTCTGGGTCATGATGAGGATCTGGAGACTTGAGACAAGTGGGAAGAGGGCCATGACCCATGTACGCACGCAGTGCCGATGTTGTTAAGGTGACAAGGATTATTCTACAGGCCCTGCAAGTTTTCAACATTTTGGCCCAGCAACTACCCCGAATGCTGTGGTACATTCAGATCACTTGGTGCACGGCCTGCGCATGATTTGGACGACAAGAGTGGCGAGCTGGAGAGGGTCATGCGCGCACTCCTCTCTCAAGCCCTTGCAGCGCTTTCACGTGCCAACACCTGCATGCTGATAGCAGCATTGGCTGAGGGCACATCACCAGGTGCCCCAATACGCTGAGGGAAGGTTTCGCTTTGGTGGCCTACAGGCCTGCCTGTGAGGCAGCAAACGCAGTCCCCAGGCAGCCCACGCCTGCTTTCATTTCTTTTGCCTGCAGGCAACTCGGCTAAATGTACATTTTCAGTCCAGGCATGTGCGCTGAAGACTTCCACCAGCTGCAACCGTACCCGCTCCTGCATATTGATGGGGAATCTCAGCCAAACCATGAAATGAGCACGGATCTGTGGGTCCACCAGCTGCAATCTTACCCACACGAGCATATTGGTTGGGAATCTCAGCCAAACCATGAAATAAGCTTAGATCTGGGAGGCAAAACAATGACAACGATGGGATTTGAACCCACGCCCTTTCGGATTGGAGCCTTAATCCAACGCCTTAGACCGCTCGGCCACGTTGTCATACATCCGCTTTATCGCGCGAGAGATAGGTATTACACAAGGGTAATCCCAGAGAGAACACCGTCCTCTCTGGGGCCGACCAGGGAAAGCAGAGAGCAGGCACAGCAGCAGCAAAGCAGCAGCAAAAACAGCAGCAACGCAGCAAAGCCGAACCAAGCACCCAGCACCCAGCAGCTGGACCCACACACAGCGGCAGCAGCAGCAGCGGCAGCCGCAGACAGACAAGCACACACACACACCCACTCACACGCGCCCAACAACCAAAAACACAACAGGGACCCCTGCGCAATCGCTGTGCCTTTCTATATACTGTAGAGCAACAGGCTCCCGTAGTGCACGAAGTACAGGGTAGAGCAGTACAAGGTGGAGTAGCTATCAGCAGGGCTAAGTACAGGGTAGAGCAACTAACTATCAGCTGCTATATAGATGCGGACCCGGCGGCGTTTCGCATTGTTAGAACACGAATTGTACGAGGCACCTTGAGGTCTCTCCGCTTACGTTTGCAACGTTTCAGGCGCACCTTGCGTGCTACATGCAGCCACAGTTGGAGCACGTCAACGTGGATCGTACAAGCAGAAAGTCAAACCCTAACCTAAGTGCAAAGTAGGGCAAGCCCTGGCAAGTTGACATTCTGTGCCAGATGCGGCCCTAGTCGCGTATAATAAGGAGCTAAAAACGTGCTCTGGGGACAGCCCAACGATCAAGCCATGAGTTGATAACTCTGCAGGGTTTAGAATGGGTTCCCGTGCAGACCAGCTGAAAATAAAAGCGGTGTTGTCCAGCCTAGCGGATGTGGACAAGCAGGGCTCGCCTCTGTCTACTGCAGCGCTTCGGCAGGCGATTGATAAGGTTGCGTGGCAGGTAAAGATTTCATGCTGTGTGGACGCTCCTACTCACAACTGCAGCAAGCATGCTGTCATTAACTACATGCTTCACGAGACCCTTGCATGCCTGCTGCTGGTTGCAGGTGACGGAAGCATGTGCAACCGCGGAGCGCATGTACAGCGAAGGCGCATGCAATCAGGCGTTTGCTGCAGCTGATGCGCTGTTCTGGTTCATGGAGCGTGTGACGACGCGCTGGATCCGAGTCAAGGACGTGGCCAAGCATCCAGCACGCACTGTGGAGGCTCGGTTCGTGTTGCTGCTCGTTAGGGTGGGTGATGCGTGCAAGCTTACTTCTGTTATGCCACAGACGCCGCCTGGCACAGCTGTGTTTACCTTGTTGTTGCCGCTTCGGCACCAGTGCCCAGTTGCAGCTGTCATTAGAATTAGACGAGCATGATGGCTGCACTGAATGCTTCGATCTCTGCACGGCTTTGCACGTCGGGCTGCTGCGTGGCATGTGCTGCAGCATTGTAAGGTTCTGGAAGCTCTGGGGCGCCTGCTCAACACACTCACACCCGTGCACGACAAGAGTCAAGGCATGCAACCAGGGGTTTGCTCATGCTGCAACCCCACATCACCCGCCTGGGCGCGCAAGGTGACACTTGGCGGGGCGTTTGGCGTGCATCAGGCAGCTGCTGGCAGGAGCTCAGCAGCTAGCCATCGGGCAGGACGTGCGGTCGCCACCCCCTCCACTGTCAGTGCCACTCTAACGCAGGCATACCTGCGGCTGCACACAATGGTGCACGCGCTGCATGTGTGGCTGGTGCTTGCACAGCATCAGGGCAGCACAGCCAGCCAAGCAACTCCTCGTAGCACCTCTGGCGACAACACAGCAGCAGCGCTAGCCACCTGCAATGGAGCTGCAGGCAGCAGTGAAGGGACAGCCACCACTGGGGCAAGCAGCTCAAACACTGTGGCATCATCAAGCGCAGCAGCTGTGCACAAGAAGGCTGCAAAGCGCAAGACAACAGGGGTCAAGGCTGGGCCAGCCAGCACGAGCAGTAGTGGTGGGCAGGCTGGGCCAAGCTCGAGCAGCACTGCAGGCACGGCCGCTGTCAGCCAGGATGAGGCAGCTGCGATTGGTCCCGATGCACAGTCTGTGCTGTGCAGGGCCGATGCAGAGCTACTGACATCTGCACTGCTACAAGGGCCAGTGTCTCAGGCCCTGGCGTTGTGCCGCATGGCAGCACAAGCAGCAACATGTGCGCGTGTCTACCAAGGTCCACTTGGCCAAATCCAGTCTGGGCTGCAGCTCGAGCTGCTGGTGCGTCTCATGGTCCAGCACTGGTCATACTTACATGGCTCTGCTTGCAAGCATGGTGATGAAATAGAGTGCACAGTCTGCACACAACATATGGAGCAAAGGTGCAGCACATCACCTTTGATTGGTTTGCTGAGATTGAACAGAAGCATGAAAGAGGTTCCAAAGATTTTGTAGCTAACATCGTGTCAACAGGGTGCGAGTACCGCACGATGTGGAGGTTAGAGCAGGTAGCGTTGCACAGTTCCACAGGTAGCGTTCCAACAGCCTGATCCACCATGCAGCTCACTGGGTGTGAACTGTGCGTGTTTCACAGGGTCATGCAGCTCTGCGCGTGCACCTGCAGCACGCCGCCCTAGCACAGGGCAGTGCAGTTCTGACAAGCGTTATCGACACAGACACCTTCCCACTCCTCAAATGGAGTGAGGCTCAGCTGGGCCTGGTTTTCGCCACATTCCAGCTGTCTGATTGCGCCACCTTCCGCGCGCTGCATGATGGTGTGTGCGTAATGTGTGTGTTCACACTGAACGGGCGCTTACAGTTTGAGTAGATGGTTCAGACCACACTCATGCAGTGGTAGAGTGGCCACACGCCCAGCATGGCAGCACGTGCTTTTCTGCTTGTCTGCACTGATCATTGAGATGTTCAGATCATTAGATGTCGACTCTCTCCGAGACTAGTTGCACTGCTATAATTGTTTCGCTGTTGCTGGTGTTCTGGTGTGGTGTGTTCTGTGCAGGCTACCCAGCGGTACCCCAGATCTGGGACCCTTCCCGCCTGCTGCTGCGTGGTGCGCCTGTGATCCAGTGGCAGCTGCAGCTTCTGCAAACTGCAGCACGCTGGCTGAAGTGGGCGCCATCTCCTGTCGGCGGTCGTCCTCATCTCATCACAGGCTTTACCGAGGCCCAAAAGGGCTGCCTACCAGAGGTGGCGCAGGCGGCTGGTGCTTCACTGATCTACAGCGCTGGGCTCTACCTGGGGAAGCAGCAGCTGCTGGATGCAGGTCTGAAGCACCTGCCATGGGACTCCACATCACATCCACCCAAGACAATCACCGTCTCACCGGCAGCTGCAGCTGCACTGCGTGCTGAGCAGCCACAGTCGGTCAAGAGGGCGCTGCTGGACAGCCTGCGCCTGTTCTCAGACCTGGCACAGGACCATTTCCTGGACAAGTGCTTATCTGCGGCAGGGGTCCCTGGGACTCTGAAGGGTGCGCGCTGTTGCGGTGTCCGCTGCATCGCCGGTAGTATCAGCTGGGATCAGTTGTCGTCGGCTGTCATATGTCTATCCGTGTAGAGACGTGTATAGCAAAGGCATTAGAGCACACCATGAGCAGGTGGCGGATGCGTGCTTTTACATGGCATCACACATGTCCCGTGGATTGCAAACTCACAGCACGCATGGGGCTCCCAGTTGAGCAAGTTTTACAAGTGCCTAACCATGCACCTCCCTCTTATGGTGCCTCCTATGCATCTCCCGATGCGTGCCTTGTGGCATACCACCGTGCGTGCAGAACAAGTGCCGGTGCTCTGTGATGACGTGCTTGAAGACCTCGTGCACAGCTTGGCTGCTGAGCTGCCAGACCCCAAGGCCAAGCAGCAGGGTCAAGCTGCGCCCGCCATCGACGCTCTGTGGTTATGGTCCATTGCACTCCGATATAAGCTGAGCTCATCAGAGGCACGCACGGGAACCATGCAGCTGCCAGTCAACTACCCACCCACAGTGCGGCGGCATGCAGACTACCTGATCCAACTGCTCCAGCCGCTGAGTCAGCATGGGCAACAGGGCGGCAGCGCTGCAGGCGGCAGCAGCAGCAGCAGCAGCGGTGAAGCCGCGGCATGCAAGGATGTGCTTGGCGCGCTGCATGCGCTGCTGTGGGGAGAGCACAGCTCTGCAGCCAACATTGCTGCAGTCGTGACGACAGCGTTCCGCACCATTCGCTCCTTTCACCTTGCTTTCGGGATGTCGCCTGCTACTGGTCATGCCAATGTCTTTGAGCAGGTCTCAAAGCTGGCGGACCTGGCCTTCTTAGCGCTGCAGTGGCTGTTGGAGCAGGCGGTGGGTGAGGAAGCGGCCATCTCAGCCGCTGGTGGCACACCTGCCCGGGATCTGTTCAGCGCTCAGCTGCACAGGCGTCGAGTGCTCAATCACGCAGTCGCAGTAAGTCATGTTGGATGCACCGATACATGCTTTGCACAACAGTTTGCATCAGCTGTTGCCAATATCTTGAGCTCTTGCAGCTATGCAAAGGAGTGGGGAGCCAAGACGAAGTTCTCATTAAAAGCTCTTGCAGCTATCCTCTACCGCTTTCCATAGCTGCAAGAGCTCAAGATATTAGACTGTCACGCACGAAGATTGGTGCTCTGTCACGTGTTAGAGTCCCCAGGGCCCCTTCAGCCACGTGGCTGCTCTGTTGGCTGCATGTTGCTGCCATGCCTGTATGCTGGCGAGCTGCATGAATGGGCGGCAGAAGGTCAGACTGCCGCTCAACAGTCTGACTGCGCACGTGAGCAGTCTGACTGCAGTAATCACCAGTTTGGCTGCGTGCATGTGATGTGCTTGCAGATGGTGCTGGGTTGGCCGCAGCTGGCACAGGTGTATGTGAGGGACATGGCACGCTGCTGGCTGCATCTCTCAGCCCACACTGTCCGGCTGTTCGAGGCAGGGAAGGCATCGCGTATTGGCTGGCCACTGCAGCTGTATGCACCATGGCCCCGGCAGATGTCACGAGCAAGCATCAGTGCTGCCAAGGCGATGGAGGCGCTGGCTTGCCTCAGCCCCATTTCCAAGGCTCTGGTGGATGAGGGGCTGCTGCCAGTGCTTGCGCCTGAGGCATACGGAGGGGAGGCGGGAAACACAGGGACGGACCCAGACATGCTACCCTTTCTGTCTCTTCGCCAACTGCCCGACCTAGATGACGTCAGCAAACTGTGTGACACAGCGGGGCAGCTGATTGCGGCAGCAGAGTACAGCCTGAGCGCTCTGCCTGCTACCTCCCTGCCCGGGGTTGCGCACCCCTATGCCCTGACAGCGGTGTATGGGGGTGGCTGGTGGGAGGCACTGCTAAAGCTGGCACTGGTGGTGCCACTGCTGTGCCTGGATGTGCATGGTGGGGCCCTGTCACCTGAAGAGGTGACGGCGTTTCTGGCAGCTCGGTGGGCTGATGCAGTAGGCAGCAGCCAGCAGCAGCAGCAGGAGGAGGAGGAGGAGGAGGAGGGGGATGAGAACGGCAGCGGCGGTGACATCTTGCATGGCCTGTACTTGGCAGTGGAAGGGGGGCTTCAGTTGTTGAGCCAGGAGGCGGCAGCTGTGTGCCAGCGTGCGGCAGCTTCAAAGTGGGGGCCACGAATCATGGAGATCATGGAGGAGGCAGGCGGCACGCGTGAGGATAGCACGTCGTTTGCTTTGCTCTACCATTCTGAAGGCAAATTTCATGATAGGCGCCTTGCCCCTGACCATTCTCTGGCCGAGGCTGAGGAGAGATCTGCTGTTCGGTGGGCAATTGATACCCTGCGGGCGCGCATGTATCTCCTGAAGCGCTGGTCCTCCCTTTTTCTCCCTCTGGCCAAGTATGCGCTTCAACAGCAGCGGGCGCTGGGACACGATGGCGGGTGCAACGCATAGATGGTTGGGGTGCAGGGCGGCAGCTGCCCATACATACCATGGGCACGTGACTGGGCAGTTGCTTTGTCCTGGGAGCAGGACGATGGGTTCAGCCCAGCTTTGCTCGCTCCTGTGAAGTCAGGCTCTGTGGTCCATCATCATGCGTTATCATCATCATTTCACGGCTTTGCGCGGTTAAACCCGCGATGCTGTGGTCCATGTCCGCTTAGCATTTGCGGGGGGGTATGATGCTGCCTTCCTGCTGCTCCAAAAGCCGCAGGGCTGGCACGCCATGAGAACAGCGTTCGCGGTGTGTGCTGTGCTGTGCTGTGCTGTGCTGTGCTGTGCTGTGGTAGGAACTCACAGGCAGTGGGATGTCTCTGTGATGCAGCACCAGTGCATGTGCGGTACACACCGTTTCCAGACGGGTGACAGAGCTGACTGGTGGTGGACTGTGCACATCAGACGCCGCGCCTGTGCATGATGAACAAGTATGCACCAACATGTGGGCCCGCTTGGAGACTTGGTTGGGTGCATAGTAATGATGTGCATGGCGCGCCGTTCCTGCCCAGGGCCAACCAGGGAAACAGAGAGCAGGCACGGCAGCAAAGCAGCAGCAGCAGCAGCAGCAGCAGCAGCAGCAGCAGAGCCGAGCCGAGCACCCAGCACCCTGCAGCTGGACCCTCTCGAACCTGTCCAATACATAGGCAAACTTGACCATTTTCGACTTGCAACACCTTTCCTGCTGCCCAGGCTGCCTCCTGTTTGACGTTGCGGCTGACTCTTTCGCATTGCTAATGGCTGAATTAGATTGGCTGGCTTGAGCGTATGCACCTCAGGTGCCGGGTCGCGGCACGTCCTGTACTGCCTACAGTATGGGGCGCTGATGATGCCTGCGGCTGGGTAAAGCAATATAACACACACACGCTCTTTGGGCATCTCACGTGCTCGCTGGGGCTTAGATACAAGATGCCACCTCTGCTCAGATAGCGATGTAACACGCATCAACACGCAAGCGCACCCCGTGAGCGCATGCAAGCAATACTGGCCAGGTGTTGTGTGATCCAGCATGAGCTTCTTGTCGCTGGTGGCTGTTATACATGTGACCTCGAGATTCCGCTGGACACTGATCAGCTGCTTGGCACACAAGAAGATGCTTCGGTAAAACTGACTGAGTCTGTGTTACGGGTGGCACCTTGCCACTTAGCGTGCTTCCTCTTTGGTTCACATTGCAAAGGATCAACCATGAAGGCACACAGCACGAGAGAGCCAACATGTGGGCGCGTGTGCTTCACCGCTCGAGACCACCATGATGACATTGCTAATATGCTGCATGATGGCACAGGCCACTTGGTGCACTACAGGGTTGAAAACCACACCCTTGGCATGGTGCCTTGCTTTGTCCAAGTGACCATTGCTCGCACCTCTCCCTTCAATGAAACGCCAGCCGTGTGTGCGCCGCACATCTATACACAAATGTTCAGTGTGCCCTGGCGGCTGGAAGCAAGCACCCCCACAGCCCCATCAGCTGGCGTTTGAGTTGCGTATCGAATGCATCAGCTGCGCCAGCTGCTGCCGAAGCGCAGCACCTGCTGCAGCCTCCGCCCAGCTGCGCCTTGCTCCTCAGCCACCACATTGGGTGCATAGCTGTGCGTGCAAGCACAAAGCATGCATGCGCACATCACACGTATGCACATCATGTGCACACAACACGCGAACTTGCATTACCACTTGTATGACACATCATCAGCCACAATAACACCAGCTCAAACCGAGACTGCACATTGTTGTCCACACACTTGCAAAGGTTAGTCCCCTCCCCAGCATATGGGGATGCACAGAGATGTACTGGCGTGCTGCAGTGCAACTCACCGGGCCAGCAGGGTTTCGTACTTGATGGCATCAGTGCCATCGCCATACGTTGCCAGGGAGGGCTTTGTGGTGAGCAGCTTTGCCACAAACGCGCTCACGTCACGGGGTGTGACCGCCTCAATCATGTCCACGTACTGCCTCCCGCTGATTCTGTACCGCCACCAGCAGTGCAGCATGGTTTTCCAGCATGTGTTCAGGGTTTAGGGTCTTTGGGTTCTGCTGCCAGACATTTAGCATGGTTGCCAGGCCAGGCAGTCCTGATGCCAGGTCACAAATGCCTCGTTTCTCAGGGTAACCATTTCCCAGCACCCAAACCCCTTGCACGACTTAAGCGCAAACCTCGGCTTCATCACGCGCCTGATGTGTTGTGACTGCATACGTCCAAACCAGCAACAAGTTCCATGCTGCCCGCATCCCTTCCCCCCTCCCCACAGGCAGACCCTATCAGAAAACAACTTTTGGGTAATAAGAAAGCACCTCTTGGGTACACCCACCTGTGACCATACGTGAGGAACTGGCGGCCGATGTCCTCGGCGCTCGTGGCCTTTGACTCGAGCGCGTTGTAGATGACAGACACAGCGGCACGCTTGGCGCGCTCCACCTCCTCATGGCCCAGCGTGCTGCAAGAACACGTCAGGCAAGACAGGCGGAAACGTCAGTCTCACCGAACATTCCAACGCAGGTGCAGTGCAAGCTCCAAACAGTTGGTCACAGCAGTGCAAGCTCCAAACATTTGGTCACAGCAGTGCAAGCTCCAAACAGTTGGTCACAACAGCGTATGAAGAATAAGATCTATACTTGTGGATAAGAAAGATAACCGGCTTGACAGCGTCTGAGCACCGAACAGGTGCTAGGGGTTCCAGAAAGCACAAAAAGAAGCACGTGGCCAGGCGCTGCACAGCTGCACACGTGGCAAACACGTCTGCTGCCAATGTCGAGGCTGCCACATTCCAGCAGTCAACAGCAACTCTCGCAACGCCCACAACCACCACAGATCCAATACAGCCCACAACCTCCACAGCTCCCACAACACCATGCGCACCGTGCCGCAGCCTCCATCTCCCGGCACATGACATTCAGCATGTCGTTGGCATGACCGGGGTCACATGACGCCTGCACGCACGTGAAGGCTCATGGTTTGCACATTTGCACTCAAAACCGTCATACATATGCCGTGGGCTGGGCGCGTAACGGGCAAGGGCTGGTGATGACCTGTTTGCGCCTTTGACACAAAGAATGGACTGCCCACCTGGATGCCCACCAGCCCAGAGTTGTTGAACGTGGAGTTGAACGCGGAGCAAGAGTGTGCCCAGTGGTACTGGTTCAGCACACGTGTGTACAGGCGGGAGTGCATCCCCTTGCCAGGCCCTCCTGTGTGCATCCCATCACACCATACATACACAGGTGTGCAGATATGATGAGTATAGGGTCTCAGGTTTCAGGGTGACAGGGGTCACTACTAGGACACGATAAGGTCACTAGAGTGTAGGCTCAGAAACCGGTTTGGCCAGACATGATGTATTGAAGGTCCTGTCAGCAGTTGCACGGAAGCCCCAGCTCATTAGCGGCTGGCACGTGTGGCGCTGATGTCACTCTTGCACACTGGCACACTGTCGCTCATGGCAGCAGGCAGAGGACTGCCACCAGGCCAGAGAACTGCAACTGCTGCAGGCATCGCATCTTTCAACAGCTGCACGGATGCTGCAGGATCGCTGCAGGCATTACATCTTGCTGCATCTTCAAGGCCTACCCTCACCTGATGAGAAGGAGTTGCCACCACCAAGCAGGTACGTCAGCACCGTCATTGCCACGGCACCATTCACGTCCCGCCAGCCGCCAGAGTACTCAAACGCAAGCACCAGGTTCGCCTGTGAGCGTGGCAACATGTGGAAGACGCCACCACAAATATATTGAGTGCTGCCATCATTGGGAGGCTGGCACATGCAAAATGCATCTCAACGCAACATGCGCACGTGTGGTTCTAGCCTGAACTGTTGGCGTGTTGTGGAGCTGCTCCCCCTGGCTCATCACATATGACCATCAACTAAACCCTAACCCCTAAACCCTGAACCCTACATGCAACACCATCAGCAGCCACTCTCAAGTGGAAGAACATCTACACGCAGTTGACCTTAGAGACCATACAGGGAAATCGGCCCAGCCTGATGCATGAGTATATACTCCCTATACTCCCAACCGGCGTGCTGGCCCTATCTTGTGGCAGGCATAATGGTGCGTGCAAACTCTGCCGTCTGACACAAGCCCACATACATACAGCCCATGAAGCCCGTTTTGTAACAATCTGACGTCAGACGCACACGTGCACACAGACACACCTGGGGGAAGGAGCCGGGCAGGGCCACCGAGCTGCCGATGTACTGAGACGCTGGCTCAGTGATGGGACCCGGAGGTCCAGCAGGCACCTGCAGTCACCAAACATGAGGTACACCACACCCAACAGGGGTTAAGACCCATCAGGTGTTGAGTAACGAGCAACGTGCAGCACGTGGCACTTTGCATTTGTTTATGGGGCTGCGCTGGGTTCGGGGCCGTGCTGCATGAGCCCTTGAAGACAGGAGAGTGTGCGTGTCCGCACCTGCTCAAGCATCGGGCGGGCAAGCTCCACAAGCTGCTCATGCTCCACACCCGCAGCTGCCAGCACAATCCTGAGACCAAGGGTTCAGAGGTTTGAGCCATTCAGGGCTTCAGGTTCGAGGGTTTGGGGTGTAGGGCTTCATTCCACGGCATGCAACCAACAGCACACAATGCATGCAAGCAGTCCACCGTATGCAAGCAAGGTCAAGATCAGGAAGAAGAACAGGAGGAAGAAGATCAGGAAGAAGAAGAACATCAAGAGCAGAAGAGCAGCCATGCGACGATGGTGGTTGGGCACGCACCGTGGCCCTGTGTAGTGTGACGCCACAAACCCGTGCAGCACCTCTGGTGTCAGGGTTGCAAGCGCCTCAGGTGTGGGAATGAGTGGGTTGCCCAGAGCACCCTGCAGCAGATGTCACAGGACAACCACAGCTCTTCTCAGCGGTGTGTTCGCTTGATGCAATCGATCAGAGCCTGCGGATCGACTTCCGCCTTGTCCCACCCAACAATGGCGGCAACATTGCCATCCCGCCTTGAATTCATACCTTGCACTTCGTTGTTATCCATATCCTGTGTGTCTCAGTGCTATCTTCCATCTCTCGCTCGTATCTTCCACCCCAAATCACATCCACCACCTTCCACTCACATCCACCAACTCTCACCCACATCTTCCACCCTTGCGCCGCTTTCCACCCCTCACTAACGCTCCTCACTCACCCCCCTCACTCACACCCCTCTCACTGACACCCCTCTCACTCACACCCCTCTCACTTACACCCCCCTCACTCTCACCCCCCTCACTCACACTCCTCACTCACCCCCCTCACTCACCCGGTACGCGCCCCGGACCAGCAGCTCATTCAGCAGGGTCAGGGCCACGTCCTTCCCACCCAGCAGCGCCATCAGCCGGCCCCGCTGCTCGTCCACCTCGGCCGCAGAGAACTTGGGGCACAGCACCTGTGAGAGCCAGCACGCACAGGTCGTGCACTGAATGTGTAACTTTTTCACGCTCAGCTGCGCTGCATTCGTGAATATCCAGAATTTCAGATGGTCAGCTGCAGTGTGTGTGCTGATGGGCGAAGCAGGCAGCGCGTAGGGGCTGCAGCCTTTGCAAGCAAGATCTTTGGTTCGCTGCCCTGCTTTTTGATATCTGGCTGTGCGTGCCTCCAGCAGCGGCATCCAGCCGCAGGCACCGGAGAGTATGATCAAGGAAGCGATAGCGGATACCTCATACAGCATGATGGTTCTCGAGATGATGGACACATAACACACAAGTACAAGAATACAAGCAGGATGATATAACAAGGTACATCACAGGTGGTGAGGAGGCTGATATCCCACGCACCGCATCACACAACACCTCCAGAGCCGCTGGCACTCCTGTCTTCAGGCAATCCACTGTGTACGACATCTGCTCGCGGCTGGCATTGGCAGCAATGTTGGACCCAAGCCGCTCCACCTGCAAGGCGCGTTTAGGGTTTAGGGTTTAGGGTTTTAGGGTTTTAGGGTTTAGGGTTTAGGAGGGATCAACAACAGAAATGAGATGATGGGGGTGATCCTGGTGTGAGGAGCAGAAACTGCAAAACAATGCATCCATGCAAGTACGCATGCAAGTAGGAGCCATGGCGGTTGAGTGAAATAGAGGTGGGGCACGACAGGCAAAGGATGGTGCAGGAAGGCAGGTGGTGTGGCGCCTATGAATCCCTCCGTACACAAAGCTGTCAAGGCGGATCATGGTCCCTTCGGCTTGCATGCTTGCACACCTTCCCATGCCCCCTCGCTAAATGCCTGCGTGCCATTCTCGCGCCTGCATGCCACCTTCAAGCCTGCCTGCCTGCCTGCCTGCCTGCCTTTTTGTCAGCTCCTGGCCCGCACATCATCAAGCCTATCTGCCAGCCTACTGCCCCACTGCCTAGCAGCTACCTCACTCGCAGCAGCAGCTGTGCCACACTGTCACACCTCTCACACCTGATTCACAGCCATCACACATCCCTCACAGCAATTATGCCTATTCGCATAGCCACCACACCTCCTTCATGATGGACAATGAGGACCGGTGGCGAGAGCTCTTGAACGCCAGGCACTCCAACAGCGCGGAGCAGCCTGAAGGCGCACATGCAGATGCATGCAGCTGTGATTGTTGCTCGCAGCCCAACATTTTTGGTAGGCAGTAGTGTTGACATACATGCAGCTGATCCCTGTTGTTCACAGCACTGTTCACAGCTGCGTGCGTGTGAACGGCGTGGTGAACAACGGGGGCCAGCTGCTGCCTTTGCCACTGCTGCAGCAACACAGATCGTAGCACGCAGTGTAATGGTTCTGGCATGGCCGCAGATGTACCAGCTGCCTGTTTGCATGAGCCACACACAAGGGTGCGGGCATGAGCGCAACAGAAGGGCTGCAGTTCGCAGATCGCAGATCGCAGATGAGCACGTGTGATTAGAAACACCCAGTAGGTCGCGCGCGCACCTGATGTGCTGGCAGTCTCGTAGATGGAGCCCGAGTTGACGTAGATGCCCAGGCTGGAGGTAGGGCCCTGTGGAAGCATGGGGAAGGCAGGTGTGCATGGGAAAAGCAAGTGAGCACACCCAGCAGCATGTGCATGCCAGCATGCCGTAATCATGCAACGCAGCGCCAGCATGGGGCGCAGTAGCACACGTGTGCTGTACCCACCGGTGATGCCTCACTGATGATGCGTGCCCCATTCTCCAGAGTTGTGATCTGTGTGGGTGGTGGGTTGTTGGGTGATCGATAGGGCTGGGGTACCTTCAGCCCTTCTAGGGGCTGGGTGAGTGGGGTTGTAATGCGTGGCGCCTTCGCGTCCTGTGGCATCCATGACAGGAAAGGCTTCTCTGGCCGCTCGCGGGGAGGAGCAAGTCCACTGATACGTCCTGCGCTGTTTACGCCTGGGATCTGAGTCTGTGATTCTAGTAGCGCAGCGGGCGACGAAGTATAGCGGCGCACAGCAGGCCCCAACAATGCATACAACTCCTCAAACGCCCTGCGCCTCATGTTTACGCGAGGAATGGGCTGCAGGGCATAAGACGACTCTCTGAAAAACAGCAAGACAACAAAATCACGGACCAACAGACAACCTGCAACATAATGTGAATGAGAGCAGTACGGTACCGCGCTGCTCGTCCCTTGGGCAGCCGCAGTCCACAAGCTAGGCTTTGTGTCTTGCTTTGCTATCGTTTACAGCAGGTGTGCTGCTGAGTGGTACGCAGGTTATGAAGCTTTCTAGGCAGCACCGGCTGGGCCGGGCGCCTGGGTTGATGCAACCCGGGCGCTACGCCCTGCCCGTGCGCAAGGTAACGGCGCAATGCAGCGTTTCCAGGCAAAGGGCAGTGGTGCAGCCTAAGGCAGCGATGCTGCGTCACAAGGGCACTTTGCCAGTGCTCAGGAGCCCATCAAACTGGTGCGTAGTGGCTGGCTGTGTACTTGCCATCGCATGACATGATGTGCATGCTCCCCAGCAGCCTGCCCAGCGCTTCAACGACGATTTGTTTAACAAACATCTGCAGCTCTGTTCCTACCGCGGCAAGCAGCTCTGCATTCGGTCAGCCTCTGGCTTCTGGGAATCCCATTCGTCCCCGATCTGGCACAGCGTTGCGCATTCATGGTGCTGTCACCCGGCGTGGCGGGAAAATCATCATCGCAGCTGTGTTGGTGCGTCAAGGGCTGGGGGACGATGCACATTGGTGGTTGCGCGCAAGCTGCAGGGATCAATATCCAAACCCCGTTCGCTGCAGCGTAGTTGGCAGTACTTGGGGCCGGGTGCTGTGGTGGCGTCACAGGCACCATGTTCACGCCATGCTAATGCTTGGTTGGAGTTGCAGGCGGGTGTGGAGGGTGCTACGGATGATGTGCACACGATGCTCGCTTCGGAAATGAAGCGGGAGCCCAACCTGGTGACTGGGCAGCTGGAGAACGGTTTCCGCTATGTCATTCTGCCTAACAAGCTGCCCCCAAAACGCTTCGAGGCGCATCTTGAGGTCCACGTGGGCTCTGTGGACGAGCTGCCCAATGAGCAGGTGAGCGCCCCTGCTGCGGGAACTTCTGACTGGCCCAGCAGCGATTGTGACTCGGGCTCGCACCGCGCGAGGGCTGTGGTGTGAGTGCATGCATCTCACCACATGGCACCGCATGGTGAACGTGGCATGGTGGGATGAGTGCTTCAGGAGGCTCACACATGTGCAGCAGCCACAGCAGCAACAGCAACAGCAGCAGCGTCCAGCGTGGCCACACCCAGCCACAGCTCGCAGCACTTTGGCAGTTCCAGGCTTGGACAGTGGGAGTGGGATGCTGGGCGCATTGTCTGGGCAGCGGGGGGCCAAACACAGCTGTGCACCATGCTTGGAGCACCGCATGAGGCATACAGCTATAAAGCTGGTGCTCACTGCTCTGCACACGTGCATGGTCCCAGCACGACCACATGCATGATGTGCATGACCTAATGCACGCAGGGTATCGCACATCTGGTGGAGCACGTGACATTCCTGGGCTCCAAGCGGAGGGAGAACCTGCTGGGCACAGGTGTGCATTCGCAGCAGTCGTGGAGATCTGGGCTTCGTGGCACGTCTGCAGCATGGTTGTAGAACCATTGGCAGCACAGCATGCCCCATGCAGGAAACTCAGTGGCTACACCAGGGATGTGATGCTGCATCGGGGGTATTGGCATTGGTGGCACTGCCAGGTTTTGTGTCCTGTGGGTTGGCTGAGGTGTGTGGGCCTGCGTCTGTGCCTGTGCCCTCCCACCCATGTTGTGGTGCGGTCTGCTGCTGATGGCTAAACCACGCCGCATCAGCCTGCATCATGAGCATCCCCCTTGCGTGCATGGCTGCAGGCGCGCGTGCCAACGCGTACACGGACTTCCACCACACCGTGTTCCACGTGCATGCGCCTGTGACCAATGGTGTGACCGGGTCACCGATGCTACCCCAGGTGCGCAGCAGATGCACAGCAGCTGGCAGCTGTGCGCAAGGGGGGGTGGAAGACACAAAGCAGCATGCAAACTGCCAGCAACAATGCAGTGAGGAACAGGGACAGGCTACTGAGTGGCTGGCTACGCGCCTCGCGATGCCATGCATCAGGTCGCAGCACACAGCATTCAGTGGCCGCATGGTGAGAGGTGCAATGGGCGCCAAAACACAGCGCATGGCTGCTGTTCAGCATGCATGGACGTCACCAGCAACATGCAAGCGACCAGCAGCGACGAGCAGGGCGTGGGAGAGCAGCGGATAGGGGGTTTGTTTCATTGATACACATGGTGCACTGGCAGAGGCAGCGGTGGTGGTGAGGCAATGACAGTATTATGGAGACAGCACCCGGGAGGCAGCTCCTGCTATTGCACCATTGAAGTGGCACCCAACAGGACGCGCTGGGGATATACAGGGCGCACAGGGGATGTTGTCAACATGGCCCATGACAGCGGTTTCGTCATCAGCATGGAGAACAGAGCAGAGGAAACATATGGCCAGAGGTGCAAGAGCGCATGCACAGATGTGGCACCAGAGGTGCTTGGGAGCAGTGGCAGCCAAGGGCAGCCAGCAGTCATGCATGCGCAGGGGTCCACCCTGCGTGCTGCTGGAGTCCATCATGTGTGTGTTGATGTGTTGCATGGACGTGGCCTCAGGTGTTGGAAGCGCTGGAGGAGATTGCCTTCCGCCCTGAGTTCCTGGCCACGCGCATTGAGAAGGAGCGCAAGGCTGTCATGGCCGAGGCACAGGCACGTCTGCTGCATGGGGGATGGTGTGGGGGGTTGCACAGACAGGGGCCGCAGCGGCCACATAAGACATGAATCCACCGATGCGCAGGGTGTGTGCAGTCTGCACACACCCTGCGCATCGGTGGATTCATGTCTTATATGGAGAATGGGCTGTGGAGGTGCACCGTTGCCATCAGCTGCCAACTGCCAGTGGGTCCATTCGATGGGGTTCAGCCTCACACAGAGTGGGCTGAGAGGTGGTGCGGCAGGATGCTTTACAAAGGGCATGTATGCGGGGAATGCGGGGATGGGCATGCATCGGTCAGCGGGCGAGGCGTCGGGCAGCTGAGCCGTCCATGTTGTGCTGATGCTCTGGCGCTGCTGCCTCAGCCACAGTGCTCCACATGATTGATACCTGCCTGCTCAGTCATACTACATGGATATGCCCGCTGCATCCACTGTGTTTCCTTACCAACTCACAAGATGGATAACTTTGTTCTCTATCCTATCCACACGATGCATAGTTGTCTTCTCTATCCAATCTCCCAGATGGACAAGTGCGTGCTCCATTGGCGCACTGCTGCACCGCTGCAGATGATGAACACGATTGAGTATCGCGTGGACTGCCAGCTGCTGCAGTACCTGCACTACGAGAACAACCTGGGCTGCAGGTACTGCAGTTGTACTGCGGTTGCGGAGCAGTACATGCCGATGGGTTGCCCAGCAGTAGTCGGATGTGCACACAACACTGCAGCAGTCCTAGCTTCCTGCGCAGCCGTTCTGGATCCGTACGCATTTCCCAGTGGGCTTCGGTTGAGCTGGGTCCGCAGGGGTTGGGTGGTTGCGAGGCTGTCATCTGTTTCTGCAGGAGCCTGCATGCTCCTGCAGAAACAGATGACAGCCTCGCGTTCTTGCCAGCACGCAGTCGACATCCTTCATTCCATTCAACCCTGTCAACTCCACCGCACCTCCACATCACCCGTCCTCAGGTTCCCGATCGGCAAGATGGACCAGGTGAAGGCGTGGCCCCATGAGCAAGTGAAGGCATTCTGGCAGCGCTGGTATTTCCCAGCCAATGCCACCTTGTATGTCGTGGGTGACCTGGACCGGGACGTGGAGGCCACCACCACGCTCATCAAGGCCGTGTTTGGCAAGTACGTACAACACATGAGGTCTTGCCACGCAGTGGCAGTGGCACTCTGGTTCTCTTGCGCACGCTTTTCATCACAGTGCAGTCGAGCTGAGAGGCTGGTTGGTCATTCTGTGGCGTGCGTTTGGGGGTGGGGTGGCAGGGTTATGTAACACACGCCACCAAAGCCTCGCAGGTCTTTTGGGGCCCGCCTTGCTGTGAATCCATATGTGTATGGATAGTACTGGTTTGGTTCAACATTACGTCTCTGCTGCTGCCGCCACCTCTGCTGCTGCTGTTGCTGCTGCTGCTGCTGCTGCTGGTAGCTGAGTGCGGTTGTCTACATCTCATCACGTGCACTTGCAGGCTGAGCCCAGCCACGATGACCCAGGCAGAGGCAGACGTGCATGCCGCGGCATCTGCAGCAGCAGCTGATGGGCATCAGCCGCCTGCATACCTACCAGCCCCCGCATCCATGGTCGCTGCGCTGCAGGTGTGCATGCTTTTTGCTTTGGTGTTGATGTGGTGTGGTGTGTTTGTTGATGTGGTGGTGGGCCGGTGGAACTTGCTGTTCACCTAGCAGTGGACCTGCCGTTTCCTGCGCCATGTTCACCTGTTTGTGTGCCAGGCTCATCACAGCGCTGCCATCCTTGCCGCTGGTTGACTGTGTGCATTGAGCAAGAGTACCCTGATCCCTCTTTGCTGATTCCGTACCACCTGCAGGCTGGCCACAGCAATGGCAACGGCAGCGCATCCGCCAACGGCATCGTGCCTGCAGTTGCCCCAGACCCTGCAGCAGCTGCCGCGCAGCTGCTGCTCAAGCAGCGGCACCCCATCCGCCCGCCTGTGGTCCACAACTGGGGCGTGGGGCCACTGGCACCTGCTGAGAAGCCTGCCGAGGTGAAGATCTTCCAGCACCCACTGCTGCAGCACTTCATGCTGTCGGTGTTCTGCAAGGTACGGCATGTTGAGGGGTGTTGGGGTATGTGCTTGGGGCGCGTGTTTGAGCCGTTTGGGTACGGTCTTGGGGTGCGTGAGGGTTCGAGCTCAGGGTTTTAGGGTATAAACTGGCACATGCGGTGTCTGTTGGTACTGTTTTCCTGCCTTCAGCCAGCAATGCGTGATAGCAGCGTGCTGTGTGTGTTGCTTTCGTCCTGAGCTGCTGCTGTCATTCTGATGTTGTGCACATCGCTGCGGGCTATGCTTTTGAGGAGTTAGCTGCAGATTCATCGTGAGCAATTGTTTACACTGCTTGCTTTTGGGCAGGTGCCTATCACGCCCATGACCACCATGGGCCACCTGCGCCAGCTGCTCATGATCCGCACCATTCTGTCAGTCTTCCAGTTCCGTGTGACCAAGCGGTACGTCTGACTGACTCGTGTACGCACCAAGCGGTGTCCACACTTCAGAGATGGTCCCTGTGCTTGGCATCCCGTGGCAGAACCACCGCATGGGCACCACCCCGCTGCACCCATATAAGACATCCCTGGCTGCTCAGCATGTCTAGCTTCTGTTCGGGCGCCTCACTGTGTATTGGTTGAAGACTGCAGTGAATAGGCTGTGCGATGGACGCGAGATTGTTCAGGCGATGTACAGCTGGAAGCCAGTGGCACACACCTGAACAACCTCGCGCCCATCGCATAGCCAACGCACAGCAGCACACAGCTGAACAACATTGGTGTTCATTGCACACCCAACGCACAACGCACAGCAGTCTTACAGCTGCTCATCACCTTTATTTGCAATTCCACTGTGTGTGTGTGTGTGTATCTGAACTGCCCCTTGTCCACAGCTATGTGGCGGCGGACCCGCCATTCATCGGCATTGAGCTCGACATCAGTGATTCAGGCCGTGAGGGTGCAACCGTGTCCACGCTGTCGGTTACAGCAGGTGTGACTGCATGTGTTGCATGCATCTCAGCGCGTGTTGCATGCAATTCAGCACATGTCGCATACGTTGCAGCACATGCATGCACATAACTTATAACCCAAGCATCGGTAGGCGCATGCCCGGGTCTTGAGTGTTTGTTCTGCAGCACAAAGCTGCATTCACACACAGGATGTCTGCAGCATGTGCGCTTGGTAGCTAAGGTTCTGAAAGTGGCCCCATCGCGCGCTGGCACACTCATTCTGTCATTGACGTCAAGGGCAGCACTATCTCAACTCCTACAATATCACCATGTGAACCATCTGAATGCCCGTGGCTGCCCCTCGACCTATCTGCTCTGGACTGCTTCGCCATCACGGCTCCTCCTTCTGCCCACTCTCTCTGCTCATCCTGCCCCCTCTCTCTCCTCTGCCTCATCACTGCTCCTCCATCCTGCCCACTCTCGCTCCTCTGCCTCATCACTGCTCCTCCATCACGGTATTCCTACCCACTCTCCCTCCTCGCCAGAGCCCAATGACTGGGAGGGCGCCGTGCGCGTGGCAGTGGAGGAGGTGCGGCGGCTGCAGCGCTACGGCCTGACCAAGGGCGAGCTGGAGCGCTACAGCGCAGCCATCCTGCGCGACTCCGCGCAGCTGGCGGAGCAGGCCAACAAGGTGGGTGGGTGGGGGGCGAGGAGGTAGGGTTTTAGGGTTTCAGGGTTTCAGGGTTGAGGGGTTTAGGGATTAGGTTTTGCGGTTTAGGGTTTTAGGGTCTAGGGTTTAGGGTTTTAGGGTCTGGGGTTTAGAATTCAGGGTTGAGGATTTATGGGTTTAGAGTTCAGGGTTTCACGGTTTAGGGTTTGTGGGATTGGGGTTTAGGGTTGGGGTTCGAAACTGCTCTTGATAGGCCTGCGCCCCTGTGCTCGGAGTAGGAACTGACGCATTGCTTCCAGGACCTGGGGAACTGAACCTGTCACGGTGTGGGCCGTATACGCCTAGACCCTGATGCCAAAGGTGTGCAGCTGCACAAGCATCAAACACAGCCAACTCATGCCCCAATAAAACCAGGAAAAGCAGCACATCATCGAGCGAATGTCCACTCACTCAAACCACTTTGGACCACAGGTGCCCTCCCTGGACACCCTCAACTTTGTGATGGAGTCCCTGGCCTGCGGTCACACTGTGATGGGCCACAGAGAGGCCCATGAGGCCATGGTGGCAGTAGCAGCCAGTGTGACTTTGGAGGAGATCAACACGCTTGCACGGTGCGTACTGCATGTACTGCGTTTTGTACCATGTGTACCGCATGTGCTGCCTCGTGTGTACCGGCACCTGGGCGTTGCAGGGCGCAGGCTGCTGTGCATGGGCCATGGGTCATTGTGATGTGATGTGACACCACACACGCCTGCGTGGCTGATCGTGCTGCCGTGAAGAGCAGCATGTGCCTGCCCTGACCCACTCCAGCCACAGACAGGCATTCTTGCAGGCATTAGTACCGTGGCTTATGTCGCATCAAATGGCGAAAGGGCTGAACGGCGTTCTTGTACTGCTCACAGGTCTGTGCTCACCTTTGCATCCGACTACGGCAACGAGCAGGGTGCACTGGACGCGGCAGCTGCAGACCCTGATGCCTATGTTGGCTCTGGCCCGACGCGGGCCACGTCCATTGTGGCGTGCCTGCCCGCGTTTGTGGATGCGAGCGGTGTGTGGGTTTTTGGCACACACGAACTGATGGTAGCATCACTTAGGTTGGGATGGTGTGAGCGACCGCTGTGGTTGGGTGCTGCATATGGAGGCCTACGGCACACATGATTGTTCGATTATGTCCATGTTCACGGCTTATCATAATGTGGCTCACGTCTGGGTGTGTGCACACGCTCTGGGCTGCTGGCTGCACACCCACAGTAGGGTTAGGTCCAGGGTTCAGGGTACGGGGTGTATGTCTGGTGCGCCAGGCATACTGCAGGTGTGTCTGGCGCTGAGTCTGCCAGTCTGCCCTTGTGTCTGACATCCTGGCCTGCTTGTGTCTGACATCCTGGCCTGCCTGTGTCTCACTCAACAGGCGCGTCGATTTCGGTGTCCAGCGGTGGTGCCGAGGCAAGCGCGCGCGCAGCAGCAGGCCACATGGGGGCGGGTGGCCACATTGACCCTGACACTGTGGACCTGGCTGCTCTGGAGGCCGCTAGTGCACAGGTGGGCCACGTCATTTTGGTCACACTGGCCACGTCATTTTGGTCACACTGCCCTCCTCATTCAAGTCACACTGTGGCATACTCGTACTGTATGCGGACAAGCGTGTGTAGGTGCATTAGGTAGCCAAGTGTGGGTTCAGCCCATGTAGCCTGCTCTAGAGCGCTGTGTACGAGCTGCGTTGCACCCCCAGAATGAAACCTCTTCCGTAGTTTGCTCTGGGCCACGCACCTGCATGATTTGTTGCGTTGACCATGCGCATCTGATTGCGCATGTCTGTGTTTGACCATGTTTGACCGTGTTTGACCATGTTTGACCGTATCTGGCTGACCACAGGTGGACCAGGTGGAGGTGCCTGAGGGCGCGTTCAAGTATGCAGTCACCGCCGAGGACATTGCTGCTGCTCTGGCAGACATGAGGTGCGCCACCATTTGATATGTTGCCTTGCCCTATTGCCCCCTCCCCGCCCTTTCTCTTGGCATGCGTTGTGCACAACATGGCTAAGCTTCGCTGCCTGCGCCATGCATGCGAGGGTGCAGCTACGGCTGTGTAACAGTTGGGGAAGGGTTCAGGTCAATGGGAGGTTTGGTGAGGCAGCGGTTTGGTCGGGGTAGATGTTTCATGTGATTGACATTCAAAGTGGGCACCTACAATGCCAGGCATCATGTGACCACCACAGCAGTGAGCATCAAACACCACAGGGCGTGCAGCCGAACCCCACCCTGTCCCTTCTCCATATGCCCTTATTCATACATTGAATGAATGAATTTTTCACATTGCCTACAGCTAGGCACCTAAACCCTAAACCCTCCTTTAAGGATTTAGGTCTAGGTCCCCAAACCCTAACCCTAAACCCTAAAACCCTATCCCACCCTTGCGCCACAGCTATGAGGTGGAGGCGCCCGTGGATGTGGACTGCCCAGATGCACTGATCACCCCAGAGGAGGTGGAGGTGCTTGTTGAGGAGCGTGCCCCTGCGTACGTGCCCCTGCCTGGGACCTCAGGTGGGTGGTGCATCCCCACCATTATGTCATTGTAGTCGTCAGGTCGTGGATACGCTGGCGCTTGCTTCATCTTTGCTTCATCTGACATCACTGGCTGGAGAAGGGAGGCTAAGCACAGAAGGGAGCCAAAGCCCAACGCATCAGTTTCATCCTGCTGTGGCTGTTAACGTAGCACATCCACAAACAAACGTCCCGCATTTGCAGAGGCCTTCCCGCCCACCGGCCCCAACGGCATCGTGCAGCGCCGTCTGTCTAACGGCATGCGCTTGAACTACCGGGTGACTGACAACGAGCCACGCGCGGCGCTGCTGCGCATCATTGCACCGGGCGGCAGCTGCATGGACAAGATGGGGGCAGGTGGGCTAAGATGGGTGTGTTTAGGATGCATCATAGGTATGGCATACACACCCTACATATTTATATCATGTACATGGAAAGCATTTGCACCGCTACATATGTATGGCATGCACACCCTGTGTTTAGTTGGATAGATCGCTTGTGCTCCAAGTTGATGGGTGGCTTTCTTGTGCCCCGTATGTGTGTTCGGTTGTGTCACGGTACTGTACGGTATGATGGTTCTGAACGTTTGATGGGCTCGCATTCCACTGGCGGGCCCGAGACGTATCCCCTGGTTCCACCACTTGGTTGATGTCTTGTTGACGTGCACAACTACGCATCACGGCATCAAACAAGGGGTGGAACCAAGAGCGTGCTTCTGTGCACTGGACCCAGCTCTGAGCACAAACCCAGCAATGAGCAACATAGAAAGGGAGGCACAGTCGCCCCTGATGCACTCATGTGAACCTTGATGCTGCCTGTAGTGCTTCGCATGGGTTAGATGCTCGTGAGACACCTGTCGGGACATGTATTGCATGTGTAGGCATGCAAGCTGACACAACCCTGGCACCTGTTTGCAGGCGCTGACGGCTACGGTGCAGTGACCGTGGGCATGCGCACGCTGAGCGAGGCAGGGAGTGTGGGCAAGTGGGACCGGGAGCAGGTCATGGTGTTCTGTGTGTCCAACCTCATTAACTGCGCGATGGAGGCGGATGAGGTGGGTGGCGGTTGGTTGGTTGGTTGGTTGGTTGGTTGGTTGGGCTGTTGGTTGGTTGGGTGGGTGGTTGGTTGGTTGGGCTGTTGGTTGGGTGGTGTTGGCTGGGGCATTCCTTTAGGTTTAAGGGTTCAGGGTTAGATTGTAGGGTTTAGGGCTGCACAGCCCACACGCACAGCCGACACGCGGGCTTTGTTACATGTGGGCTTTTATTGTTAGGTTCAAGTTGTAGGTTCTAGGCTCAAGGTTGGGTATCTGTAGGCATGAAGAAGTGCTCTTGGCTGCCAGCCACTTCCCACCTCTCACCTCCTATCTCTCACCCTCTGGCCTCCCAACTTCCCGCCTCTCACTTTCACCTTCCAATTTCTCACCACTCGCCTCTCACCTCTCACCTCACACTCTCTTACCTCCTACCCCTCACCTCCCAACCTCCTGCCTCTCACTTTCAACTTCCAACTTCCGACCGCTCGCCTCTCACCTTCAACCTCCGCCTGCTGGCACCTCACAGGAGAATCTGGTGGTGGACTTCCACTTTGCTGTGGGCGATGGCTCCATGGAGCGCACATTCCAGGTGCGTGCATGCCATTCTGTTGTGCCGCGCCCCACACCTTGTGAGCCCACATTGCGAGCGAGTGAGCCCACAATACGAGCGTGTGAGCGCACAACGCCCTTCCTCATGAGCACCTCATGTCAGCATGTGCGCGTGATAGCAGCCCCCAGACCCAGCGACCGCTGACCGCGACCGCGACCGCGACCGCTCTGTATCACCCTTATGTGTTGTATCACCCACATGTCTTGTATCACCCCGTATGGTAAGTCTTGCATCACCCACCCGTCTTGTATCATCCCAAACATTGTTCCATCACCCCTTATGATAAGTCTTGCATCACCCACATGCCTTGTACCCCCCACATGTCTTCTATCGACGAAATTGTGCCATGCCTCCCCGCAGCTCGCGCACCTGCTGCTGGAGCAGCCGCGGTGGGAGGAGGCGGCCATGGAGCGCGCAAAGACCGCGTTCCTCTCATCCACCCGCAGCGTGGGCAAGTCGCTGGACCGCGCGACGGCCGACCGCATCATGAACGTCATGATGGGCGGGCCGGAGGTGAGGGTTTGGGGTTTTGAAGGGTTGGAGGTTAGGGTTTAGGTTTTTAAAGGGTTGGAGGTTAGGATTCAGTGTTTTAATAGGGGTCGGAGGTTAGGGTTTAGGGTTGTAGGGGTTCGAGGTTACAGGTTTAGGGTTTGCGTTTTGGGGTTTGGGGTTTGAGGGCTCAGGGTTGAATTTGGGCACACAGGGTCGGGTTTCAGGACCAGGAAATGGCGCACATTGTTGTGATTGTTTGGGGGGCTCCTATGTCGGATCTGTCTCCCACAGCCAGCACATTACCCCGGTGCTACACCCCCAACCTGTCCTGCGCATCATCTGAAAGCACTGCCTGCTGAGCTGAGCTGCAGCTAGGCATGAGGCTTGGCCAGAAGTTGACTGTGTGTTTGATTGTGACTCGGATTGATTGTTTGAACACGTGTATGAGCAGTCACGCCGCTTCCGTGAGCCGACACCTGAGGAGATTGAGGCACTGACACTGGAGGGCATGCGCAAGACAGTGATGGGGCTGCTGCACGCTGGTGGGTGGTGATGGGGCTGCTGCACGCTGGTGGGTGGTGATGGGGCGGATGCGTGCTGGCAGGCGTGATGCTTTTGGGACGGCATTGATATAACCTTCGGTTGTGTTTGCATCGTCATGTGCACCACGCTTCATTTCAGTATGATGCTTATACTTGCTGCCATTTGTGCTGGCATGCACAGCCGCCATCCTGATATGAGGCATGGCCTTTGCATGCCACGGTGGTTGGGGCGCTGTTGGTGTGTTGGCCTGTGCGGCTGGCTTGCAGCCAGGGTCTCCATTTGTAGGCAAGGGTCTCCATGATGTGCCAGACCGCCTTTTTTTGCTGGGAAGCTTCCAGCACGACGGCACATTGTCCCCACACGCTTTGCTCCAGCACGACCATGCCCTGTCAAACCTGTCATACTGGTCAAACGTGGTCAAATCAATCACACCTGGCGCACGCGCAGGCGCGATCGAGGTGAACGTGGTGGGAGACTTTGACCCGGAGGAGCTCGAGGGCCTGGTGCTCAAGTACCTGGGCACAGTGGCACCTCGCCCGCCTGAGCTGGTGCGTGTGACATCATTGGTTGTTAATGTATGACATCAGTTGTGACAGTGTGACCGGGATGTGGTGGTGTGACATCATCGGGCGTGATGGTGTGGCCAGGGTTTGGCAGTGTGACTAGGGTGTGACCATGTGACATTGGTTGCGAGAGTGTGCTGTCAGCTATGATAAGTGCGATTTTGGTTGTGTGACATTGGTTATGGCAGTGTGATTGGGGTGGCAGTGCGCCCCGGTTGTGGTTGTGTGACTGGGGTGTGACCGTGTGACGCTGGTTGTGGGTGTGTCAGTTTTGTCAGCCAGTGTTTCAGCAGGCGTGTTTTTAGAACCAGCGGCCACACCACCACCACCGCCATGACCACCACCAAACCACCACCAACACTAACAAACACCACCGCCACCACCCTCAAACCGCCCCCTTCCACCAACCACCAAACAACCAATCCACCACCAAACCACCACCACTTCTCATCGTGCCACTGGTGGCCCATTCCCCGCGCAGGTCACGACCATCATGCACCACCCTGTGCACTGGAAGAGCCCACCCCCGGAGCAGCGCCACTCCTCGTGGCACTTGCATGACTCGGACGAGCGCGCAGCCGCCTACGTGGCCGGCCCTGCACCCCCACGGTGGGGTCCGTTCGGCTCCCTGGAGCCCCTGGGGCCGTACCCGGTGAGTGAGACAGGGGCCGGAAGTGTGACCGTGCGCAGCGAGTGAGACAGGGGCTGGAAGTGTGACCGTGCGCAGTGAGTGAGGTAGGGGCCGGGAGTGTGACCATGATCAACGAGTGAGACAGGGGCTGGAACTGTGACGTGCACCAGCGCCATTGGGTGTGGGGGCCAGCTAAGTTGGAGGGCGTGGTGCAAGCGATGCAGTGTGGGTGATGCCCGCACAATGCTGCGTCACACGAGCGCCCACCCAGCATTGAGCGGAAGCCCCTTGCTTCCTGCAACGGTTTGCACTTCACATGGCTTATATCCACTCTTTATTCACACGATTTGTATTAACCTTGTTTGTATCCACGGGCCACCCCCTTTGGTGTACTGCCCCCGACCTTGTACTGCCTGTACCGCCCCCCCTGCACGTACTGCTGCTGCAGCACGGCGAGGTGGTGCCCCCAGCGCTGGTGGTGCCAGCTGGCGCGGGTGTGGAGGCCAAGGCAGCAGCCACAGAGGCGCGTCGCCGCCACCCACTCTTCTCGTCCGCCATCCTGATGCTTCTCACGGAGGTCATCAACTCCCGGCTGTTCACCACGGTGCGCCCTTGGCAGTCTTGTTGGTGGCTTGCCCTGTGGTTCACTATCCGTCGGTGCATTCTTAAGCCGTCAAGGCAAATGTCTGGCTCGTTGAACACTCCTCACGGTGCGTTACTCCGTTCTTCTGGCAATGTTCTGGCTCATCGTCCGCTCATGACCACCGTCCGTTATTCTGTGCTCCGTTTTGCCTGTGTCCTTACTCTGTGCTCCGCTTTGTCGCTGCCCCCAACTTTCAGGTCCGCGATTCCCTGGGCCTGACCTACGACGTCTCCTTCCAGTTCACCATCTTTGACCGCGTCCGTGTGGGGTGGTTCTCGGTGCTCGTGACCTCCCACCCTGACAAGATCTATGATGCCCTTGATGCGTCTGTCGCGGTACTGCGGGACATGGCGGTTGCGCCGGTCAACCGCCGCGAGCTTGCGCGTGCGCGTACAACGCTCATCACGCGCCACGAGTCTGACCTGAAGGACAACGCGTACTGGCTGGGCCTGATCACGCACCTGCAGGTGTGGGGAAGTGTGACCTGTTGCCGGGTGTGATGTGTTGTGGTTTGATTAGTGTGGCCTTGATGTTTATGTTGGGTGTTGTACGATGTTTCAGTTTCTGTTCAGCAGGTCTGCAGGGTCTCAGGTGTCCGCTTGCCCTGGGACGATGTGTGTCCTGTGCTGTGAGGCTGCAACTTGTGCGCCTTGTGATGTTTGGCGCTCACGTAATGCGCCTTCTGATGTTGAGCTGTCACGTCCTCGCACCTGCGCACTTGTTGGCACCTGCAGAGCGAGCACGTGCCCTGGAAGCTGCCCGAGTGCCTGCGCGACCTGCGCGCCATGTGAGTGGGCGGTGTGTCACGTGCCTCTGCATAGCTCTGCTCCTGCTCAAGCTGTTCTGCACAGGAGGTTGTGGGCTTAGGGTGTTGGGGGTTTTCCTTCAACCTGAACCCTGCAGAAGGGTGAAATCGCTCCCATATCCCCTTCGTCCCTGATGCCTCGTTATTTTTTAGCCTTACATGCGCCCTTGCACTGCCTGCCATGTTTGGTCATGTACTGCCTGGCATGTCTGGTCATGTACTGCCTGCCATGGCTGGTCATGTACTGCCTGTGTGGCCACCTCGCTCCCGTCACAGGTATGAGGCAATCACAGTGGAGGACCTGTACTACGCATACTCCTTCCTCAAGCTGGACGATGACCACCTGTTCACTTGCGTGGGCACGTCAGGTACGTGCCCTTGTGCTTGGATTAGACTCACATGCACATGTAAAACAGCCTTGAGTAGTGTGGAACCCTAAGCCCTGAACCCTGAACCCTGAAACCCAAACCCAGACATGCTCCTGCCTGTGTGACCTGTGTGGCCATGCCAACACTCCCTGAGCCACACACTCTTGCCCCTCATCGGCTGCTGTATCCCACAGGCAAGACGCCGCCACCTCCGCCTGCTGGCCGGGTGCTGGGAGGCATCATGACGGATGGGGAGGATGGGGTATTTGAGGCGGAGGTGCAGGGGCAAGGGGTGGAGATGGCTGGTGGGCAGGGGGCGGGGCAGCCGCCCAACCCTATGGCCCTGTTCACGGCGATGCTAGCTGCGGCACAGGCCATGAACCCAGCAGTGAAACAGGCGGTGCAGCAGCAGCAGCAACAGCAGAGGCAAGGGGGGAGTAGTGGGCCGCAGGCGTGAGTGGAGGCGCAGGCAGCGCATATGTGCTTGGTTTCTGGTGGCTGATGCGGCAGGTCAGGTTGAGTAGAAGTAGCACCAACTGCTGGGGTGGGCCGCAAGCGAGGGGCATGAGAGTGAGAGGAAGAGAGGGGCATCAAGAGCAGTGTGGTGCGTCTGCTGCAGGGGGAAGGCAGGTAGCCTTGTTCAAGAGACGCCGCGCTTGGATTTCATGTGCTATTCAATATTGGAGCAGGGGGTGGGGCGCTGTGGGTGGCACTTGTTGGTTCAGTTCTTTCTGTGTGCCTGGCTGAGAGGGCCAGAAGTACCTGTGTGCCGGACAGTTGTGCTGGGTGATGAGGTGGGGGGCAGCAGGCATCTATGTTCCAGACGGGGTATTTCATTTTGTGCTGGATCCAACAACAAATTCCTTTGTAATGAACCAAACAACGCGGTATGGCTTCAGAGCTCCATTGTAATTAATGAAGAAACCAGGCCCCATGGAAGGGAACCTGTGAGAAGGCACGGGATCACGTGTAGTGCCGTGTCAGTACATCATGATCTCAGCAGGACAGTCTGTGCCGCATCTGTGCATATTATTTTCTGCTTAAATTTGCACCATATGCGATGATCTTGGGGAGGCACTGCCCTCATACACGACAACCGTTGCAGAGCAGGGGTCAGGGGGGCCTAATTGTGCATAGACAATTCTTATTCATAAAGCCTACTGAAAAAGTCACTTTTCCGACGCGTATGCTGCCAGTTGCATCAGTGAGCGGGATGTTGGACGACGCAGGCAGTATCCTGGAGCCCAGTGATGAAGAGGTACTGGATCTGTCTACTTCGCATTGTGCAGTTTGTAATGCCAGTGCCCTGCTCGTGCTCGCGTATCGCTTTCCGAGTATAGAGCAGCAATCAAGCAGCTGGAGGTCGTTCGAGGTTGCTGCATTCGTACCTAGCGATTCATGCGGATCCGACGGTGCCATGTCACATGGGCTGGTGCATGGGGGCATGCTGGCCCGGAAGCTCATGCACATGCGCATGCTGTGCTGCGCCGGCAGCAGTTCCACATGTTCACCACAGCTGGAGAGCTCTGCTGCTGTTGCACACCGCAGGTCCTTGGCGCCCCTCCAGTACCCAGCGTGGCTGGCGTGTCCACTGCCAAACCTGTGCGTGCATTGGGGGCAAGGATGGATCCATTGGGTGTATGCTGTATGGATAACAAGATAAGAAGAAAAATAAAATAAGAAGGCAGAAGAAGTTAGGCAGGACATCTGCCACGCTGTCCATCCACCCTTTATGCGTAAAACCTCCGCCAAGTGCTCATGTGCATGCGGCGATACCTTGGACCTGCTGCTGCACTGGCATGGCGTGTGGTGCTGGGGCGCAGGCAGGGCATACCTCACCCCTGCTGGCTGCCCCGATTTATTTGGGACCGTATCTCCTTATTTAAATTATATCTCCTCTAGTTGAGCAAGGTCCTGGTTTAGGTTGGACAGCTTACCCACCACAATGCTGCACACGGCACCCAGGAATGCCCAGGCTCATGCATCAGGCCACCTGCAGCAGGTCCAGGCCACTCATGATACAGCAGGTTGCCTGCACACAGGCTGTCTGTGATGTGAATACAGCAACCAAATATCAAATTAAGGAAAGTTGTGTGACCCAACCCGTGATCCTCCACTGCAGGTGAGCGCGGAGCTCAAGCGCAAGTCCTGGGCACTTCGCTCCGTACTGAAAGGTACGCCTGAAGCTGCACCTCTGTGAACCTAGATTTAGGCCATTAATGATTAAGGTGTAGGGTTTGGTGCCAACCCTGAACCCTGTGAACCAATATATGAACCCATGTGCACTGCATCATGAGGCTGGGTAGCTAGCATGCAGTCGTCGGCTGCCAGCATGTGGGCCTACTAGGGCAGCTAGCAGGAGGACAATGCAGCACAGCATATGGTTCCAAGCACCTTGCGCGCCAAGAGGCTGTCATAGTTGGCCTCCTCCCTGCCTCAGATTTCCTTTTCCTACGTTTATCATAACTTCTTGACCTGCACCTCATGGTGTTAGTTAGATGGGGTGTTTGGCTTGCTGCTGCCCGCTGCTCATCCAATTATCTGCGATCGCTTATGACGTTCACGCTGTGTTGGTCTGCCTCACACCACGTACAACGCGTTGATGCCCCTGCAGTCTTCACCACCAAGGTGGACCCAAACTATGGGCAGCCCTGGCAGATGTGCCCCCAGCGCGCAACCACGGGCTCGGCCTTCGTGATCGACGTGACCAAGAAGCACATCCTCACCAACGCACACGTGGTGTGTGAACATTCGTATGAATTGAGGGCGATCCAAGTATGAAACACGTGTGAAGTGTCCTGGCACGGGGTTGTGTACCGCAAGTGTATTGCAGGGTCGGCCTAGCCCTTGAGCAGCTCAAGCAGATCGCAACAACGAAATAGGCAACAAACCTGTGGTGCCTACCTGAGCTGCACGCAGCATCTCGGTTGTGCACCTTTTGAAAGGTTTTGCCGCTCAACTCTGCATGTTCCGCCTTTTATTTTTGCATGCTGCAGGTGTCCAACGCCACTGCCGTGTACGTGCGGCGGCCTGGCATTGCCAAAAAGTTCAAGGCAGAGGTGTGAGAGTAAGGGTCACAGCCTTGCATGTGGCTCCACGTTTGTGGGCTATGACTGCACCAGCTGTGGTGAAATTAAACTGTTTAACGCTGGCCTGTGCTGCTGCGCATGGGGGGCTGCAGCATTTTGAGAAGGCATGGTGCTGCGTTTCTGACACATCTGTGAAACGCCGTGTTATTATTATTATGGTCTTGCCTACTGCGCCACCACAGGTGGTGGCAGAAGGCAAGGTGTGTGACCTGGCGCTGCTGACTGTGCGCGACCCGACATTCTGGGACGACCAGACACGCGCGCTGTCATTCGTGGATGTGCCGGAGCTCCAGGTGTGTCTGTCATGCACCACCTGCAGGACTCAGGGTTTTCAGGGTTTAGGTTTTAGGGTTTGTGAGACGTTTACACAACGCCCTCACTGCCAGCCCCTGTGACTGCTGCCGCATCGCATGAGACTGACCGAAGAGGTTGTGTTACACGCACATGTGTGCTGCTTCGCTTGCGCACGACTCCACCGTACTGCTCCACCTGTTTCCTGCTCCAAGTGTGTACTGCCTCATGTGATGCAGCATACTGCTCAACTTCCGTACTGCCCCACCCGTGTACCGCCCCACCTGTGTACTGCCCCACAGAGCCCCATCGCAGTGGCGGGGTACCCAGTGGGCGGCGACTCACTCTCAGTGACCAAGGGCATTGTGTCACGCATCGCACTGGTCCGATACTCTCCAGCTGCACGGCTGCTAGGCATCCAGGTGCGCGGACTTTGCGTGTCTAGGGTTTAGGGTTCAGGGTCTAGGATTTATGGGTTAAGGGCTCAGGGTTTTAGGTTCAGGGTTCAGGTTTCAGGGCACGTGGTCATCATCAGGTGGCCCCCTCACCGTGAAGTGGTCAGTTGAACAATTGGATGGTGAGATTGTGCGCTCATTTAAAAGGCTCCACACCTGTTGCAGCTGGACTAGTCGTATCCATTGTCAGATTGATCGGTATTGCGCAGCGCACATGGCTTGTGCATGCATCGACTGCACAATCATGGCTGCCTGCCACTCACGCTTGCCTCACGCCACCCTGCCCTAACGCTTCAACCCTAACCCCTTCGTTCCTCTTACACTATTGAACACTGAACATCTCAGCCACGATCACCTCCCGCACCCTAAACCTTAAACATTGAACCCCAAACCCCCAACCCAAAACCCTAAACCCTAAACCCTAAAACCTGAACCGCCCGCCGCAGATCGATGCGGCGATCAACCCGGGGAACTCAGGAGGCCCAGCATTCTCAGATCTAGAGGCAGGGCTTGTGGCAGGTGTCGCGTTCTCAAAGACAGTGGGCGTGTCAACTGACAACATCGGCTACCTCATCCCATACCAGTGAGCACGGGGCACGCAGGGGGGTGTTCTGGCCTTGATGCATGAGGTGCAGGCGGGGGGCATACACCGCTGCCAAGAGCAGGGCACGTTTTTGCGGCGCTGACTGGCTGCAAGTGCTCCACGAGCCAGGGGAGGTCACACCTTGGAGAGATCAGTTGAAGGCACAGACAACAGAGCTGTTGGGACATGCGCCCTGTTAACGTACAGGGCCCTAACACACCTTTCAGTTTCATAAGCTGAAGGTTATCTGTGTGTGTCTGGCCCTGTCTCACACTGCCTCACAGAGTGGTGCGCCACTTCTTGGATGAGGTGGAGATGCATGGCAAGGTGAGACATCATATTACAAATGCAGTATGCATGCACCATGTGCGCATCATACACAAGCACCAACTTATGGAACTACTAATAGTAACCCACCTGGTGCAATTGGTCACCTGTTGGACCTGCTGGGTCCAAAATTGTAAGCGCCCTGCTCCAGCCAAGCAGCCACTGCATACGATGGCATGGCTGCCGGTGGGCCAGGCAAGGTCTACACTCTGCATGCCAGTGGTGCTCCAGGTTGTGAGCACAGCCCTTGTCAGATACATTGCCAGGTACATTGCCACATCCTGATGCCAGATCTTGCCAGAACCCCACTGAATCATGCCAGGTCTTGCCAGATCCAGCCATACTGAGCCTGCCTGGTGTGCCCTGCCTCCCCTCCCTGCAGTACCGTGGTGTGCCCTCCATTGGCTTCATGTCCCAAGATATGGAGAACCCAGCCCAGAAAGCGTACCTGAAGGTGTGACCCATGTGGCCAGCAAGGTGGTGTGTGGGTGGTCTGTCATGTGCGACTGGCATCTGAACCTGCCTCAAGCTGACATCTCTTGAATGCGTACCCGTGCACGTCGTTGCCGCCTGCTTCTTGGCATGCATGTGTGCCAAGCCGAAGGGCATGGCACCCGTGCATGGCAGCCCATGGCACCTCGCAACGTGCAAGTCAGCCAAGGCCACGCCAAGCTGAAGGGGTTGTTTTTTGAGCATCAAAGTTTGATGGGTGTGGCTGCAGGTGCCTGAAGGTGCCAGTGGCGTGGTGGTGGTACGGGTAGACCCCCTGGCCCCTGCCGCCTCACACATCAGGGTGTCTGACGTACTGCTGGAGGTGGGTGCAGTACAGGCAGTACAGGCGGTACAGGCTGAACAGGCAGTACATGCTGAACAAATAGTGTCAGCTGTGCAGGCCGCACATGCTGTATGAACAGTCTATCTGCTCCCAAGCACGATGACCCCCACTTGCTTCTTTGTGGTGCCATTCTAAAACAAATGTGGCTTTCCATGTGTGAGCTGTATGTGCTGTATGTGACCCCTGTCTCGAGTACCGCGCATCTTTTCCTTGTGGTTTGCCATTCCTTTGCCCTTCTGGCTCCAGACATGTGATCTGGTGAGGCACGCACAGGTGGACGGCCACAACGTGGCAGATGATGGAACTGTGGTATTCCGAGACGATGAGAGACTCGAGTGCGTGCCATGCCCATGTTCTCTTGTGCTTGCATGTGCCTTGGATGGACTTCTTTTCATGGCACAGCACGCTTGCATATGCCCCTGGCTGCCCTCCTTTTGTGCGCCAGCAGCCCAACCACCAGGGCTGCAAACCAAACAGGATGTGCCAAAGGCAGCTACATGCACATTGGTGCAACCAAAGCGCACACGCAATGGTTTGAAGACACTCTGAAATCACACGAGTGCCGCAACTGAAGCATCCCATGCATGACTCCATTGCGTGTGTTTTTTGGTTGGTGCAGGTACATGCACCTGGTGCATGCAAAGCATGTGGGGGACACTTTGGAGCTCAAGATTCTGCGTGATGGCCAGGTGAGGTGGATGTTGGTTGGAAACGGTTAGGTAGTCTGGCTCACAGTTGCAAGAAACCAAGTTAGTTGGTCGGCAGTTGGTTGTGGTTTGTTGGAGGCTAGCTCGGTGAGCAGCTTGTGTCACCACATGCTGCTGACGGAGCTAGCCTCCAACAAATATTGCCAGCGTCAGGGCAGGGTACGTGCAGTGTTGCCAGGCTAGGTGTGCGCGCGCTCAAGGCACGTAAGCATGTCTTGTGTTGGGGTTGGGGTTGGATGTGCAGGCTTGACTGGGGTCCGCCACACCACCGCTGGTTGGATGCTGTTCATGTGTGCTTTTTGCCTGGCATCAACATAACCGACGTGCATGTCTAACATGACCTGCATGTCTGACACGACAGCTGGTCAAGGTGTCATACCAGCTGGCACTGAAGGACCACTTGGTGCCCCTGGTGCATGGAGTGGACTGCACGCCCTCGTACTTCATCGTTGGTAGGTCCACCCATAGTGTGTTCCATTCTGTTACCAGTCCACAGTACGTTTACCTTCCACTCAGCTACCTTGGGTTCAGCTGTTTGTCGCACGAGTTACATACGGTATTCAAGGAGTGTGCTTGTGCTGCCCAGCCATCCCTTGGGGCTGGTGAGCCCTTGATGCCCCTATATATGCCCTTGACATGCCCTTATATATGCCCTCTACATGCATACATGCCGCTCATATATGCCGCTTGGCATCCATGCGAGGGGTGCATGCCTCAAGACTGTTGCATGACAAGGGGTCTTGGGGAGTTGGGTTCGGGGGCTCTGTAGTGCCGTTCTTGGCGGTGGGCTGTGGCAAGTGCGGCTATCTGCGGCGCATGAACTCATGAAAACAGCATGCGCAACTGTGTTGATTATGCTGTTGGTGTGCAGGCGGGCTTGTGTTCACCCCCCTCACCTCTCCCTTCCTAGACATGGTGTTTGGCGCAGGCAGCAAGGCACGACGGTGAGTGATTCATTGTCGTGGCCCAACCTACGTTCACTGCTTCTGAGCACCTGCGCTGGGCATGCATTGTGACGTGACGGTTTGCTTGACAGAACAGGAAGTGGTTATGGTATCACATGGTGTGTTGGTGCTGGACGCTTTCTGTGTTTTATCGGGATGCCTGTGCGCAGCAGTGCCAAGCTCTGCAACGAGCGAGGCAACAGACTTGCATCCACCATTGACATGTACACCTTTGTGAACTTTTCCTGTGCAACCAGGCGTGGGGATATCCCCCAGCCCATTGCGGCAGCGTTCTCAAGGGACAAGGAGCAGCGTGGGCAGCAGGTGGTAGTGCTGGTACAGGTGCGGGATGTGCACCTTGTTTGATCTACAAGATCACAGATTCACAGTGCCAGATCTACAGCGCCAGATCAGTTACTAGTAGTAACCGATCTGGTGCTGTATCAGTCATCCAGTTTCACATCTACTCGTTTCTTTGTCACAGAACTGCTTTGATCCGTGTGCGCTGTGAATAGTAAGGTTATGCATGATCTGTGGCCTGAGCCTTGTGCAAATGCCATGCATGCTGGCAGCATGCACCGTGCCCTTTTGCTGTGCTGTTGCGGGCTCGTGTCGTTATGGTACTACTGCCTGTACCCAGGTGCTGGCCCATGAGATCAACCAAGGGTACCGGTACACGGTCGTGCCATGCGAGACGTTCAACGGTGTGCCTGTGCACAACCTGCGTCACCTAGTGCACCTGGTGGACAGCTGCAATGAGCCCTTTCTCAATTTTGGGCTTGAGGGCGGGCGCCTGGTCACGCTGGACAGGTGGGGCGGTTGGTCAGGCAGTTGGGTGTTTTGGTCGTCAGTCAGGTGATGTGTTGATCCATGGGTTGGTGGGCAGTTGAACTGGTGGTTGGTGAGCGGTTGGTGGTTGCGTCAGGCAGTCGATCCCTTGGTTGCTTGCGGTTGACATGATGCACTGAATGACTTGTGTTTTGGCACCAGTATTTGCATGTTTGAGCACCTTGGCTTGTGCACACGACATGTAGCACCGCGAGCATCAAGTGCCATCCCAAACATGACTGGCCCTTTGACATTCTGCACGTGCACAGCTGTAGGGCGTGCTGCTTGCTGCATGGTGAACGTGCTTCTGCAGTTCAACACTCATATCCCGGTGCCTTGTTCGCACAAGAATTCTGACCCTTCAACATTACATATCACCCTGTTCTGACACTTTGTTCAACTTCATTGATGTTGCCCCGTCCATGCAGGTCTGCTGCAGCTGCACATGGGCCATCGATCCTGGCCGTCAATGCCATTGCATCTGACCGGTCAGAAGACATGCGGCAACTGCTGGGTCCCACTGATGGTGTACCCACTGAGGAAAATGGCACCTGCAGCAGCAGTACAGCAACAGCTGAAGCAGCAGCAGCGGTGGTGGCAGCAGCCAGCAGTGAGTTGCATGGCAATGATGGAGCGCACGCGTGAACTCTTTGACATGGACGCACAGGGTGCATATGTACCAGGCCAGTTTTGCCAGGCCAGTCATGGCGGCGTTGTTAACATCCTGTCGCACACAAAGCAGCAGAGGAGCAGCCCCTGGAGCGTGGCTTGATTCATGACTGCTGACATGCTGCGATCCATGCCGCACTGTGTGATCACTCAGTCACTCCTGGCTGATCATGAATCGATAATGCTGCGACTGCCTTCCTGTTCCAGTTTCATTAGACGGCGTTGCAACGCATTGTGCCCGCTGGCAGCCGCAGCTTGCTTCGCGGCACAGCTGGTGTCACCAGAAGTCTACATTGCTCACGAGAAGGATTCCCGCTGATATTCCTGTACGTCGTCTGAGTCTCTGTGAAGTCTGAGGGCCGTGCACACAGAGCCTCGTGCTGCGTGCTGTGAGGAGCGGCAGATGAAGTTTCTCTCAGCGTGAAACCAGGACGCAACACGATTAAGAATGGCTGCGGTAGGGATCAAACAGGAGCAGGAGGAGAAGCCCGTGCTTGGGCCTCAGCTGCCCGAGGCAGCCCCAGGCGTGCTGCAGCTAACAGGCGGTCATGCACGCTTCGCCACCGATGCGCTGCATCGGTACAAGGTGCTTCAGCGTTTGAACACATAGTACATCTGTTGTCGCCCATGAGATGATGCCCATGATGCTACACTCAAACTGTGCCTGTTGAGCTCAGCCTCTTCCTGCATGCCCACATGCCAATGTGCGCGTCTTATTATGCTCTGTGCCTGGTGCAGAGCATGCTGCCTCCAGTGCCGAAGAGCTGCATGGAAAACCTGCCTCTCACGAAGTACCGCGACTCGCGCACTGGCATTCTGCGCGTCAGCAAAGCCGTGTATGGTGACGTGCTGCATGGCCCACGCGTGCTGCCACCGCCATGAAGTGAGCGGCTGGGGCTGCACATCATCCATGCCATCCGCTTGCAGGGTGCTCGCACCTGCCAGCTTGGCATTGCATGTGGTACACCCACTTTGGACCCGCAGCACCTTTTAACTCCTGATACAAGGGGCATGGGTGCTTATCAAGGACACCAATCCCTGTGCACTGACCCTCCTCGGATTTGCCACATATGGCGCAGGTGCGCAGCGCGCATACCAAGACGAGGCTCAGCTGCTGGGGCGGCTCGTGCTACAGCCAGACCCCGAGCTTGGCAACAGCCCACAGCGCTTGGCTGCCCTTACAGCTCTGGTGCAGGCAGTGGGGCCTGCCGCGTTGCAGGCGAGGCCCTCTGGCTATGCACTGGTGAACAAAAAGGGTCAGGAGCAGCTGGAAGCGGCCCTCACGCTCACCTGCCACCCTGACATTCTTGGCCATGCACGACTCAGTGAGCAACACAAGGTGCGTGCAAGCACACTGCTCTGCTGAGAGGCTGGTCCACATGTGGATGTTCATGAGATGCTGCAGGCATCGCTCACTAGATGCTGCAGGCATGCAAAGCTGTGCACCTCCCACATCGATGGCTTTCGTTGGCAGCAGCATCCGACTGGCCACAAACTTGCACTGTCATGTGCTGGCGCCTGGGCCTGGAAACTGCACGGATACGCTTGAGCTTGGCTCCGACGATTGTGCGCTGCTGTATGCGCATGCAGTCAGAGCTGATGAAGGGGTACAAGCCAGGGCGTGGTGGGGCCACACCCCATGTGGATCTTGGGCACCTGTGTGGCGGCAGCCTTGATGAGCGGGTGTGGCTGGGTGCCACACTGTCCCTGGCAGCACAGCGGCTGCTGGATGTGCAGGTGGGCATCTGATGCGGACTGCTGCAGCAGCTGCTGCTGACTCCCTTTTGGTTGCTGCTGCACCTGCTTTGGCTGTAGCCACGTGTGAACTGGCTCATGATGTATGAACTGTGCAGCCTCACAAGCCAGGTTATTGTCAAGATCCAGTTATGCCTTTTGATTTCTTGTCATTTTTTGTCAGGTCATTCTCTCCAAAGTTATGGTCCTGGTGTTATCCATGTGCTGTCTCACACTGCGACCTGCACCTGGTGCTCTCTGAGTGCAGGTTGCCCTTGCAGGTGCACCAGATGTGCCGCTGGGTGGTGAGACTGGCCGGCTGCACACCACCGATGGCTCACTGTTCTGTGGCGGTGCGCCAGGCCTGTCTGATCCAGCTGACTCCCCAGCAGACATCATGCATATGGAGCCCTTCAACTCCTTCTGCACGGTCTGTGGCCACGAGGGTAATGAGGCGCAAATGCTGCTGTGCGACAACTGCAACCATGGGTGAGTGAGCATCGCCATCCTGCTTGTGGGACATTGTGTGGCTCTAACGTTCTGGCCTCTGCTTGCAGAGAACATGCACTGTGCAGCAGTGAACAGTTGAAGCATGATGTGAGGTTGTCTCACTGATTCTTTTCATGTTGCTGCTTTATGGCAATTGTACAGGTATCACACCAAATGCCTGAAGCCCAAGCTTTCTCAGGTCCCTCAGGGCGACTGGTTCTGCCACACCTGCTGCCCCACTCACAAGGCCAAGCACACATTCCCGTCACCCAATGCATCAGCACTAGCTGCAGCATCTGGTCCCAGCGCAAGTGCTGCAGGATCTGGGGTCGCAGCTCATGGTCAGGCTACAGCTGCCAAGCATTTTGCAGTGATCGTGTCTGTGTCAGTGCGTGCAGGGGCGCTGAGCGAGAGCTCAGGCCCCAGGCTTCGGGCTACAGGCAAGGGTGCTACAGCATCATGGGGGATGCGGCCTGCCCTCCTGGGCCGCGGCTGTCCTGTGACAGTCCGGCGCACTTTTGCTGCAGTGATCGAGGGCCTGCTGCAGGCAGGGAAGGGGCTGCACCTTGGGCCAGACAGTGACGGCCTGCTCAACTTCTGCGATCTGCAACGTGGCACGCGGCTGCCCCATGGCTTGTCAGATGTGGGGTCCCTGCTGTCGAGCCTGACGATCGCAGGTGGAAGGTCTGCTGCAATCGCAAAGAAGCCAGATGTTGTCACCACAGAGCCAAAGCGCTTCCAGTTGGAGGGCCTCGCCTGGATGCTGCAGCGCGAGCGCGCCAGTGATGGGCGCAGTGGGGCAGGTGCGTGATGACTGGCTTGTGCAGCCCTGCAACTGCGCAGTGAGCAGCATGCTGGTGTTTGCGTACTGGGCATGCGTCCTGTGTGTAACTACGGCTGTTCAGCCTTGTAGAGACTCTTGAGTGCTACAATTCCAGCTCCACAAGCCATGCATACCATCACACTTTGTGCCATGCCGGCCGCTCGCTTTGCTGCTGCCCCATCAGGTGTCGTGTTCCTGCACCCTGACTGGGTTCAGCTGGTGGGGGCCCACAGCGGTGTGGTGTTCTACATCAACCGCCATGACCTCACAGTCTCAACCTCCTTTGAGATCTCGCCACGGGGTGAAACATGTGGCGGGCTCATCTGCGATGAGATGGGGCTGGGGAAGACGCTGCAGGTGTGGGTTGGGATGGACAGGCATGTGCACTGTGCTCCAGCCTGCTCATCCACCACATGCCAGGCCATGCGCCACACTTTGAAGTGCTGATGGAGGCAGTTGCAGACAACGCACCCACCCGTGCCCCTGGCTGGTCTATGTCTGCCACAACTATGATATGAATCAATGAATGTGACGCGATATTGCACCAAACCAACAGGGTGCATTCAACACTTGCTCTGCACACAGTCCCTCATGCTCATCGCGACACACAAGCCACCTCCTGGCTGGGCAGAGCCAAATGATGCACCCCTGAACTGGCGGCACGGCCGAGGTCTGTGTTGGCAGTATATCTAGGGCAGGGCGGCTGGGCTAGGCAGCGAACGCGAGGCAGCAGAGAAACAGCAGAGTGGATGTGTAGACGTGCATGTTGTGTGCTCTGTGTATCCTGTGATGCTGCCTCAACTCGGCACAGCAGCATCTAATGCAGTCTGACCCTCAACGTTGCCTGTTGCAGGTGAGAATGAGCCCTGCCCCATCGCCACCACATTGATCGTGGCCCCGAGCAACCTCATCAACCAATGGCGTGATGAGATCAAGCGCCACCTTGCCCCTGGCGCACTGCGCTGGGGCATCATCCAGCCAGCAACACCTGCAGACATGGATCGGGACCAGGCGGCGCAGCGGCAGAACAAGCTGCCAGTGATCATGTGCAAGGGGGAGGATGGCAAGCAGATCGAGCTGCACAGGTGCGGATGCTGCATGTGTGCCCTGTCAGATGGAGCTCTTATCAGCACTCTCGCCAGATCTGCACATTTGCTGATCTTAGATGTGTTGCTTGAATTTGCCTGCATGCGACCTACTTCACGAGATCTTGTCTTCCTGGTGATCTGATCTGCGCCTGCTGCATTGATGCACAGCTGTGCTCTGCTCTGTGTAATGTCGCGCCTTCAAGATCACATATGATCACTTGGCGGTCACAGGTGTGATGTGGCCCTGCTGTCCTATGAGCTGCTGACATGCAAGCCAGAGAAGGGCGGCCACCAGTGGATCTACCACTACGGCTTCTGGTGCGCTGCAGTGATTGTTGCAACAGCTACCTGTTTTCCGTTACCAGGACATTGTTGGGGTTCATGTGTTCGTGTTGGCGCAGCGCTGTGATGCGCACTTGCGCCTGGCAGGGAAACCCAAGCATGCTGCGAATATGCCAAGATTGAAGCGAGGCATACCGATGGTGCCGGCAGTGGTTAGTTGTTGTGCTCCTCAAACCTTGCCACAACGATCTAGTGACGAACTTTTTGGTGCCTGACCTGTGCTGCAGGCGCGTGATGCTGGATGAGGCACAGATGGTGGCCAACAGCAGTGGAGAGGCGGCTCAGCTCGCATCATCCTTGTATGTTTGAGCAGTAGCCTGTGATGTTGTGACGTGCTAGGCAGTTGGAAGAGCCTGCTACCTGTTCCTGCGGCTCTATATGTCTATATGTCTATATGTTGCTGTCACGTATTTTCATCCACAGTCACGTGGTCCTCTGTGCGCCCTGTACTCTCCACAGAGTCACCTTGTCTTGATGGCCCAGCTCGCTGCTGAGCTGCTGAACAGTTTATCATGCGATGAACTCAAACCTGCTGCACTTTTATCCGCTCTGTGCTAGGTGGCGGCGGCAGGCGTGGGTGGTGACAGGCACCCCCATCTCCAATGACCTGTCCGAGGTGCATGGCCTGCTGCTCTTCCTAGATGAGCAGCCCTACTCCCAGGTGAGGTCCATTTGGGCTGCAGTATGCTGCAGTGCCTGCACTCGCTTCTGCTGGTCAGCTGGGCCTTAGACTCCACATTTGTGCTGGAATTCTTTTTGGAATTGATGCACGCCAGTCTTCTTCGGCTTGCATAGCAGTTGCCACGGGCTGCACCACCATGCACTGGCATGCCTGACAGCTCCGTTTCTTTCTTAGTTTCTAATTCCCTGAGTGTGACCTGTCCCCTCCCCTTGATCCCGTGGTTGTTGCTCCACAGCTCGCCCTTTGGAACCGGGTGCTGTACCAACCGATCACAGCAGCCAAGTCCCCCACGGCCCTGCTTGCATTGTGGTCCCTCATGCGTGGCTTGATGCTGAGGCGCACCAAGGTATGTAAGGCGCTCACGCAAGAACATCAAGCAGGGTGGCTGAAGGAGGGGGTTGATAAGCACGGTGGCTGTGCAAGTGGAGGCTCCGGGGGGGGATGTATTGGGGGTCTTTGCATACCTCAGGCTGTGCAGTTTTGCCATGGCTGTGAGGCAGGATGTCCATGTGTGTGTGCTTGGAGCCCATGATGAAGTTGCCCCACGTATCATGTGCCATGACATGCAATGTCCAGATGCGTTCATATGTCACACACCGCCACATAACATGTCTACATGACACGTCTACATGTCTACATAACATGTCTACAAGTCTACATAAAACGTCTACATGTGCAGGCCAGTGTGGAGCAGCAGCTGGACCTGCCACCCTGCACGATTGAGGACTGCACCCTGGCGCTTGGTGAGTCTGCACAGGCACCATCTGTTGTTTGGTGTGTGGCTGGTGGCTGGATGCCCGGCCTGCAGCTGTCAACCCTCCAATGAACTGGAGCTTGGCAGTGTACTTGTGCAGAATGGCTGCCTGTCTGCATGGCTATTACTGTTGTCGTTCCACTTGTTTGTACTGCCTGTTTGTACTGCCTGCTTGTACTGCAGGACCGCTGGAGCGGTACGTGTATGAGGAGACCAACCGCAAGCTGATTGATGAGGTCCGGCGCCCAGGGGCTGCAGACGCACTGAATGAGGCGGCGGCACGGCTGATGGCTGGTGGGTCCTTTGCCTGCTTGCCTCAATACTCTAGGGCTCACCTGCCTCCATATCCCTTCCATGGCCTCCATATCCCTTCCATGGCCTCCATATCCATTCCATGCCCATGGCTTGGTGCATGTGCCCCCAAGTTGGCTGTGCTGCTGAGCGGTGCAGGCCAACCCAACACACGCATGCAGCTGGCAGGCAGCAGGTCTGTGTCAGATGCGAGGCGATGCTGCTCCTACTGCCCTGCCCAGACCTTCTCTCACAAAGAATTCCCATCGAACCCCCACCCTTCACAGGTGGTAAGGGCGCGGTGCATGCGAAGCTGGGCACCACTGCTGCATCCCTCCTCAGCCTGTACACCAAGCTGCGGCAGTCCTGCTGCCACCCCCAGGTCGTAGCAGGGCAGCAGGGGCTGTTTGGGCGCGGTGTGGCTGCTCTGGCAGCACTCAGCATGGAGGAGATCTTTGACCGCATCGTGCTGCAGGTGCGTGGTGCTGCCCGCACGTGATTTACCAAACAGGAAAGCTTGCCTGGGGCCCTGGGACACAACAACCCCCCACCACGCTGTCCATGCACGGCCGCCACAGCAGCTGTTGTGCACTGATTTCATGTGTGCGGCGCCTGTCGTCCTGAACATCCTGATGTTACGTGCCTCACACAGCAGTCCGCATCACCCTTTCACCCAAGCAAACCTGCACCACACCACCACGCTGCTTCACTGCAGGCATACAATGAGTACAGCAAGGGCGCGTGCAAGGCCTTCAAGATGCAACTAGCCCAGAGGCTGGGCGCAGCATGCAGCAATGCAGACAAGGCGGCCCAGGACCCCTCACGTGTCGTGTCCTCCAAGAATGCGCAGGCCCAGCTGCAGGTGCTGGCATCAGCTGTGCCGCTGCTGGCGGCGCTGGCAGCAGCTAGCAGCGGCCAGGATGTGAGTGCGCAGGCGGCCGTGTTCACTCCTGGGTTCCCTGAGTCCCAGATGCCAGACCTGCAGGCGCTCGTGCAGCTGGCAGCTGCAGCTGCGCCACGCAACGCGGATGCAGCACCAACAGCAGCAGCGCCCGCAGCAGCACCAGCTGCGGCTGGGGCAGGAGCAGAGCCTGGCGCTGGTCCCAGTGCGACGGCTCGCCCCCGCAAAGGCAAGGCCAAGGCTTCAGCGGCCACCAAGGCTGGCAAGAAGGCGGCGGCAGAAGCCGCCCCTGCCGCCGGTGCGGGCACCAGCAACGCGGCTGCCAACGCTGCAGTGGCCACCAATGCACAGCATCCTCAGCTGCTGGCGCTGCCGCTGGGGTTCCGCGAGGGCTTGGCTGCCAACAACAACGGCTTCATCCGCTTCGCGCGCCTGCCACCTCTAGAGCTGGAAAGTGCGCGCCGGAGGTACTTGCGCTGGCTGCAGCTGTACACAGCCTGTCTCTCACTGGCCGTCAAGCTGCTGGAGAAGGAGGCCCATGGAGCTGGGCCGGCAGCGCCACCCTCTGCCCTGAACCCACATGCAACAACAGGCCCCGCAGCAGGCGCGGGTGCAGCAGGCGATGGCTCAGCTGCTGTGCCTGATGAGGTGAAGGCCCTGGTGGATGCAGGGTGGGGCTGTGCGCTGGATGCCGCCCACCTGCCCCAGCTGCGCGCGCAACTCACGGTGCGTACTGCTCACCATGGATTTTCTTTCTTGGCTTGTCAGTGGTGTGCAGGCGCGTGTACAGGTGCAGGACCGACCACCCTGATCGGCCTTGGCCAACTCGCATATCACGTCCAGTCTTCTGGTGTTTGGCAGCACATTGCCTGATGTGCTGCTGGTGTGCTGCTGGTGTTGGGCCGCAAAAAGAGTAACAGCACGGCAAGAGTGGACGCACCAACAATCGTTGCTTGGGGGTGCACTGAGTGGGTTTCCTCTAGGTGTTGTCATGTTGTTGGTGGTGGTGTTGATGTTGGTGTTGGTGTTGTTACACCGTAAGCCAGTCAAGGGCTCATTGGCGGCATCATCTTCTTTCTTTTTGTTTTGCCCTGCAGGCCGCCACGGACCGCGTGCGCACGTTGCGCTGGCTGCTTGCGAAGGAGCAGGTCCCACGGCTGACATGCACGCGCAACCACCACAAGGTGCGGCTGTCTTAATAACAGTAACTCGGCGTTTCACAGATGTGACAGTCTTGCCAGTCAGCCTGACAGTCTTGCATTGTGACATGCGACTGTCCTGCATTGTGACATCTGTCGATGCCGTGGTGGCTGGCTGATGCGTGACATAACTACTCTTGCTATTCTGATCAGACGGCACGCCAGGCTTTTGTGCGTCTATGGCCCAGGCTGCACTTACGCCGGTAGTGGCATGTTCAGAAAGGGTCCACATACCATACTGTCCATACACATGCAATACACCTGCTGGCAATCGTGCTACCAACACCCAGTATGTTTGCCCACTGTGTGACACACGCTCACTTAACGCCTCATAATGTGTGACCATGGGCTGGTGACACACTGCAGGCAGCCCTGCTGGAGTGCCTGTCCAAGGGGTGGCTGCCACAGGAGGGGGAGGAGTATGAGGCAGTGATGGATGCCATACGCGACGACCGCACCCAGAAGGACGAGCGGACGCAGCGTGCACGCCACGCCCCGCACGACCCCGCAAACCCCGCAGACTTGGTGCGCCTGCGCACGGCGCTGGACGTGGCTCTCGGTCCGGCGATGGCGCGCGCAATCGCGGCAACGGACGGGGCGACGGGCAGCCGCCAGGCCGCAGCCGTGGGCCAGGTGCTGCGTCTGGGGGCTGCAGTGGTGCACCCTTGGCTGCTGGACCTCAGGCACAGTGTGAGCCGAGCAGCTGAGCTGCTGGAGGTGCTGCTGCCCAGGCCAGAGCTCAACTGGCCTCAGCGCGAAGCCCTGCTGCGCGCCGTGTTCGCGGCCAACAAGAACTTGCAAGCAGGGAGCACGGCCCATGCGGCAGTGGCCATGCGGCGCGCGCTGCGGGGGCCTGACGACTATGCAGCGCTGGCAGAGGCGCTGGCCATTGCTGAGCGGCTGATGCCTGAGCTGCAGCCGGAGCTGGATCGGGCGCTTGAAGCTGCAGAGGAGGATGGGGCACGGCCGGGGCCAGCGCATGAGGAGGGCCAGGCAGAGGGTGGCGAGGGGCAGCAGGCAGGGGACGCAGCAGCCCCGGGCCTGATCATCCCAGAAGGCATGGGGGACGCAGCCGTGGGCCGGCTGGCGGCGGCAGCTGAGGCAAGGCAAGAGGCCGAGAAATGGCTGGTGGTTGGGTCCCTCGACCCTGTGGCTCGGCTGACCAGGGAGCTCGCCCTCGGACTGTTCCCCCGGTGGCTGACTCAGCAGTTGGTTGCTGAGCGGGCGGCCAAGGCGGCAGAGGAGGCGCGGGAGGCAGCTGCCAGAAGGGAGGCGCGCAAGGCCGAGGCCAAGCAGAAGCTGGAGCTGGACAAAGCGCAGCGCGCAGAGAAGCGGCGTGCAGCACTGGAGGCGAAGGCAGCGCGGCAGGCCGAGCGGCGGCGGCTGCGCCAGGAAGCGGCAGCTGCTTGGAAGGCGCAGAAAGAGCGGCTCAAGAAGAGGCGGGCGGATGAAGATGAGGACGAAGATGAGGACGAGGTGGACGAGGGTGACTGGGAGGGTGAGGAGAGTGAGGAGGAGGGGCAGGAAGGAGAGGAGGGCCCTGGGCCGTCCTCCCGAGCTGGGTCTTCAATGCCCAAGCGTGCACGCCGCAGTGCACCAGCAGCACAGGCTGCTGAGGTGGTGGATGAGGAGGGGAAGGAGGAGGAGGAGGAGGAGGATATGGATATGGATGAGGCACAGGATCAGGCTGGGGATGGTGACCGGGGCAGGGCCGGTGGCAGGGGCACGCAGCTTGGGGGTGTGCTGCAGAACCTGCGAAACCACAGCCAGGAGGATGTGATGGCGGCTGCGTTGGTGCGCCTCCGCACCACGCTGCCTGCTGCGCAGTGGGCTGCCCTGTTGCAGGGCGTGGCTGAGGCCCTGCCTCCTGATGGGGACCTGGGAGTCCCTTCATCAGCTGCCTCAGCTCCCGCGCTTGCCCTCCTGCAGCAGCTGACCACACCTGGGAGTGAGCAGCTGCTGGAGGAGCAGCAGGCTCTGTGGGCCCTCTACTCCAAGGCAGCTGCAGAGGCAGAGGCGGCCGCAGAGGGTGCAGCCGCACAGGCACGCACAGCGGGCGCGCAGCCGCGCAAGGTGGAACAGTTTGTGGAGGAGGCAAAGCGTGCTGCGCACGCTGCGCCTGCTGCGGCGGCCGCTGTGAGCGCCGCGCTCGCACGCCGACAGGGGGCGGCTACCGAGAAGAAGGCCAAGGCTGCGCAGAAGCAGTTCATGCACGCCACAGGACAGCTGAGCGTGGCAGCCAGGGGTGCGGAGGGTGCGTACAAGAAAGCGCTGCACGCGGCAAACAGGGCAGTACGAGCAGCGTGGGGCGCATGCGACAAGTCCCAAAAGGCCAAGGGGCTGGCGGCACAGCTGCTGGCAGCTCTCAGGGGCGCGTCAGGCATCAGCCAGGACGTGTGCGCAGCAGCTGCACAGGCAGCAGAAGAGCTTGTGCGCAGCGCCACCCCTGATGCGGCCCCGCAACTCGTGGAGATGCAGGAGTTCCGGCCTGAGTCAGCGGCACGTCAGGCAGAAAATGCAGCAGCGTTCCTAGGGGCTGCGCGGGGGATCCCACCCCTGGCTTCCTCGGCAGCCAAGGCTGCGCAGGCAGCGGCACCCGCCGCCAAAGCAGCTGCCACTCTCATTGCCTCCTTTCCAGTGCTGCCCCCTGCCTTGGTGCCCCTGGCCAGCCCAAGCCAGCTGCGGCCCGTGGAAGCGTCCTACCTGTGTAGCCTGCTGGCAAGCAGCAGTGCAGAAGGTGCCACTGGGGGTGCAGCCAGGCCCAGCATAGCTGCAGAGGCCGCACGGGCCGCACTGAGCAAGGGCCGCAAGCGCAAGGCCGGTGGAGATGCACCTGGTGCAGCACCAAGCACAGCACCTGCACCACGGCCTGGGCCTGCAGCTGCAGCCTCTGGGTCTCGGGGGGTCATGGAGGCACTCACAGGCCCTGGGGCAGCTGGTGAGAAGCCGGCCAAGAAGGCGAAGCAGACGCACGTATCCGCTGCACAGGCAGTGGGGGCGGGTGCTGCAGCCGCCGCACCCCAGCTTGTGGCAAGGCCGGGGTCATCAGGAGGAGACGGGAGCCATGAGCTTAATGCAGCACACGCAGCACACACAGCACACGCAGCACACGGGGCACAGTCAGCACACACAGCGCACGCAGCACACACAGCGCACGCAGCACAGTCGGCTCACGCCCTGGTGCAGCGCGCGGCCTCCGTGGAGGACTCGGAGCGGCGCGCGATGCAGCGGCAAGTGCTGCTCCAGCTGCTCGAGCGCGTGTCCAAGGGGCTGAAAGACAGAGGCGAGGCCGCGCAGCAGCTGGTGGGTGACTGGGCCTGCCCAAACCCTAAATGGCTGCCTAAACCCTATGCGTTGCCTGAACCATACATGGGTGCCTAAACCCTGCACGTTGCCTAAACCATACATGGGTGCCTAAACCCTGCGCGTTGCCTAGACCCTAGTTGGGTGGCTGGGCCTGCCTAAACCATTGTGCACAAAAGGGCCGTGCCTAAACCATAAACGGGGGGCTAAACCCTGCACGTTGCCTAAACCCTGCACGTTGCCTAAATCCTAAACGGGTGGCTGGGCCTGCCTGTTGCGTCTTGGTAGATGGAGTTGTGGTCAGCGCATGTGACCCATTGCAGGTGTACCCACAATGTATACGGTATACGATGTGGGGCCTAGCTCAGGGTTTTAGGGTTTAGGGTTTAGGGTTTTCGGGTTTAGGGTTTCGCCCACACATGTTGCCGGCTGGTGGTGACGCTTCATCTGCCACTGCACCTCTGTTGCACCACAGGCTGCTGCACTCGCGGCCACCACACGCGCCTTCCACTCCCTCACCCACCACCTGGGTAAGCAGAAGGAGCTCGTTCGCGCGGCCCCAGCAGCACCTGCTGTGGCAGGGGGTGATAAGGAGGCAGGTCCAGCGCCTGACTCCAATGCGGGCAACAGGGTGATCATTGAGATTGAAGACTCTGAGGAAGAGAAGGTGAAGGTGAAGGTTGAAGACCCTGAGGAGGAGGAGGAAGAGGAGGAGGCAGCACTGCAAGAGTGTGTCATTGTGCGTAAGCGCTGCGTACAAAAAGGCCCCGGGCATCACTGTTTTCCAACAGATGCACAAACGCACACAACGTCAGCTCACCCTCCAGCATTACTAGGCTGTTTGAGCGAGGCGCCTCAACTTCTGCTGCTGTTGCTCGCTTGGTTGGCCGGCTGGTTGCTTGCTCGGCTTGCCTTGGCTGAGACTGGCACATACCGACTGGTACATAGACTGGTACTCACACAGCCCTCTGTTTGGCTGTCCCGTTGCGTCTGACTGTACTGCTGACCCTGCTGCATGCAACCTGTACCGCTGTAGTGCCTGGACGTCATCCAACGTGCGACTGTGACCACGTGCGCACACACCTTCTGTACCGCCTGCATCCGTGAGGTGCGTGAGCCTGGTGTTCTTTGTCCTTCAGCTTCCTTTCCTGACCCTGTTCCCTTTCGCCGCCTGAGTTTACATCTGATGCCATGATGGTCCCTTTCCTGTTTTTGCTCTCTTGCCTTTAATCGTCTTAGCCTTCAGCTGATGGCTTGTTTGCTCTGAATACGGGAGTGTTCATCTCTGCCACCAAGCATCGCAACAGGCCTCCATTTGCATGCAACAAAGGCACCGTGCTGGCCCACATTGTTCATGGTCCAGCAGGAAGGCATGATTAAAGTTGAAGATCTGCCACCTGGATAGCACTCCCATGCGCTTGCCGCCCCTGCACCCCCACGCAGCACATGAGCCTTTCAGAGGACCCCATGAACAAAGGGCGCGGTAACAGACAGACGGGCCGTCGTGCCGGCGCCCCCAACAGCACATGGCTGGGCCAGGGGGGTCCAGCTGCTGGCGGTGCTGGGCCTTCCTCGGGGGATGCAGCAGCAGGTGGAGGCTCAGGGCCTGGCCCCAGTGGGGCAGGCCCCAGCCAGGCAGCCGCAGCGGCTTCAGAACCCAAACCCCTGCCCTGCCCCATCTGCCGCACGCCCCTCGGGTGGTCCGACCTGTTTGATGCCGTGCCCAAGGGGGCGGGCAAGAAGGCGGCCAAGAGCGGGGGCGCCTCTTTGGGCCCTGTCGCAGCTGGGGCGGAGGGGGATGCAGCGCTGGTGCAGCGAGTGGGGGCCAAGCTTGCGGCCCTCATCCAGGAGCTGGGTGAGTCGCTGTGCCACAGCAATTGTGTTGGAAATGACGTCATGCTTTACGTTGCTTGGTATTAAAGTGCCTGTTTTTGGATCAAAAACGCTGCCATCTTTGATCTGAATGGAGGGGGTGATGGTTTGGCCTCCATGGCCTACCCTGCCGCTGGCTGGTGTCACATAACTTGGGAGCGGAGGAAATGCTCCGTTGGGGCACATGTATTGCTACCGGCCTGTGTGCCCGTGCCCGCGTTTTTGTGGCCAGAGCATGGTTTAAGGCTCGTTTTGTGTCGCTGCTTGACCATCGTGGCTGTCAGGCTCCGGCATGCAGAAACATCTGTGAAACGCCGTGTTATTAGTCTTATTACTATATTTACTATTGTTATTGACCATCGTGGCGCAGGTGTGATGGGCCAGAAGGATCCGTTGTCCAAAGCCCTTGTCTTCTCCTCCTGGCCCCGCCTGCTGCAGCTGGCAGGAGAGGCGCTGGCGGTGAGTGGGTGCTGCCGTGCTGCACCGCTCATGCATCTCTTGCCCATCATACGGTGGGGTTAGGGCTCAGCATGTCACGCTGATTGGGCTGACCTGACATGCACCATGAGGATGCGAGAGCCGCAGCCTTATTCCACTGCTGCTGCAACACCTAGAACCTAGTGGCTTCGATCCTGACCTAAACACTAAACACTAAAACCTAAAGCCTGAAACCTGAAACCTGAAACCTAAACCCTGAACCCTAAACCCTGAACCAAATCTTGGCTTCTGCTTTGGTGCACCAGGAACACGGCACTGGGTTTGCATCGCTGGCCGGGACCGCCCCCGCGGAGCGAGTGGCCGCGTTGCAGCGCTTCCGCACCGCCCCCGACTGTCGCGTGCTGCTGATGCTCATGGTACGTACACTGCCCACTCACCCTGATGTGAGCCGTTTCCGTGCAGCGCGTGTCCATACGCATCCTGTCATCGTGCATCCGCCTTTCTTTGTGCTTCGCGGTCCACGTGTGTGTGCCATGGGCGCAGCAGCGATGCTTCTTTATGCGCCCAGTGCTCAGCTGCTCGACTTAGCATATGTGGGGTTGCTCCTGCTGTGTGCTGCTGCTTTGCTTTGCAAGCTGCTGCTGCTGCTGCTGCTGCTGCTGCCAGTTGTTCACTTGCACAGTTGTTTGTTCATACTGGCTGCAGACGCACAAAGGTGGGGCGTCTGGGCTGACGCTGACAGAGGCGTGTGCTGCGTTCCTGCTGGAGCCCAGCACAGATCCGGGTGTGGAGGCACAAGCCGCCGCGCGCATCCACCGCATGGGTGCGTGGCTGAGTGCTTGCCATGCGTGTACGCACCGCTTGCTGCTGTGGGGTAGTGGGGGTTCATGCTGGTGGTGGGTTCAGGGCGGTTTCGCCACGTTGGCATCGCAGGGATTATACCAACGCTGTTGTTTGTATGATTTGGCAACATGTAACGCTGTTGTTTGTTTCATTAGGCAACATACAACCCTAAGTCTGATATTGATCCTGGGTTGTGGGTTGTATATACCTGCAGGCCAGCTCCACCCCAGTCGCGTGGTGAGGCTGCTGGCTGCAGACACCATTGAGCAGCGTGTGCTGGCGCAGCAGGTGCGCGGGGCTGGCCATGTGCGCGGGGCTGGCCATGTGACTGTACTGCCATTGCACTGCTGTGTACTGGCATTGTACTGCTTTGTACTGGCATTGTACTGCTGTCCACTGCCGTTGTACTGCAGCTGTGCTGCTAGGATACTGCCAGCATCAGCACTGCGTCTGCGCTGGTGTGGATTTGCTGTGTGTGCTGCGTGGTTGGAAGGGTACGCTGTGCTTGTGTGTTGGGGTGCAAGCGGTGGCGGGCCGGCCAGTGCCATCAAGCACGCATGCGCATCACTCGTTAGTGCCCAGCAGGTCAGCTCTCCCCATTGGGACCGTCTGGCATGGACACTGTGCAGGGCTGTATGCACCTTCTCACTTGTAATCTTGGTGTACCCTAGACCTAAATCCTGAAACCTAGACCCTTTGAGAACAATTCTTAGAATGTGTTTGAAACTGTGTATTGATCATGCTGCAGGAAGCGAAGCGTGTGAGTGGTCAGGCTGGCAAGAAGACGACCCAAGCTGCAGATGACATCGCTGACCTGCTGGCGGTGCTTGGAGAGGGGCGCGGATCAGCGTCATGATTTTGTTTTGTGATGGGTCAACCCCATCGCATGATCTGCTTGAAGACAGCTTCAATGAACATAGCAGCTTGATGACGGCGTTGCTGGTCCAGCAATGCTGCACGGCACCATCATGTCACATCGTTCGTTTCACATCTTTTGTTTCACATCTTTGTTTTTGGGCATTCAGTGCCACCATGATCAGGAACAAAATGGCAGATACAGGAGCAGCAGCAACAGAGGGTCCAGAGCATACACGTGTGACCACAACCAGGCCACGCCACTTCTGCATGGGCATCTTCAGATGGCATAGAAAGGCAGCATTTTGCGATCAGGAAACATGACGTGACCCTGAAGATCAAGCTTATTGTGTGTTTTGATTGTGTGTGGTACTCAGAGAACCCTTGTAACTTGACCTGGGCCGATGGCATGCTAGCCCTCTGAAAACAGTTCCAGCACTTCCAGTGTGCGCCCACCTGTTTCTCGCCATCCATGGTGCCCTGACATCCAAGCCACAACAGTGGTCAGGTAAATCCCTGGCAGGAGTGCTAGGTGCTGTAGTGGGGCGGCTCCCAGTATTCAGGGCTCCTTTTCTGGGCATCTAGGTGTTTGGCTGATGACTGTCAGGTTGCGGCATGCAGAAACATCTGTGAAACGCCGTGCTATTGTTATTCGTGCTGAGCTGTAATGTGAGCATGCATGTCACACAACAATCTCATGGCCGTGGAGTGTGCACCTCAAATGGGTTCCCCAGTTGGGCGGCGCAGCAACTTCAGTATGGGATTCTGTATCACCATCTGATGTGCACACGATGCACCTATAGCCAGCGGACGCACTTAGAGGTGCACATGATGCAGGACTGGGGCTGCTTGCATGATGAGAGGGATACGGCCTGCAGTCAGAAACAACTGGGGCACACGCTTTCCAGTCAAGCGCTCGATGTGAAAGCCGATTTCTGCAACCAATTGTATGGGCCAGAGCTGCCTGCCATGTCACCGCGTTTACATCAGTGTTCCTCACCCTTGGCGATCTGTGTAGGGCATCATAAATAATCTTCGTCGGTCCGATGAGTATGTCAGGATTGTCAGCACATGCACCCAACCTGCTTGAACTGTGTAATGTCCCGCTTTGGGAAGCTTACTGCGCTGCAGCAGCCGCAGATGGTGCAGCCCAAACCCAATCCCAACCCTTCTGCTTCCATCTGCTGCCTCTGCTGCCACCTGCTCATCACAGGAGGCCCCTTTCTGCTGCTGCTGACCACCACGCAACAGGCCCTCATCTGCTGCCGTCTGCCTGCAGGAGGCCCTAATCTGCTGCCGCCTGATGCTCACAGCAGGCCCAGGGGCTCAATGGCCAGCATGAGAGAGGGGGAGCCCCATGCACTGCCAAAGCCACCAGTCCCTGCCCCAGCACGCCGCGCCATCTTGGCAGTCAAGCTCACACCACTGCACGCAGTTCACGCAGTTAACAGAGGCATCAGGAACACGCAGCCATGAGGAACATCTCTGAAACACCGTGTTAAACATCTTATTATTACAATATTACTATACTAGCCATGAGGAACAGAGCCCGTGAGGGAACATGGGCGTCAGGAACACGCAGCCATGAGAAACGGAGCCATGAGAAGCGAAGGCATCAGCAACAGAGGCATAAACATCATCAGGAACAGAGCCATGATAAAGGCAGGAACATGGACCAGAGGCAGGAAGATGGAGCTGTCCGACACACACAGCCATCAGCCATCAGGCAGCAGAGCCCTCAGGAATGAAGGCATGAGGAACAGCAGAGGCATCAAGCACAGAGCCATCAGGTAACAGCAGAGCACAAGCAGAAAAACAACATCAGCAGTCCAGGGTTGCGGGGCAGTTTCATGCTTGTGATGTGCAGTAGTGATTGCTGCGCTTGATTGCATGAATCGGCTGCCCGTTTCCATGCGTTGAGCTGCTGGTTCAAGCTGTAGCACCCAGCAGCTAAACAGCTTGGAAACAGCAGCTCAACGTATGGCAAACTGAGCGCTGCAAAGTTCTGAGCTCCTGCACACAAGCAATATTAGGCTGCAACCAACAGACAGACGCTCGCAGGTACAGCACTCTAGGGCAATGTCTGCAGCACTGCGCACAAACACTAGTGGATTGACGATCACTCCAGGCCCCACGCCCTGTTTGGGGTTTAGGGTTTAGGGGTTCAGGGATTTAGGGTTTAGGGCGCTAGTCCACGCCACGACTCCAGGCCCCCTCACCTGTTGCGATAGGACACAGCCGCCTCTTGGCTGGACGTGTCATAGCTGGCACGCAGCGACGCCCACCTGCGGATAGGGTTTAGGGTTGCAGGGTTTAGGGTCTGCAGCCAAGGCAGAAAACCCATGTGCTTCGTGAGGTTTTGGGACCGGCGAGCAGCCCGTGACTGGCTGAAGGTGTAAGCATCATCATGTGTTATCATCATAAAGAAAACCCTGGCTGAAACACCTCGGTCAATGGGAGGTGTTCTGTGACAGCAAGTCAGGTCAAAACACACCCAAGCTGAAACGCGCCCTTGGAGCACAATGCTGTGGTGGTTGGGAGAGCGACCTACTGAGTCAGCTACACACTATGAATGAGTACTGAGTCAACACAGCATCGTAACCATAGTGCACAAATGCACAGATCGCACATTACCACAGCCACTAGTCACGCCCCATGCCTTAGTGCTGCTTGCCACCAGCTAAAAGATGCCGCACATCACTCCCCCTCCCTTACTAGTTCATGCTAGCATGCCTATTAGTGATCAAAAGTGTGCGTTTCTCGGGCACACTAACAACAAAAGGTTTAATGTTGTAAGGGTTTTAGAGCTTAAGATTCAGCATGCTCACTTGAAGTTCTTGGCCACACCAACCACAGGGGAGGCCTTGCCCCACGTGTGTGACACCTCCAGATCCCAGCCCTTGAGCCGGTAGCGGTACTGCAAGCAGCACAAGTCAGACAGGTACAGGATGACCAGACAGGTAATGAACGGCAAGTCAGACAGGTAGTGATTGGCAAGCCAGACAGGTACAAGCAGTACAAAGTGAGATAAATAGTTGTGCACCGCCAATCAGCGACTGAATGCACACGACAATGTTCCATCATGGAAGGAGGGCAGAGAACAAGTGTGCGCTGGTGCCATGTTCTGCTGGCATGCTGAGCACGAGCGTGCACTAGTGCCATGTTCTGCTGGCATTGGGCCAGAGCACACGATCCTCAGCACGTGCGCTGTGACAGCCCCGCTGCTCCTGTGACAACGCCCATCGCCCGCTGTGCTGTGCTGCTGCACGTTCTTGATGTAACATTATGATAATGGCCCAGCAAAGGCAGACTTCCAGTCCTTCCTGTGAAACTGAGCAAGCAGCTAGATGCTCTGACAACGCCGCTGTCGTGCTATCTCTCAGCGCTGAGGGCGGCTGGAGGCAGCATCACAGCAGTACAGCGGTACAGAAATACAGCAGTACAGCAGTACAGCGCACCTGGTCGTCGTCCTCGTCAGGGATGACGAAGTTGTACAGCATCTGCATCCCCGGCACCTTCCACACCATGGTGGGGATCAGCGGCTCCAGCTGCACAGCAGTACAGCAGTACAGCGGTACAGGATCAGGCCATCTGGCTGCATGCCGCATGTTTGGAAAGAATCCGCGTCACGACGCAAGCTGGGATGCCGCATGAAACCCGCCATGCGAAGAGGGCACGGACCACAGAAGGGCTGCAGAGCCAGCCGCTTCCCCCGCATTCATGTGTCTTCCTCCCAAACTCCAAAGAGCCAACCCTAAACCCCGCGACCTCAAAAGAGGGGCGACAGCCAGGATGAGTGTCCCTGTCCCCCAACATCCTTCACCCCCGCCACCTTACCCCCACCTCCCTCACCCTCTCCACCCCTTCCGCCCCCACCATCCCCCTCCCCATCCCAGCTCTTGCGTCCCTAACCAAACAGCTCGTCAGAAGCGCCTAGGCCATGCACTGTCAATTTGCCACCTAGAAGCCCTTGACTGGCTTACAGTGTAACAACAAGAACAACAAGAACAAGAACAACAACAACAACTAGGCCACGCACGTTGTAATCGATGAAGTCCGCGATGTAGTTGAGCATGCGGCCCAGGTCAAAGGCACCTCCTAGCCGCGTCTTTGCGCCCCAGTTGCGGCCCTGCATGCACACAGCAGCCACATGGATTTGAGCTAGATGGCCCGCATGGAGGACAGGAGGCGAGCATGCATACGACAAGTTGTACAGTGCATCCTGTAGCTGCCTGATTGATGTTTGTGGGCTTGGGGGCATAGTGCAGTCCTGGCATGGCATCCCCTAACGATTGGGTGCAGATCTCGGGCGCCACACCACCCCCGCCCGGCTGCAGTCAGCAACTGCTGCATCCTGCAAAACAGGACAGGTGCTGCAGGCCGTACACTAACACATGGACCTGGCCATGTGCTGCCACCTGGTGTGCATTGCAGCTGCGGCCCGCAGCTCGCATCTGCTGCCTGAATCTCGCATCTGCTGCCTGCAGCTCGCATCTGCTGAAGCCTGCACCTGCTGCAGTGTGCGCCTGCAGGCACCCTGCACCCGCAGCTGCACACGTTGCACCTGCTGCAGCCTGCACCTGCCGCAGCCTGCATCTGCTGCCGCCAGCACTGGCTGCATTATCCCGCCTTCATCAGTTGCTGCTGCAGACGCGCACCTGCACGGTGTGTGCAACCCACAGCCGGTGGCGTGCGCCATCATCTGCCGGGTCCTCGATCCGCCCATTGTCCTCGTTGTACACCGTGTTGCGCCACTCGGGGCCTGCGCAAGCCATCACAAAGCGCATCCTGAGAACGGCCCCGCCAAATTGTGAGCCCCATGCCTCCTTTGCGTGCAAGGTCGGGCATGTGGACGAGTGCGAGTTGCGCGAGCAGGTAGCGCATTGCTGCAGGGCATGCCATGCCGCCATGCAGCTGCAGCTGCTCGCTCACCAGGGAAGGCCACACTGGCCGCCACCTTGTATGTGCGCATGGCAGGGTCTGCATGGAGCACCAGAGCTGCACGGTCCTGGAACGTCGTCCCTGACCATGCCAACGAAAACTCGGGCTTCTTTTGGCGTAGGTCGTAGCTGAACGCTGCATAGCAATCGGGCTTGTACTCCTTGGCCAAGGTTGCCTTCAGGCTGGGCACACTTGCCTCACCCACTGCCGCCTGCGCTGCTGCAAGAGGGTCGTCCAGCCCGCTGATGTAAGACAGATTGCCGGCCGTGAGCGCTACGGCCGTAGATCCACGGCGCAGAACGATGCCAGCATCACCGCTGCCCTGAATCACACGCCCCGTGGAGCTTTGGTCAATTGGATCGAAGCCCTGGCGCACCACAAACGTGCATCGCCCCGAGAGACGCGCTGCTGACACTGGAGTGGTCTTTGATGTGCTGGGCTCATCAATTCCAAACACTGCACCCAGGCTGCGCAGGTCGAACGCCGGCAGGTAGGAGGATTCTGAGGTGGCTGGAGAAAAGGGCTCCAACTTGTTAGAAGAGAGTTGGGCCATCGTTGTGGCTGATGTGGATTGTCACGGCGGCTATGAACGTCAGATGTCGCTAGGCCAAATCACGCACTCCCAGCACCGCTCACAGGGTGCAGGAGGCCCCAAAATCCTGATAACAACTGCCCTCCCAACCAGCTGGTGATCAGCAGAACTGCGTTGGCAGCCAACAACTTCACAGCCAGTCGCGTCGCCGATTATCGTTATTTGCAATCTCACAGGATGATGGGGCCGTGACCCAAAATGTTGACGACCCACGCTCTGGACACGGCTGATATGTGTTTGTGACGCTTCTGAACTTGTACGTAAGGTTATGTGCCCGCTTCTAACCAGCCTCTGTTTTGACTTGTGAAAACTTGAGCTCGGGTCATGAACCCCAATCAGGTATGCAAACGCCAATCAGTGATAATCAAGGGAAGAATCTGCACAACCCTGATAATCTGGCGACATTTCATGCTTGATTGCAGGGGGCGTGGGGCGCCCCACCCCAATCGGGCATAAACCCCTTCTCGCAGCCACCTCCCCCGGTGAACCCTTATGGACACTTTGGTGCTGAAGTGAACACAACATATGTCCCACACGCGGAGGGCACAGTTCCATCCGTGGTGCCTCCCGCACCCAGTGCAGCCCCATCGTCAGCACCCGCACCGCAAGCAGGGGCACCTGCAGCTGCTCCTCCAGCACAGTCCGGATCCAAGTTTCCGTTCAAGCTGCCCTTCACGAGTGCGTCGCTTGGTCCTGCCGTGTGCTTCAACCATTGCGTGTTTTGGCACCGAGTACACGGGGCTGTACGTATGAGGAAGGTGCCATGACATGCATGCGTGCATGCATGCTTGCGCACTCGAGACTGAGCTCCTGCTGTGCGCTTTGTAGGCTCCACCACATCATCGACGGTGTCAGGCAACATTGGCGGGCCAGCCAGAGGTAAGGCATGCAGCGGTCAACCATCTCAGGCTTCTGCAGGCCAAACATGCAGGGCACAGACATGCAAGGACGCAGCATGCACACAGCACATGCAGACATTATGCATCCACCTGGTGGTAGCCACTTGCTGTGTGCAGCCTGCTTGTGAGTTGAGGGCTTGCTCCTTCTATGTGGCTGCTGGGACAGCACACACCTCTCTAAACAGCATGTGCAACGGGTGCGGCAGGGGCGATGCACATCACGCCAGTGAGAGGGGCCGCCCCCATATGCTGTATGCCACCACACAGGGCCACCCAACGCCCCAGGGCCCTCCGGGTCCCAGGACGACGGCAACTTTGGGGCCTCGCAGCAGCCGCCGCAGCAGCAGCAGGGCAACCAGCGGCAGCAGGACACACGCCCCCTGCTACACCCTGAGCGGCAGGAGGACTACTCCAAATACGCGTTCTACAACGTGCGCCGCTACCGGCCCTACTTTGACGTGGACACAAAGGTGTGTGGGGCAGGTGGCCGTTGAGGTTTAACCCTGAACCCTGCCTGTGGCAAGCAACGGGAGTTTATGTGATGGTTCGTTTTAGCATTTTTATGATGACTTAATCATTATCGTTGGTGCTTTAACGGGGGAGAAGAGAGAGGGGCAGCAAGGGGAACACACAGCTGGATGGTGGATGGTGAGGGGCTGTGGAGCTGGCAGCCAACATGGGGCATTCCAGTTTGGAGTGCAGGCGAGGTTGACGGTGTGGTTAAGGGCCCACATCATGAGGCGCGCGCACCATGGGGGCGCCTGGAGCCTGCTGCAGCAGCAACAGGTGGTCATGCACCTTGCAGCCCACAGGTTGCATCCCACGCAGCACGCGGCCAGTTGCAGCTGCCTGCTTTCGTCCCATATCCATCCAGCCGCTGCTACACACAGTTCATGCCGCAATCCCCGGTCAGGGCTCGGTGCTGTAACCGGCTTGCGCCCCACTGCATCACCGCTCCAGCTTCCTGCAGCATGTAACAGATGCCGTCATGGTTGTCACCATGGTGCACACGCATGGGTTTGAGGTTGGGAACCTGCATGGTGTCTGTCGCAGCCGCCTGCGGTCAACCCCCACACCCAAACTGCCTCACGGCACCCGCTCTTGCGTGCTTGTGTTCTCGCAGGAGGTGCTATGGCGGGTGGGGTCTTCGTTCATCGGCGCGCTGCGCCCCAACTTCATGCAGGTCACACAGGAGCGGCCAGACCTGTAAGTGTCTTGGGTTGTGGGCTGGAGCATGCGCCGCCTGCTGTATCTCACATGTCACATGTACATGTGCTGCGTGCTGCGTGTCATCCATGCCACGTGTTGCATGTACCGTGCAGTGCGTGCATGAACTGCGCAAGCATGATCTGGGCAGTGCAAGCAGCGCAGCTGGGTGCGGCAGGTCAGCAGGTTAGGTGTGGCAGCTGCAGCTGCGTTCATCACGCACAATTGATTGCAGAGGATCCAGCCACAGGGTGCAGTGGATTGATAATGCAGCGGATTGATGCAATGGAGCCAACAGAGTGCATTGGAGCCAACAGGGGCGGTGGCATGCAGCAGCCTGCACCCTCTTTCAGATGACGGAGCAGGGCAGTGCACAGTGCACAGGGACGGAACAGGCTGGTCAGGCACACCGAACCATGCAACATGCCATGCATGCCTAAACACTACACCCTCAACCAAACCCTAAACCCTGACCTAAACCCAGCCCTAACCCTAAACATGGTGCAGCTTGCTGCGAAGCTGACACCGCTCACATTCCGTTGCATGACGCTTACATGGTGCGTGCACAGGTATGGGCCATTCTGGGTGGCAACCACGCTCGTGTTCGTCACTGCTGTGTGCGGCAACTATGCCAACTACATTGAGTGGAGGAAATCGGTGCGTGCTTGCATGGTGCCTCTGTGTTTTTGTGGTTGTTCACGGGGCGGGAGTGCAGGGTATTAGGGACGCGTCACACTACATGGTCATCATTGTACGGTAGTAATATATGGGTCACCACAGTCCCAGCATCACTGGCGATACTCTGGGCCTCCTCATCAAACAGGGGCGGTTGCAGGCAACAGTCTGCTCATTCCTGCACGCCTCAGCCGGTGCTTGGATTTGGCATGTGTGGCTGTGTGCAGGCAACGCCCTCGCCGCCACCACCCCTGCCCCCTCCCCCACCCTCCACCAACGGCACAGCTCCCGCACCCTCCTCTTCCCCAAGCGGCCCGGTACGTGATGTTGTTGTAGTTGTTGTTGTAGTCGTTGTTGTTGTTGTAGTTGTTGTTGTAGTTGTTGTTGTTACACTGTACACCGCAAGTTGTTGTTGTTACACCGTGAGGTACGTGATGTTTCTGATGTGGAGCGTGCGTCATCACGCGGCAGGCAGACATGCCCTTGATGGCTTGATTGTTAGATGGCTCCCAGGCTGGCTTGCCCTGTGCACACTGGGTTGTGAGCGTGGTGGCGCAAAGCACGCCTGCACAAACGCTGCCAAGCCCTAACCATCCACCTGCATTTTGCATAATTTCTTTTGCATAAGTGCTGATAGTTGCACCTGTTGGGAACTTTCTGACGCCCCCAGGACCCCGTGATGGATCAATGGTTCACCAACTACACCATGCTGTCAGCATCTGCGGGGATCTTCTACGGCTATGTCTTTGTGGTGCGTGTGTTTGGTTTGGCCCCCTGGCTTTGTTTTCCTTGTGTTCTCGTGTGACCTACTCTGTGGTCTACTCATCCCTGCTTGCGTGAGACCCATGCACATGGATGCCTGCCCCTGCACACCTACACCCAATATCGCTGCTTGCTTGAGACATCGGGGGCTGAAGGCAGTGTGGTGGTCTCATAGAACGATGCCAAGGGCTCAGACTTCTCGCTTATACTTGTTGTTCCTTTGCATCGTGGGCAGACTGGGCACCAGCACTGGGGTCGTGATGTGCATGCCCACAGCTCCACACCCTGCCGAGTGACGCTGTGCTTGGGCTCACTCATTGCACGCGCAGATTGCAGCACTGTTGTGGCTGGCGATGCGGTACATGCGGGCTGACATGCGCCTGCCCCACATGCTGTGCGCGTATGGTGCGTGCACCCTCACATCTTGCACGCTCAATTGGGTTTAGGGTTTAGGGCACGTCCGTCTGCTACCTGCCGCCTGTTTGCCTGTTGGCCTGCCCCCTACCTGCCCGTCCTGTTTCACCACACATGTTTGGGTCTTAGGGTTTAGGTTAGGGTTTAGGGTTTGGGCGGTGGGCACACATGGGCGGTGGGCAGTGCTGGGCGTGTGTTGGTTATCACCCTGTGCGTTTTACTGCATGCGTCTACTTCCATTGATGTAGGGACCTGCATGTGTGCCCATGCGCTCTCTGCCATGTCTGCATGGTTGTTCATCACAGTTGTGCAGCGGAGGCGCCCTTCGAGTAACCTAGGAATCACGCAACACCCCACCGGCCGACACAGGCACGCGCGCAGCCCACCGCACTGTTTCCGCATGCCAGCTGATGCCCACCTGCGCGTTGACGATTCACAGACCCTGCGCATGCTTGCATGCATGCGTGCTGTCCTGCAGGCTACGCCATGACCATCTTCATCCCCATCTCCTTTGTCTGCATCATCCCAATCGAGCCCATGCGTTGGGGGGTCATTGGGGGAGCCACGCTGACGTCAGGCCTCTTCCTCCTCATGAACATGCGGGAGCGGATCTTGGCGGCAGGGCCCGGGAAGTGAGTGCCTTGACCTGGGCCTGCTCCCACAGGCCTGTACACACATGTGTACATACAGACTTATATCGTGGGCTTTTATGAATAATGGCTTATATGAATACTGTATGTGTAGGCTTGTTTGTGGGACGGGATCCTGCTACCCTGCCTCCTGCATGAAGCAGGATCCTGTCACCCTGCCCCCCAGGCCTGGCTTGTGTTGGGACACCATCCTGCCACCCTGCCATTGCCTTAAAAGATAATAGCAAACCGATGGCTGACCTCAGCGTTTGGGTGGTGCACAGGCCCACCACCCACTCTGCACTGCTGCACACGGCCTGGCTGTGCTCTCACTGCCATGTGCTGCTGCACGCACACACTGCTGCAGGTCGGTGCCACTGCTGCTGGTGATTGTCGCGCTACATCTAGGCCTGGGACTGGTGCTCAAGCTGTACTTCTTTAAGTACTGAACCGACCTCACGAACAGCAGCTGCCCTCACAGCTGCACTGGGCGGTGCTGGATGACGTGATATGCATCACTGCAAAGCGGCAGCTGCTGCGTGGGCCTGCACATCATGCAGCTGGCAGATGCAACAACGCAACGCAGGGTACTGCCAGCCCAAGCTTCTGGGGCTGCTTTGTGGGGCATGTACAAGTGCGAGAGACCTGCTGGTGGTTGGGTGGCCTTGTTCTTGTTTGGGGCCGTGGGTGAGAGGTGTGGGTTCTTAGTGGGTGTGGGGTGATGAACTGTGGCGGACGACCTTGCACCATGTGTGCGCATAACGGCATACAACAATCGCACAGGGCGAGATGGGACCACTGTAACTGTGACCCAGACGGAAAGGATACAGAAGCTGTTCATCAAGCTGTGCATCCAGAGGGGCAGCATACTCAGCGCATCCTGTGATCGCTGTGATGCGATGCGCTGGACAGCCTAGTAACGCTCACAAACTGGCAGCAATAACATAACAGCGGTGTAACAACAACCACATGAACAACAACAAAACAATATAACAGCCGCAGCAATGCCAGCGGATATCGTGAAGCCTGGGCCGGCACACTGTGCCAAGTCGAGCCATCTGCGCACGGACAAGCATCCAGTCGCCTCCCAATCAAGCGCCAGTATTGCTGGTGATGCAAAACAGACACTGGAGACACATTGTACTACAGGTGCGATGTTCAAAGCCAGGGTGGTGTTGAAACTGTTGGATGTAGTTACACGGTTAGCCCATTGAGCAGTCAGGGTCAAGCCAGTCAAGTCGGGTTGCTCTGGCAACCACACATGTGTCCATGCGGTAACGCATCACAAACCAGGCGGCTGCTCCCCAGCTTCCACCCAGTACTACTGGCCTAAGTAGGCCTGCTCCTCCAGTTCTGCCATTTCTACCCAACTAGGCCAACGCTACTGGATGACCACCCTTGACCTCCCCTTATTGCTTCTTCTTCGTGCTTGCCTTTGCAGCGGCTGCCTTTGTGTTCTTCGCATACATCAGGATCTGGGCCACCAGGGCACCATTTAGGATCAGGCCTGCAATGGATCGCACATGAATTGCAGGTTCGAGGTGCAAAGGGGGTGCAAAAAGTACTTTGAGAATGAGCTGTGCAGGAGGTTTTCCAGGCTCCAGCCCGTAGCTGAAAGCGGTGATATAGTACGCCACTGTTATGACATAATCCATGTAATGATGATGATGATGATGTTATGACATAACATGACATGTTCCCTGGGGTGGACACATTCAACGCAGCCATGTTCCAGTACTGGGACAAGGTGTTGCTGGTTGGGTGCCCCACATGTCATGTCATGAGGGGAACATCCTGCACAGCCTCCTGTCATGGTTGCAGGAGGGCCTGCAAGATGTTCCCCTCACAACGAAGATGAATCACAACAACTCAGTAAACTCACAATAGAGGAACATAACAACCTACTCACAATGAATCACAATTATTCACAGCGCTGTAATGTCGCAATGAGACCCAGGCGAGAGGTGGGCAAGGTGCATTGGACGCACGATATGTATAGGACGGTATGTATAGGACGATATGTATAGGACGATATGTATAGGACGATATGTATAGGACGATATGAACGGTATCCATTCACAGCCACAATGGCACAGCACCTAGCACCACTCCATCACGGACACCACACGCCAACAGACCAGACAGATCAGGTGCCGCAAGGGGCAGCACAGGTCAAGTGCTCCATGGATGAGCACAGAACAGCATCACAAGATGGCACGTCTCACACCGTACTGCCACCACTCACTGATGATGTATTGCCGAACCATTGCCGCGCCTGCGTTCTCTGCAATGCTCGTGTAGATGCGCACCTGCGACAAAAACCACACCACAAGGAGCAGGGCGCTGGCTCCACAAGAAACAAGGCAATGGTTATACAGGACATAAGCCTGACATAAGCAGTGGGTTTTCATGCCCACAGCACGTGGGTGGCGCGCACACGCATTGCATTGGATGTAGGACATAAAAGACAGCAGGACCGTCCTCAGCGGTTGTCCTCGAGTGGTAATTTCCATGAGCAGCACAGCTGCCTCGAGGACTTCATGGCGGCATGAGATGCTGCAAATAGTGTGTGTTCTCATGTGTGATCTCTTGTGTGATTTCTTGTGCTGGTATCCGATTCTGCACTCACCACGCAGCCAACGAAGTTGATGGCGCACGTTGTGAAGGACAGCTGACCGGTGGCCTTACTCCTGAAGTTGGCGACGATCTGGTTGCATGAAGAATATACACAAGAAACGCTTGCAAGAAACAGCATTGTTGTCGTTTTCAGTGCGGTGCAGATGAGGTTCATGACGTGCACATCCAAACCAGTGCAAACATGAAAGGCAGCATAGGCTACACACCGAACACTCACAACACCATGCAGCAACAGCCACATCTGATGAGGTGAATCCGCGATCTGGCTGACGAGGTTTGAGCCGCCATGAGGCTTGTGTTCACGCAGGCAGCATGCTCAGCAGGGCCAGACAACGCAGCCATTGCGCACACCATCATAGATACGAGCAACAAAGTACGGTATCTGTATGTGCAACAAGCACCTGAGGCACTCGTGCGGCCATGAAGACCAGATTGTTGGCATTGAACAGCATATCAATCACGTCCACTCCCACCCGCCCTGCGTGCAGGCAGCAACTCCCATGTCACAACCAGCTTAAGAGCCATGGGCACTTTTTGAGCAGCTGTAGACGTGCGTGGAGATGAGAACAACAGCAGGGATGTAAGCTGGGTGCTGCACCAGTCTTCCTGCAGACACCGCTGACTGAAGCGTGCACGTACTAGCTGGTTGTCGTTGGTTGGCAACGACCGCCTCAAACCCTTCATGACCACCCCAAACCCATTATGACCACCCACAACCCATCATGCCCCAATATTAGAACTGGCGTGGACCTCAAGTGATGGTGTTTTGGCTCATGACAGCCAGGCTCCGGCATGCAGAAACATCTGTGAAACGCCGCGTTATCAATCCTATTATTAAGCAGGACGGGGAACCGCACCTGTGGTGACTGCCGCTCCGAATGCGCAAAGCACGCCCGCAACCAGCGCAACACGCATGGGATTGATGCGCGCGAGGCGGTAGATGAGGGCCAGGAGGAACAGCGCTTGGGCGCACAGGATGGCTGCTTCCCTGCAGACATACAGGAACAGCAAAAAAAACAGCAGCGGGTACTGTATCGTGGTACTGCATGTGCGGGAGGTTGTGATCGAGGGTGTGATGGCATGCTGAGGACTGCTTTTGGTGCGGTGGGGGCATAGACAGAACATGAATGTATGTGCTTGAGCTGGCGGCGGCACCGTCCTCACAACATGCAGCGGGGCATGACAAGCGATGCTGTACAGAACCACACACATTTAACGCAGCTGATCAGGCAGCTCGCAACTGTGCATGCGCGCACAGCCGCACACATAAGCCACACAAAGGTCACAAACGCACCCATACGCGCTGAACGGCAGTTCATGGAGCGCCCCATACGCTGAGTGCACCGCTAACCCCACAACCTCCAGCTCGGTGGCCAGTGGTGCCAGGCCCGCAGCACTGCCTGAGCGGACCACTGTTAGAATCTGGCATGGAGCAGCAACAAACAGTATGCGAGCAGTAGGGTCAATGGCTTGTTGGACAGGAGGATAGACACTTGCACAGTCTGGCACAGGCACTCTGAGCGGTTCACACATGAAGGGGGATGTGCTGCACATGTCGACATGTGGCCAATTCAAGGCAGCTTTCAAGTGGGTGATGCAAACATGGAAGGGGTGTGCCCCAGCATCATGCAAGTCCCAAGCATGCATGACCCACCCTACCTGTGGCAGCTTCGTGATGCACGCCCCTGCGAGGATGCAGTAGCCAAGACCCTGCGAGTGATGCCACATCGCGGTTTATGATCGAAACATGTCAGCTTCTCCAGATCATGTGGCCTACATCGGCGCTAAGCGACCAAGTTATGTAACGAATTAGTTGATCTTGCCTTGCTGACCAGCGCCTTGATGAGGTCGGGTGGTGGCATTTGCCCCTGCATTAGGGGCTTCGCTGCATCCTTGAGTAACACCAGCAGGTCCATGTTTCCACGCTCTTGAATGCGATGTGTGCGTGCGTATGCTCGGAGGAAGAAGGCTGTACAATCTACACTTTTTGTTACAAGCCATGATGTACAAAACTACAGAGCGTGAGGCCGATGGCAGCTCTACACCACGATGGACCATGCTCCTGGTGTGATCCCTTTCCTAAACCCATCCTTTCCCCCTGGCGACTAAGCCCATATTCATTGTCCTACAGTAGCACCCCAGCTAAGATGCTGCAATCGTTTGCCAAGCCATGCTCAATGGTGGCCATGGCCGTGTGCATCGCCACCCTCCTTGGGCAGACCTGCAAGTGTCAGGTAGCAATGTAATATGTAAAAGGCCCTCAGTGCTTGTACCATCCCATGTGCAACACCAGATCAAAAATGTGATGGCCACAGCTTTGCCAGTGACATGGGCTGAACTCCCTAGACAAGGCTTCTGGCAATAGCGTATCATGAAAACCGCACACAACATCCTGGATGCCGGCCGACCAGGGGCCTACATCCATGCTGCCAACACACACAAAATGCCTGGCGCTTGAATCCCACGAGCACAGAAGCACCATTCAGCTCTAGTTTGTTTGAATCCCATACACACACATATACCTATATATACACATTTATAATATCTGCACGTCCTGGGCAGGTTGAGTGCAGCATCACACCTGTCGCTCGGTCTAGTGTGCGGCCGCGCACATCCACGGGGTCAGGGCACTTGTCATTCCACAACAGCGAGGGGATCCAGATCTTGGGTGCACGGTAGCGCTTCTGCACAGCACATGCCAAAGAAGCACAGATGCAGGTGGTGCAACTGCAGTCAGCTCAGACAGCGGCAGCAGCCAGTGCGTCAGCAAGGGCCGTATGCATACTCAGGATGATAGCCTGGAACCCAAACTAATTGATACAGGTCAAGCAGCTGACCAAGGAGCAGTGAGCAAGTTGGCAACATCGACGCAGCAGCTGCAGCTGCAGCAGCATAGCAGCAGATGTGTGCAATGGCAGGTCCCCAGGAGGAGCATACCGGCGTGTCAGGCATGTGACTAGCACAACAGACCAGCAACTCATCACATACACGATGGACTAGATCTCTGCAGCCACCCCCCTGAGTCCTGATGCTGGCTGCAGCTATAAATGTTGCTGATAGGAAAGTTTCAAGCAGGCTCATTGCCATCCTGCGCTGTGGCTCCTCCTGTGCCCTCTGTTGCTAACTGCGCTGAGCACTGCGCAATTGGCAGCCTGCACCACATTGATGCGCCACAGCCTTCCGCAGCCACCTAAAGCAAGGCACATGGCGCACCTCATTTTCCTTGGACCACTGGAACACAGAGTAGAGCGCGAAAGCCGTGACTCTGCATGCGTACATGCAAAGTGGCACAGCCCGTACACTGATCATGTGCGGCCCAAGCACAGCCCGCATGTGAGCGCAATGTGTGCACCATGCTGTCCCAGATCAGCTCAACAGCGCTGCGCGAACCAAGCAATGTTTTGCTCTTCAAGGATGGACCATGCCCGAGTGTCATGACATCCCATCTCCATGCAACTCCATGCATGCTGGCAAGATTGCTGCATCCCGGCATCTGCTGGGTGAAAGCATTTGATTCCACCTCGTCTGCGCGACTGCACGCACCCCAGAGTGATGGCAGTGTTCCTTCGCCAATACTTGGGGTCTGCGAGGGAAAAGAAAGCACACGTATCTCAAACCCCGCGCCATTACCGTGCTTTAAGTTCTTGATGCAGTGACAATGCGGGTGTGGACTGTTCATCAACAAGCTCTGGACCTTAAACCCCTGCTCACCTGGGTAAAAGCCGCCGTGAGGGTACCACACCTCTGCAAAACCATATTGCAAAACACGTGTTTAACACATCATGCGAGCGTCGAACAGAGGTTGACCCTAGCGGTACCCCAGAACACGGATCGGCGTTAAAAATCAGCAAAACACCGCGATGGGCACGCACCACGCGTGTAGTGGAACTCTGGCGGGCACAGCCCGCTCTTGGGGGCCAGCGACTGCATGTACGCTGGCTCCGCCACAGGCGGATGATGGTGGCCGCCCCCCATGTTTGCGCTGTGACCTCAAGCTGCAGAATTCTGCGAGCTTCAGGTGCCACCTCATGAGTGGGGACGGCACTACAGCCTCTTCAGGACCTTCACAGACCTCAGCAATACCACCGTGTTACAGGTAAGGAAGAACACTGAATAGAAGAATGCATCTGGAATCGCACGGCTGGCCGGCCCTTGCCCAAGGCTTGCTCAGCTCGGATAGCACACACTGCTCGTCCTTCACGGGTTGTACATACAGCTGCTTCATGCACTGATGTACATTCACCTGTCATCTACCTGTATGTCTGCTAAGTGGCTGCATGCATCAGTGCAGCTTCGCACATGTCACAAGCCCCCACGTCCACAACCCTTCACACAGTTGATCATGATTTGTACACAGCGTGCTGCTCTGCTCACAGCTCGGTGCGGTCTGAAGCACGCGCCTTCTCTGCCGCTTCAATCTCAGCACGGATCTCAGCCTCGAAAGCCTCCAGCGCTGCCAGCTGCGCCTTCTCCTGTGAGGCGACACCGGGCACATGACAGCACGCAGCTTTTCAGTGCGCCATGATCGCCACAGGATACTACACAAAGCAGGAGCTACACACGAACGAAACGCGCCATCCCACACACACTGGCCTGACACTCACATCAACCTTCTGTCACACTCAGGCGCACAGCAGCAGGCACTGGCACGTCAGCTGCTCAAAGAAAAGTATCACTCCATCGTTTCTTGTCACTAACCCTCTGCAGGTCCTCGGGCTTGCACGCTGCAGGCGTGTACATTGTTGCACGGTACTGGCACGTGCTCGGCTCCTCCCCACCAGTCAGCTTCTCCTCCTCCCCACACACAAAGTTGACAGTGAAGGTGCGAGGACCCACACCGTGGCAAATGTCACCGTTCTCAAAGATGGCCTGCAGGGCGCATTAAGACCGCAGGCAACAGGCAAGGTCAGGTAGAGTCACTCGGTGTGCTGCGGTGCGCGGTGTAGGTTCACTCGGTGTGCTGCGTCCCAGCCCCGTGCCCTGATGCACTAAGCCTGATGAGCCTGATGCACTAAGCCTGATGAGCTGCTTGGGATGATAAGGTTCCTCAAGGAACCTGCCGCAGGGGACGCTGGAAGGTTACCTCACCATGTCCATCAGCACATCAAATCACCCTCTGGCCCCCTCCCCATGGGGTACCTCACGCCCATAAAACACAGATACACATCCAAAGACGCACCTGTGTGTAGTCGGCGCTGAAGCCCTTCCAGTAGCCCAGCGTGACCTTGTTGGACCCATACGGCTCGCTCTGTGTGGCCCACTCAAAGAAGCAGGCCTCGTAGTGCCAGCGCTGGCCCCGGTCTGTCAGGCAGCTGCGGTACAAGCGGTACAAACACGCGTGCCAGCAAGCAGGGTCAGCTTGCGGTCAAGGATCGAGAACACACCATGTTGGCAGACCAGCCGGGATTCAGGCCCAGGATTGCATGAGCAAACAAGGTGCAGTATCATGGATGCATCTCAGACTGGTGTGCAAACCATGCAAACAGAACTAGAGTATACCAGCATCACACAGCACACGAGTAGTATGCAGCACTGTGCCAGCATCGCGCAGCGCATGATGCACCCACCTGCCAGCAAGGCCCAGAAACACATCGTTGGGCCCAAAGTCGTAGTTGTCCCGTTTAGCATGGTAGCGCTCAATGAGACTGGCCTCTTTCTGCACAGCGCACACGTGAAGAGGACAGCAGGTGCCTTTGGAGCCAGAGCATCCATGCTGCTCAGGTGGCTTGCCAATACTGGCTAACCAGTCTGTGCAGGCACTTCTTTCGTGTGCACAAACAAACACAAACAAAGCTGGTCCACGTTCATCAGAGGCCATCAGGCTGCGATGCAGGTCGTGACCAGACAGGCCAACCTCGCTGCAATGCATGCAACGGGCATCGCCTCTTGCCACAGCACACAGAACACGAGCTACACACCTTGAGCTCCTCGAGCCGTGCGCGCGCAGCACTGAGCTGGCTGTAGGCGTCGTTGGCTGCGAGCTGAGCAGCACTGGGGGGCGGCGGTGGCGTGTATGCTGCGCACATCACGACAACACAACAGCCAAGGTCGTTTAGGTGCAGCAGGCTCCAAGCTGAGACCCTGCTTCAGGAAACATGCATGTAATGTCCATTCCACATGCCATAGAGAACACAGCACTCGCCCCAACACACTAATACCACGTCTAAGTCATGGCATGAGCTCATGGCCATGTATAGGATTCCTTTGGCCTCCGCCCCTTCAATGCTGTATCTAAACTTCAAGCACCTGTGCTTGCCAGTTCCTGTGCCCGCTGCTTGCGGCGCTGGTTCCTGGCTTTGAACAGGCTCTTCCTGGGCGGGGGCGGGGGCGGGGGCGGGGGTGTGGGTGGGGGAGGCGGTGGGGGTGACGGCTGTGAAGGAGGAGGAGGAGGAGGTGGGCTGGCTTCGGTTGGCTCAGGCGCCTGCTGATCCGCCTGTGCCTGCTTGGCCTGCTCCTCCGCTGCCGCCTCCATCTGCTGCTTTGCCCTCTCCAGCTGGTTCAGCACTTCCTGCAGCTGCCTCATGCCCTCGGTTTGTGCTTGGTTCTCTGCCCGCTCACGTGCCCGCTCCGCCTGCCGTCGGTTGCGCTCCTGAATGCCGCCAGCTGCAATGTCCCCAAAGAACTCACTAGCCTCACGGCCTACCTGTCGGAACACCGCGAGGAACCTGTTGAAATCCGCCAGCTCCTCCTTGTAGCTCTCACGTATATGTTTAAAGACGGGCTGCCATGCAGACACTGCAGGGTGGCGCTGGATCATGCCCCACAAGCCGCCGCTGCTCGCTATTGTCTGCTTCGGCTGCTCCTGCTGCGTCTGGGTCTGCTGCTCCTGTGCCTCCACCTGTGGCTTTTGTTGTTGCTGCTGCTGCTGCTGCTGCTGTGCGCCAGCGCCCTCGCCCTGTGCTGCGGTCTGCTGCGGCTCGCCTGGTGCGCCTGCTGGCACAGACGCAAGGGCGTGCGGGTTGGAGCTGAAATGCCCATAGCCACGGCTGTGCTGTGCCAGGTGCTTGGTGTGGTGTGGGCCCAGAAGCTGGGCCCACCATTACCGTATTTGTGAACCCCACTGCAGCCTCTTACCAACCATGAATGCGCATGATTGGAACTGTGCCAGCTGTGATGTCAAGCACACGGTGCGCATTCATGGTTGGTCACTTGAAGACCCAGATGCCAAAATGCGGCACCTGCCTGCACAGCGCTAAAACTGTCGCGCAGTGCCAAGTTCGTCCACACATACTCACTGTATGGAGCGTGGTCTTCAGGCACCTGGTCCAGAGGCTGGTAGTCAGCCTCATGCTCCACATGCTCATACTCCCCAGGCTCACGCTGCTCCCCCTCTACATGCTCCGCATCCGGGGCCTGCAGCATCGCAAGGGTGAACAGCACAGTCCGGCATGGCAGGCGGGCACCCATGCAACAGCGGCATCCAGTGGCAGGCTTGCATGTGCCCGGTTCTGGCGTGCGAAGCCAACATATGCTCGCATGCGGCATGATGTACATATCCTGCTGCAGGGAAGCATGAGGGGGGACGCCGCAGGTTCGCACGTGGCACATGCTTCATGCTTGCTGCAGGGGTCCAATGCATCCCATGATGCGTGGAGGACTGGAAATAGTGCGCATGCAACCGCTCACTGTGTGCATGCATGGTATGGGCCCTGACGCATGACTTGGGTGCCAGCACTCACTGGTACACCGGCAGCATCGGGGTCGTGCGTCCACTGGGACGCAATGCGGCGTCCGCGCTCCTCAGGCGTTTCCTCCTGTGGGGTGTATGCATGAGATCCTGCAGCAGATCAGCGCTGGGCTGCCGTAGGCATGCGTTCACGAGGCATCGAATGCACCGCGGTATGAGGGTTGCCTGCCTGAAACCACAACGTGTGTTGGATGCACATTTACCTCGGCATCAACACAGCGCACCAGACCAGCAATGCAAGCAGCATGAGCAGCTGCAGCGGGAGCAGCACTAGGAAGAGGCTGAGCAATCCGTGCCCCTGTGTGCGACGCAGCGGCAGCACAGGGGCACGTGCTGGCCTGCCTGGCAGGAGCGCGCTCATACACCCCACCCAGCTGCCATGATGGAACTGCATCTCTCAATGCTCCCAGCACGTGTGCAACCCAATGCATTTCCACATTAATCACGCTTGCACTGTTACACGGATGCATGCACGCGCCACACCATGCCCACGGTCAAACAACACCCGCACAGCCCACAACACTGCCATGTGTAACCATGGCACACTGCACTCACGTGGGGTACTTGTTCGCCTGGCTGCTGCTCCTCCGCCTGCTGCTCACTCTCAGGTGCAGCAGCATCTGCAGCCGATGCATCAGCTGCCGCAGCGTCCGCAGCTGCCTGCTCAGCAGCGACGCGTGCCTGTTCTGCCTTGCGCTCCTCCTCCAAGGCAGCATCGGCCTTAGCCTTCTCCTCTGCAGGTCAGATCAGGTCCTTGCGCAATGAGAACTCTAGCACAGCGCGCTTGCACGTCATACGGCATCGTACGCGGTGCATGCGCACGCACCTTCCATGCGCTTCACCTCTGCCTCCTGCTCCTCCACCTCCTTCAGAATGGTGGAGCTCCGCTGCTGCCATTGCAACTGCAAGCTCTTTGCCTGCTCCTCTGACTGCCTCTTCTTTTCCAGGGACCGCTCATAAGTGGCCACCTTGTCCCTGATCGCCTGGCGCTCGTGCGCGCTCTTCTCCAAGCACGTGTTCTTGCAGCCTGCTGTCGACTCGTCAGACCCATCGCAGCAATCTGCGTACGCAAAAAATATTATCAGGAATCAGCAAGCCCCTGATCCAGAATACAGCAGGCAAGCCGCGATCTGGGCTTGGATCACGCACCACAGACGCCATCGTCCACGAAGGAGGAGGAGATGACTTGGGGCTCGAAGCCCCTGTTGCGGCACCAGAAGGTGCCGTGGTAGCACGCAGAGGTGCCTGCACGAGTGCAATTGGCAGTGCTACAAGCATGAATACGGCTATACTTGTTTGGCCGTGTGGCATCGATCGACGATCTGGGGTGCGATTCCCCACCCACCAGGCTCGTCCGAACCGTCTCCTGGGCAGTCGCAGTAATTGTCGTTCACCCGTTCGCTTGGGATGCTCTTGGAGCCATCCAGGCAATTGAACTGTTTGCCAGTGTACTTGTCTGCATTCTTGGGGTCGACGCCACGCGGTAACTGTGCACTGGCAGCCCCTAGAAGGGCCACCAGCAGCAGGCGTTGCAGCATTTCACGCCCTGCCCCTTGCTGCCAACCCTTTTGTTCAACCCTGGGGCAGTAGATGCAGATGCAAATGTACACAGTCCCAGTGTAGTTCTCGACGGAAATGGGGGGTGATTCTATAGGGAGAAACCGGCGTGAGGTCATTGTCAAGACCAGTTGCCTGCTCACTGCGCAGCCGACTGCTTGCGTTGTCCCGACTTGCGGAAATACAATCAACGAGCAACATCCGCCATGAAGCGTGGTCGTGAAGATGGGGGAGAGGGCGGGCAAGGGACCAAGGTTTACGTTTGGGGCTTGCCGTTCTCGGTTGACTGGGCTGAGCTCAAAAGGATATTCAAGCCTGCGGGCACAGGTGACGATCTGGTGCAGTTGCAAGGGGGGAATTGCAGGGGCAAGCACCATCTGACATGCTTTTCTTGGCTTGCAGTGCTGTTTGCTGGCATCATGAAGGACAAGGAGAAGCAGATGTCGAAGGTGATGTGCGGATACGCTGTTCCTTGACTGGATGCAAACTGTTGCCCGGTATACTGTGTGCTTTGTGGGGGGCCCTCGGCTCGTGCCGCACGCGACGTGTGAAGCATGGTATTGGCATGTTGATGATCGTGCAGGGCTGTGGGGTGGTTGAGTTTGAGACGCCAGAGCAGGCCCAGAGGGCTATTCAGATGTTCAATGGCCAGCAGGTGAGTTGCTGCTGTGCAAGGCTTGCGCATGCCGATCGCATGGTGGTGCACAACAGGCATGCAGGGTGCATGGGGGTCCCTTTGGCTGGACTGGTGCGGCCAAGATCACTGGACGATGCCCTACACCATGACCTGATGCCCATGCTGTTGTTGTGCTGGCCAGATGGGTGGCCGGACAATCGGCGTGCGGCTTGATCAGGGTCCATCTGGTGATGGTGGTGCTAAGAGACTGAACGACGCATCTGCTATCAATTATGGTGGCATGGACAACATGGGTGGTGGCATGTCTGGTGAGCGGTGTATACAGAGCGCGTGCGGCGGCAGTGCATGTGCATGCAAGCGTTCACTTTGCATGGCACGTGCTGAGGTCGGCTGGGACGTGGCATGGCTGCGTGCTAAGTCTTCAGGGCACGTGCGATGGGCCCTAATGCGTTGGCTGCAGTTTTTGCACTCTCACGCTGGCGAGGATGCCCACCCCATGTGATCCGTTTGCGCGATGTCTGCATCGTGTTTGACATGTGCCTTTGTACGCCAACGTGATGTGCGCTGGATGTGCGGCGGCATGCACAGTTGCACAGACCTCCCACCCATGCCACACAGGATCAGGCTGTTGCGCTTCCTGGTCTAGTTGCATGACCGCCACATGAATGCCGCCCCGTTGACTGCGTTGTTGCTGATGATGGCCGTGCTTGCATGGCTGCCTATTGCGTCTGGTCGCCGTGCAGGAGGGATGGTTGGCATGGGCGGCATGGGTGGCATGGGTGGGAACATGATGGGCGGAAACATGATGGGCGGTGCAGGTGGCATGATGGGCAGCAATATGATGGGCGGCATGGCCGCGGCAGGTGGCATGGGTGGTGGCAATATGGGTGCCGGCTCGATGGGAGCTGGCATGGGCGGCATGGGTGGCGTTATGGGCGGTGGCATGGGTGGCATGGGTGGCGCGATGGGCATGGGTACTGATGCCACTGGTGGTATGTATGGCTCGGGCGGTACAACTGGCTACGGCACGCAGCAGTACGGCCAGCAGGACACCAGCAACCAGTACGGCAACCAATACGGAGCCGTGACAGGTATGGGCAACCAGTATGGCAGCAGCAACCAGTACGGCAGTACAGGCCAGCAGGGCAGCGCAGCTGCTGGTGGCCAGTATGGTGCTGCCTCTGGTAATCAGTATGGCGGCACTTCTGCCAACAACCAGTATGCCTCCGGCATGGGCAGTGGTGAGTGAGCATGGCAAGTGCTTGTGTTAAAGAGCATGCTTCGAGGCTGCTGGCAGAGGAGGATCAGCGGCTGGTGCTTCAGATTGCTGATTAGCAGGCGTCGCCATGCATGCTTGTTTTGGATGTGCACCATTCCATGGACTTTGTCTTGGGATGCCCATGGCTGCTGGCCGCATGTGTTCAGCTGAATAGAGCTCCAGCACCACTGCAGCAGCACACAAGTTTGATGCATGCACTGTGTGCACAGGTATGGGTGGTGGCATGGGCACGAACGGCTACGGCGGCTCATCCGGCATGGGCATGGGTGGTGGTATGATGGGCAAGGGCGCTGACCAGGGCAACACCAGTGGCATGGGTGGCGGCATGATGGGGTCTGGCATGGGCGGGGGCATGGGCGGCATGGGGGCCAACATGATGGGCGGCATGTCAGGCGGCCAGGGCATGGGCGGCATGACCTCCGGAGGCATGGGCAATGCAATGGGAGGCAGTGGTATGGGCGGAGGCATGGGAACAGGGACAACTGGTGGTGCTGGCATGATGGGGGACACATCTGGGAGCACTGCCGGCAACATGGCTGGTGGTATGACTGGTGCGCATCCCAGTCTGTCATGCAGCGGCGCATGCACATCACAGTCTGTCCTGCAGCGGGTGCATGCCCATGTGCAGCAGCATGCGCAACGCTTGTTGCCTAGCCTCCATGGTTGTCTGCATCTGAACTCTCATGCTGGTGCCTGGAACGCGCCGTGTTTTCGCAGTATGTCCTGCAGCTGCTGCTTGACAGGTCAATGCCAGGCAGTTGTTCCTGGCCTGCTTCCATAAGCCACTGTGTTATGCTGCCCTGTGACACGCAGGCATGGGCGGCATGGGCGGTGCCTCAGGCATGATGGGAGGTAGCGGCATGTCCGGAGGCACTGGTGGCATGATGGGCGGCATGGGTGGCATGGGCGACATGAGCGGCATGGGCGGTATGGGCGGTGAGTAGATGCCCCTGTTTTTGTTTCGCGCACCCACTGTTCCCTGCTTAACAGCACACTGCCTAGCATGTCGTGCTGTGCGTAGGCTGCTTGCTGCACCTGTGCTAGCAGCATAGTGCCACCTCTCAACCACCAGCATGGTTTCCACCGGCTTGACCCATAGGAGTCATACTGGGTGCCTGGCGTTCGGAAGTCTGGCAGACCAGCTGATACGCTCATGCCGGCGCCACACATGCATATAACGCACGCCTTGCCCATGCCTTGCGCTGCACAGGTATGGCTGGCATGATGCCTGGCATGGCTGGCATGATGGGCGGCATGGGGATGCCCGGCATGATGGGCATGGGGGGCATGGGAGGCATGGGCGGCATGGCAGGCATGGGCGGTGGTATGGGCATGGCTGGCATGCAGGCCCCAGGGGGTATGGGCCCTGTGCGACCTCCTGCACAGCCTGGAGCACGCCTGTTTGTGTCCAACCTCTCATACAAGTGAGTTGTGCTGCGCATCTGGTAGTTCTTGTGCTTGCTTGCTTGAATGCTTGCTTGCTTGCTTACATTGTTGGCGTGTGGCTCCTCTGCGTGCTGCGGCTGTTTGTGCCGGCCCCATGCCTTCCCCCTGACCCTCCCACCTGTTTGAAACCTTATGAGGAAATGAATGACCTGGCCCATACTGCAGCAACACTCCTGCTGCCCTGCTGTCCATTCCAGGGTGCTGTGCGTGCTGTACCTCTGGCTGACCTGCTACCTTTAATGATCTCAACCCTAACCCTAAAACTCTCTGACACGTTAACCCCCCGCCACCTGTTGTGGTGCCTCTGTCCACGTGTGCAGCACCACATGGCAGCAGCTCAAGGACCACTTCAAGCGGCTGGGTGACGTGGTGTACTGCACCGTGTTCAAGGACAAGTCGACGGGGCAGTCCAAGGGCAGCGGAATCGTGGAGTACGCGCGCGTACAGGACGCGAAGAACGCCATCCGCCAGATGAATGGCGCGGAGATTGACGGGCGCAGCATCGTGGTGCGGGAGGACGAGAAGGCGGCAACCGTTGCCGCCGAGATGAGCATGGGTATGGGCGGCATGGGGGCGGGCATGGGCGGGGCCATGGGCGGGATGCCCGGCATGATGGGCATGGGCGGCATGGGCATGGGGGGCATGGGCGGCGGCATGGGCATGGGCGGGCCAGGTGGCATGGGCATGGGCGGCCCGGGCGGCATGGGTGGACCGGGCGGTATGGGTGGCGAGCGAGGTGGGTTTGGCCGCGGGGGGACGGGAGGGCGGGG
>QAXD01000187.1:1605828-1618430 GCA_004335575.1 Haematococcus sp. NG2
GGGCGGGGAGGAGCGGGGGGCCGGGGCCCTGGCGGTGGCGGCCGTGGTGGCGGTGACGGGGGGCGCACGCCTGACGCCGACATGCCTCTGGAGCTCAAGCGCCGCTGCCAGGTGCGCAGTGCACTGCCCACTCACCACCACCATCATCATGACATGGTTTCGCGCGGTTAACCCCACGGTACCGCCCATGAGACCTCGGCCCACTGCTGCACGTGCTTGTGCTGCCTTGTGCGCTGCTTGCTTGTGCCGCGTTGTGCGCTGGTGGCTCGTGCTGCCTTGTGCGCTGGTTGCTTGTGCTGGGTTGTGTGCCGGCTGTTCGTGTCAAGTTGTGCGCTGGTTGGCCATCCCTTGCTTGGTGTTTGTCCCCTGAAGCCACTCAACCCTCACCCCACAGCTGACCCACACGCACCGTGCCCTTGTGGCTCTTTGTGTCCCCTCCTCCTGTTGTGCGTGACATGTTCATGTTACACAAGCCAGCCTTCAGCCAGTCATGGGCTGATCAGCATTTGTGTCCCCTCCTCCTGTTGTGCGCGACGCAGATCATGGTGCACGGGCTGCCGTTCGCGTACGACAACTTTATGCTGAAGGACATGTTCAAGAGCTGCGGCCCCATCCTGAACGCGCACGTGTTCAAGGACAACCTGGGGCGTGGCAAGGGCTACGGGCTGGTGTGCTTTGAGACGCCCGAGGTGGGTTCCTCGGGCAGTGGTGGGCCTGATGGGTGGTGTTGTTGCACCGTAAGCCAGTCAAGGGCTTCTAGGTGGCAAGTTGAAAGATAACAGCCTGGTGGGTGGAGGCCCCCTGCGCGTCGCCCATGTTGCAGTGGGGAAGCTGCGGGGCTGCCGGAAACCTTGAGCCCTATACCCTGCGTGAAGATGCCTTGCAGTGGAGCAGCTGCGGGGCTGCCCTAAATCCTAAGCCCTAAAGCCTTCCCCCTAAGCCCTAAACCCTAAACCCTAAACGAGTGATGGCGATGATCCCCATGTGTGCTGCCTGGAAGCCCACCCCTGCTGACACATGGGAGCAAAGGGTACCTGCCGCGCAGGTTGCCTTGTGTGCCACACGATACCCTAACCCCCTGAACCCTGAACCCCACAAAAATGCAGCGCGCCCTTGGGCCCCAGCTTGCGACTGCCCGCTGTGTCTCTGTTCTTTGCTCTGCCCGCAGGCCGCCCAGACCGCCATCAACAAGTACAACGGGTACGAGCTGCACGGCCGCAACCTGTCTGTGGGCTTGGACAAGAAGCTGCAGCAGCAGGGCGGTGGGGGTGCAGGCCAGGGCCAGGGCCACGGTCAGGGGCAGGGGCAGCAGCAGGGCCAGCAGGGTGGTGATGGTGCTGGTCAGGGAGGGTATGGCGGTGGTGGGGGGCAGATGGGCGGGGAGGGGGCCGGCGGGTATGGTGGTGCGTATGGCAGTGGCGATCTGGGCGGCAGTGGGCCCGTTCCCCTGTCAGACCTACGGGAGCATGGCGGGGAGCATGGGGATGATTGATCCGCTGTGAGCTTGCATGGAAGCTGTGAGCTTGCATCAAAGCTGCGAGTTTGCATGGAAGCTGTGAGCTTGCATGGAAGCTGCGAGCTTGCACCGAAGCTGCGAGCTGCATGGTGGAGAGTGTGGTTTGCATGCTCGTCGCCATGGTGGGCTCGCTCTGACAGCTGTTGACGGTTCAGGTGCAACCTTGAAGAGCGCTGCTGTTGGCTGGATCTTGGGCTACAGCAGAGTGCTGCTGGATGCAGACAGGGTCAGCCTCCTGCGCTCATGTCTGCCTGTGAGGTGTGGCTTACATGTTCATGAACGTGGTGCCTGCCTGTGAGGTGTGGCTTACATGAACATGAACATGAACATGTGGCTTACGACGCTCATGACAATCTTGAACGAGTTCCCATTGTTGTCCTTGAGGAAGCATCTGGCGCTTAGAGCGCGAGCTACTTCTGCCATTGTGCTGGCTGGCCGCTGTGGTAACCAGAACCTGGTCGTTGCGTCTTGGCCTTGCAGACGTTGCTGCACTGCAGCTGTTAATCGTGTTCCTTCTCTTGTTGTTCAGATTGTAATGGCACCATCCCACTCAACTGTATCGGCTCTGAAACAAAGCATTGGCGCAACCTGAGTGCTGTCAAGCATGATCTTTTGCATCAATCAACAACCACACCTCAGGCAAGCTCTCGTCCTAAAATGCCCTGTGCTCCCTTGCACTTTGCTGACGCCCCAGCGTGCACACAAGGTTCTACACCAAACAACACTGAACCTGCCAGCTAACTGCAAGGAAACATTGCAAGAATGATGTCAACATACTGACCAGACTCGAGCGTCCCTCACTGGGAGGCGGTTGCGAGCCCCCAACCCCACCATCCCCAACACACGCCAGGCGCACACACCCTGATGGCCAGGGACCGCTCACCATCCCATTGGCACAAACATGCCCTACGGGTTCTGAACTCAAAGAGGCTTCAGCCGCCAAAACCTGGTCATCACGTCAGCTGTTGCACGTGCATTCATCTACAGGCTGTGCTTCACCGTATGATGCACACTTGTGCAGTGTACCGTCCGGGTTGGGCTTCATCAATGGTACATCTGCTTCTCCAACCTGCCACTCGTGCCTGCCATCCTACCTTGCCTGCAGCAGCGCCGCCTGTCAGCACCTGGACAACGTGTCAACACTTCTCAACACCTGTTGCGTCTGCATTTGACTGCTTCAATGAAGCGCACACCATCTGACTGCATTTAATCACGAGGCTCACCTAAACAACACCATATACCTTATGTTTTATCATGCTACGTTCTTGTGCCCACTGCGCCTGCATACTTAGACAACCCAGGCAGCTCTTCTGGCCAACCTAAAGCTCGACTGCTGTGCTGCCTGGTTAAACAGACTGCTGTGCTGCCTGGTTGAGCAGCCGGTCCCTGCAGCATGTACTGCTTTCCAGTACATACACATCGATGTGACCCTTGCCGTTGGCATGTCCCATTGCCGGCACACTTGGCAACGGTGGCTTATCACGGCCTCCGCCGCCCCGTGCTACCTGACAGCAGCCACCGTTTACTCATGTCTGAGGCTGCTGCTGTTGCCGCCGCCGCCGCTGCCGCTGCTGCTGCTGCTGCTACTGCTGCTGCTGCCGCTACTGTTCCTGTGAGTAGTTCTGGCACTGCAGCCATGGCCATGGTTGCAGCTGCACCAGTAGCCAGACCAACTGCAACTGTGATCTGCCAGGTCATGAGCTCATGACCCTCCAGGGGTTGCGATCTATCATTGCAGCCATGGCCACCACTGCAGCCAGCCGGGCCAACTGCAGCTGTGTTCTACCAGGATGGTCCGGCTGAAGCTATGGCTGCAGTGGTGGCCCTGGGTGTAATGATACATCACGACGCCTGGAGGGTCACCACCTCTGCTGTGTTCCACCAGGGTGGTGACCTTCCAGGTGTGGTACTCTACCAGGGCCGTGTTGAACCGCCTGTGCGGCTGCTCATCACTGTGGCTGGGCGGCCCAGGGAGTGGGCCAGGGTGCCCGGGCCAGCAGCAGCACCGGTGAGGCGCACATCCGAGTGGAAGAACGCCGGGCCGCCAGGGCAGCAGTTGGGGATGAAGACGTCTGCGCGGTAAACACAGCAATAACACGGCGTTGCACAGATGCTTCTGCATGCCGGAGCCTGGCAGTTAGTAGCCAAACACCTTCACTATATGCATGGCGCCACAGCAAAAAACAGGAGGGGCAGGAGTTGAGCGGTTGCGTTGGGAGGGAGCAGAAGGTGAGCCCCTCAGCAACAGCAGATAAGCAAGTAAGAGGTGAGGAGGTGGCTAGGGACATCAGGGCAGCAGGGATAGGGTTTAGGGTTTCAGGGGCTTGGACATGCTTTTGGGGTGTAGGGTTTTAGGGTTCAGGGTTAAAGAATTCAGGGTTTAGGTTTGTATGCAGGGTTTAAGTTTTTAGGGTTTAGACATGCAAGGTCCAACTTGTGAGGTTCAGACATCAGGGCAGCAGGGCCTTTGCCATGCAGTGTCATTAAACGCCTTCAAGCCCTGGAGACCGAGCAAGGCCGGCAACCAGCACTGTTGATTGAACAGCCAAGGCACAAATACACCTCCGGCATGCAGAAACATCTGTGAAACGCCGTGTTATCATCATCAAATGCACCTGTGCGCTTGGCCCAGGCATAGTCGGTTTCGTAGGTACCCATCATGCGCATGGTCTGGTTGGTGGTCTCGGCATCCCGGCGGATCGCTGCCATGTAGTCGTATGGCTCCCTCTGCGGTACAAGCGGTACAAACAGCACGGGCAGTACATGATTGTGGTGTGTGGTGTGGGTGCAGCACATCGTGCTGATGGAGTGGCAGCACAAGGGCAGCTGGTCAGGCTGGTGCTGTTGAGGCCTCTGTTCAACACAGGACCCAGGCAGCTTTCACCACTCCATCCCCCCAGTTCAAAAAGCTGGGACCCAAGACCAAGATTTCGGGTTTGATCTGCCCAGTGGAGATGAGGACAAGTATGGCCATGCGCTGTTCTGAGCAACAGCGTGTCCAGCGGGCACGCCCCCGCCCTGCCCTTCTTTGCCATACCTGCTTGTAGCGGCGCAGCTGCGGGGGCACACGGCTTTCGATAGGAGCGCGGTCTTCTTGAGGAAGGTAGGACGTGTGGAACGTTTGGTAGGGTGTGTAGACAGCTCTTGAGGTGTTGGTGATGAAGCTGCGTACGAGCCAGGGGGCATGCACGCTCGTGGTGTGCAAGCTAGTGTGCATGTCTCCACATGTCAGTGTGTACTGAAGGCATGTCGACATGTCCGCGAAGGCGCACGCGCTGATCAGCCACAAGCGGCAAATACCCTGCTTGGGCGCCGCTCACAAGCGGCAAGCGTCCTTGCGCATCGCACCAACTGCACTGCAACTGGCATTCGCACTGGCTCACCCACCCGCTTTTGTTGCCAGAGGAGTAGAAGTTGTTCCCGCCAGGCAAATAGTCAGGCCAAGCCATGGATGACTGCTGGGTGGAGGGTCTTGATTGTGCCCTGCTTTGTCTTCCCGTCGCATCCATAGAGAGCCGAGCAAAAACACCCTGACTCCGCGTGGTGGAGTAAAGCCTGCAGTATTGAAGGGTCAGTATTGTACTGTCGGTGACTGCGTCCCTGGGCCTATGCGCTGCACCTGATCAGATGTCTTAGACATGCAGGAAGTGTCCTGCAGGGCATATGCACTATGCCGACATGGCACATGCGCATAGTGCTTGCATCGACTCACGAGTTGTATCCGAATCCATCCTGCTCCTTAAGCTGCAATCGTTCACGGTAGCTCAGGGTGCTGGGCACCACATTCTCCATCAAAGCAGACATTGTGGTTGTGGATAAATATACAGGATACAGTAGGGCTGTATTGCAGGCTCCTGCTTTGGTGCGTTCACATGCTTAAGCCATGTCCATAAGGTTCTCACAGAACGGTTGGGATGAGGCTGATTTTGGTTCACGGACTTGTCTGTCTGCGTCGAGCAGCCTGAAATTCATGCAACATGTATTCTTAAGAGCTTCAGATCCTCCAAACGCACTTTGCAAGCCTGGAGCTGAACAGTCGCGTGCCTGTGTCTCTGCATTGAAGGGCTCGGGGTATTGCTAGGTGCCTTATACATAAAAATCTGGGCTCCCAGTGCCCTCTGGCCACACTGCCCAGTCGAGGACAAGCCCTGTGCATCAGAACCATGCTACGCTTTGGCACCAACAATTCGAGTGGAAAGGTGATTGCTCGCTCGGTGGCAGTATTGTGCGCGCATCTGCGGTGCACCCCGCAGTAGCATGGCCTGTTGCACCATCCTGGAAGTCCACCAGACACCAGCACACCACCGCCTCTGACGACGACGCTCTGCCGCGTGTTGCACCGCAGACCGCGCTATGGCATCCTCCCGACCTATGCGGCGTCCTCGAGAAACAAGGTGCGCTTGGCCCCCATCTCCAAGGCTGTTTTGGGGCCATCCGTCCATGCTCTGCTGCACCCATGCATACTGCAACCTCCACATTCCATGCGCTCCCCTGCCCATTCTCAAGGACTGTGCCTGCTGCTGTGGCTGCTGCAGGCAAGCGGAAGGGGAACGCTGAGCCCCGCTGGAAATCACGCTACTTCGTGCTGAAGGTACGCCCAGGTCCCCATACAAACGCGCACTGACACCCCTCAAACCCTGCCACCTGCAGGCCACATACCATGTACCCTGTAAAGTATGCGTCCTCGCTTGCCTGATGCCCACCCAGACATTTACAATGCCTTGCTGTTGCTCGACACTTAGGATTAACTCGTGCTTGCTAACCAGCACCCTCACCATGCACCCTGCACGCTGCTTGCCGTGCACATGCCGTACTGTACTGTGCTGTGCTGTGCTGTACTGTACTGTAATGTACTGTGCTGTGCTGTACTGTACTGTACTGCTTCCTCCCTGCGGCTGGAGCCTGTCCCTTCGTCAGTGCTGCTACGCCACTACGGAGCATCTGAATGTACTGCCGCTGCGCACGTGCTCACCCTGCACAGCACATTGGACACTTCTCTGGACATAGTTCACGTGGCTGCTTGCCCTTACCCCTTCCCATGCCCACTCCCCCACCTCCCAACCTCATGCCCAGTGAACACAGCATCATTACATGGCCGTGCGCGGCTCAACCCGTGCTACAGCAGCCCACCATTCCTGTCACCTGATGACGTGACGGTGGTTGGGACCCGTCTGCTGACGCGGTGTTGGTTGTGCTGACGTGGCCACAGGGCTCCAACCTCTTTTGGTTCACCTCGGCATCTGCCAAGGCCCCCCAGGGCCATGTGCCTTTGGAGGGTGCGGGCGTGCACGCGGTGCGGCAGCCTGCGCTGTCTGAGCACACCGCAGCTGCGCTCGCGGGACCCAAAGGTGCGCATGATAATGAACATAATAATGACATAATAATAACATTCGAGAATAACATTATATTATCATAACAAGTAATGATACCCTGTACAGCTGACTTGTACTGCACATGCTACCCGGATGCACTGCCCCATGCGGCAATGAAACTAAACACCGCCAGTCCAGTCTGTGCGCACATACGCTCTAAACTTCATGCAGGTATACCCTCCGTCCCATGCTCCACCCTAACCCCCACCCTACACACTCTTTTTGATCACACTGTTGAGCACACCGCGTCATGTTATGACCTCTGCATCCCATTGCAAACTCCGGCATGCCGTGTTGCCTGTCCAGGCACGCCCGCCGTGTCCATGTTTGGCATCGTGGTGCTGCTGGATGACGCGTACGCCGCGGCAGGCGGCCGCGCTGAACTGGTGGTTGCCGCGTCATCGCCTGAGTTGCAGGTGAGGCCCATGCGGGTTGGCACACCCACGTTCGTGTGAGCTGGACTCAGGTCTGTGTGACCCGTGCGCTCTCACGGGCTCTCACACTCCCTATGTGATCCCGCCTCCTGGCTGCATCCGGGCTCAACTCCGGCTCAGGTCCTACTCTATTCCAGGGCCCAAGGACTGCACTGCCCCTGTCCAATGCCACTGTGACAAATTACGGCTTGTTAATCTGCGCAAATTGCCCATATCTCTCTGCACAACCTACTGTCGGTGTACATGTCAGCTGTGCCAAGCAGATGAGATGAAGTGGCAGCTTGCACGCACCCGTGCCAGCATGCTGTGCATGCTGATATGGCATCCAGCCATCCACACAGGCTGCTGTAGTGCGCAGGCGTTGATAACTGTGACAAAGCATCAGATCAGTAGCGGCACCTTTGATATAATCAGTGCCCCAGGCATCCTGGCATCCTGCTGTGTGGCCTTCTTGCTGCCTGCTTGCATGCAGCTGCTCGTCAGGTTCAGCGGGCCTTGCAGGCAACCAGAACATCAGTACAGACCACCACGAAACGACTCTGCCGCTAAATTTTAACCTTATAACTGGTCAGGAGCGCTTCCTGCCAGTGACTTGGGGGAGCAGCTTTTGTTAAAACGGTCTGCCCTGTCTGCCTCATCTGTCTGCTGACAGTGCTGCGGTAACAGGCTCGTTGGACTGCAGCGTATTGCACGCTATCCTCTGCATTTTCAGCATGGTGCCCACATCTGTGCTGATGACGTTCGGCTTGCTGGCTGTGGCAAATGCCATTGTGATAGTGCCAACAAATATTGATTGGAGCTCCATCAAATTTTCAGTCAAGCTCCCAACAGGTCAGCAAATCATGTATGCACTGACGAGCGCCTGCTTTACACATGGTTGCAATTTGTCTTCAAGCTGATCTGCGCGCTGCAATATTCAGCTGCTGCTCTGACAGATCCGTTGCGGCCTGGTATGCCACGTCCTTTGCAGACTTTGTGGTGAGCGGAAATATCATCAAGTTCAACGGGAAGACTGTGACCCTGCCAACAGGTTGGGCTTTGGGCCTGCTGCGTGGCGTTTTTCAATTTTCCTGCCCGCTCGCCGCACTGAAGCCCATGCCTTTCTGCCTATGCAGCCGCTGTGCATGAAAGCTGCGGCATAGCCTTCCTTCCGTGCTCGAGGGTCTGAACTAGTGAACCTGATGATTGCTTACATCGACTGACCGCAGACTTCAAGTTCCAAAAGTCGTTTGACAAGGCATCTACTGCGCTGGACGCCATCGTCCCGATCGCGGTACATGCGGGCCCATGCTGCACATTGAATGCAAGCATGCTGCGTCATCATGCAAGCGCGAGCTCATACACCAAGAGCCGGTGCTGCCATGCAGGCGTACCCCTCCCAAGCTTTCCAGTCCTATGTCAAGACGTTCCAGCTCGACACCGTCATTCCTCAAGTACGTGCACATTGTGCGTGCAGAGCTCCTGCATGTATGGGTGCACTGTGCGCTGTGGCATGAACGACTTGCTTTGATTCCTCTATCTCTGCTAGCTGCCCGTGAAGTCATGCATGCCCCGTGAGCAGCACACCCCGTCAGAAGTGTGCACAACTCAACTCACACAACACCTTCACCCTGCACTTGCCGCAGGCGGATGTGCAGCGCCGCTTCTCTGTGTTCCAGGTTTGTGTGTGGCCTTCCTGTCAGTACATTCATACATACATACCGGTACCTAAACCCCAACCCCCGGTCGCCTGAACCCTAAACTGTCCAGCTGCCGCCTTTAGTACTGTCCTTTCCCATGCCATGGTGGCATCCTTTGTCAATCAGACGTCGACATTCCTGCGCAGCAGCACAACGCAGAAGCCAGCAGAATGTGCAAGTAGCTTACCTACACAGTGCCAGGCCGCAGCCAGCACCCTCCCATGCTCTGCCGCACTCACCCCCTGGTGTTGCTTACCACGCAGAACAACACCAATGCAATCCTCAAGATCAACAAGGCCCAGGGAGAGTGGTGGGGCTCAGTCAACCAATGGACCTGGCTGACCTGGCAGGGTGAGTGAGGCCAGTGAGCACACAGGTTCTAAAGCCTCCCATATGCCTGGAAGGATCCATTAGTTGGATAACTCCTTTTGTTCCACGCGTACGCCTCGAGCCCCAACGGCAACCCTGGACTGGCAGGAGCAGAGACGTCAGCGTTGAGCAGCATGCAAGTCAACACCCTGCCGCACAGATAGCACACCCACCTCCTGTTATTCATGCCATGTTTACCTGCCTTGATGGCATGTTCAGCCGTCCCCCTCATTTTCTTTCCTTTTTTCACGCAGAGTTTGCTGAGCAGCAGCTGGGAGCCATCCCTGAGTCTGATAAGATCGCCAACCCTCCCCGCCCGGTGCGCTGCATAGAAAAGACCATGGTTAATCCTGATTAACACACTGATAGACCCCGATTAACGCAACATGACAGCGGGGTATCCGGTCGCAGTCCCTGATGCAGCCTGCCCAACACCAAAACCTAAACACCCAAGCACACATCGACTCTTATGCGCATCTGTAATCCCACACCTCAGATATCACCCGCGCTCTCACACCCACACCGTCACACAGCATGTGGCAGCTTGGGCGTTTGTGACTGTGTTACTTGTGGGTCCGTCAAAATGGCCCTTGTGCAAGTGCATTCGGGTGGTGGTTTGCCTGTGTCAGACCCATCTGACCCCACACTGTATGTGGAAGAGATACTCTGCGCTTCTACGTGCATGGCATCATGGCATGGGATAGTGTCTTAATGTGACCTGTGGTATGGAATAGTGTGAAGTGCGGTACGGCATACAGTGACTCGCGGTACCTTATAAAGTGACTTGCGATACCGCATAGAGTGACTTGCGGTACGCTATGTGGCGCCATATGGGTGCAGATCTCTGGCAAGGAGCCCGTGAATGAGATCATGAAGCGCGACAACGTACAGTTCCCCATTAACCGGGACCCCATTGGTACCCTGAATGTTCCAGGTATGTGCTCGTGAGCATGATCTGTGTTCATCATCATCATGCGTTATCATGACACGGCTTTGCGCGGTTCAACCTGCATTGCTGCAGTTTGATGATCTGGGTGCCTCAGTACAAGTACCACCACACGTTGAAGCAGGTCAACTGTACTGCAGGCCGCGTACTGCTTGACCGTACTGCCGATTGCGCACTGCTTGTACTGCAGGCGGCCTTGACATCAACATCAACCCCAACATTGGCTTCAACATCAATGGCCGCAAGCTGAAGCAGGCACGAGGGTGTGCATGTGCAGAGTGCTTGGCCCACATGCACGCATGCTGCAGGGCGCGGTTGCTTGGCCGCGAAGGCTCACCAGCACCGTGCCCTGATCTGATGATTGGAATGCACCTTATGCTTCAAGCAAGATCACCAAGCTCCAAGTGTGCCTTGCCGTCTGGTGTTGTGCTCATTTATATTCAAGAGTAGGCAGGTGCTAGCTGACTTGATATGAGCGCAGCATATCCCTTTCCCTGGTTCTGTTCTTCTGTGGTGGTGGAGCCATGAGCACCACACATGCGCCCCACAGGAGCACTTCAGGGTTTAGGGTTGCAAATTTACCTGCACACCTGGTGCTGTTCTTTTCCCGCTCCTGCACCCTAAGTACTAAGTATGCCGTACACATTCACAAGGCGCATTGTTGATGTATACAGCAGCCTTTCTGCGCCTCATGCCACGCCGTACACACAAGCCCTGATGCCCCAATCCCTACACCCTTTCGAGCATGCTCCTGGCGCTGTTCCATGTCCCTGCGCCCAGGTGGGTGCGCTGCGCGGAATGAGTGAGGGCCGAGCGGTCAGTGCCCGCGCCCTGCTGCAGTCCACGCCGAGCAAATCATCGGTGGACTGGCGCTCGTACATGGGAGCGGTCCGCAACCAGGGCCAGTGCGGCTCGTGCTGGGCGTTTGCTGCGATCGGCGCTGTGGAGGCGCTGTACCGCATCAAGCGTGCCGTCACACTGGACCTGAGTGAGCGAGCATGTGTACTGCTTTGGGCTAGGTGTAGTGCACGTGTACTGCTTTGGGCTGTATGCACCTTGATGTACATGTGCCCCGCCTTGCTGTGTGTGCTGCTTGTTGCGGGTGTACTGCTTGTGGCAGACGTACTGCTGGAGCTGGATGGATTGCTTTGGGCCTGGTGTGCTGTGTTTGTGACAGAGGCACCGCTTTGAGCCAGGTGTACTGCTGCAAGGGTTTCAAATCCCTGCTCGTACCACCGGGATCGGTCTGGTCTGCATGGCTCAACATATGGACGTGTCAACCTGCCTGCTGCCTGTGTAATAATACTAATAACACGGCGTTTCACAGATGTTTCTTCAGGTGCTTCTGCTGCCTGTATGGATCATGCCGAACCCTCATCAGTCCGCTCAGCTCTCATCGCTTGCAGGCGAGGAACAGATCGTGGACTGCTGTGACATCTGGCGCCTGTACTGGTCATGGGCCTGTGACGGCGGTTACACGAGTGAGGCGCTGCGGTACGCCCGCAACAACGGTATCGCCAGGGAGCTCAACTACCCGGTGAGTTGGTTAATAATAATAATAATAATAATAATAATAATAATAATANGTCTCCTGGAGAAATCTGGGGTTGTTCCGCGGCCTCCCCTTAATCCACACCTGTTACTGTGTTAGTGGGCGTAGCTTTGCTTGTAGGTGCACAGCGAGCGCAAAACAGTTGCGCCGCACTTCATGGACTGTACCGTGAGAACAACGCGACATAAAACACTCTGCCTGTAGCCCAACACAACAGCGGCGTATCACAGCCTAAACCCTAAAACCCCAAACCCTAAAACCCTGAACCCAAAATTCTAAAGCTCCTGCAACTGCTGCCTCATCTGCGCGTGCAGGTTGGCAGACGTGCTGGGCATTGACCTGTCCAAGGGCATGCCCACCTCCGCCCCCCCTTCCGTCCTCAACGGGGACCTCACTTTTGCCGGTCCAAACGGGCAGCACATGCCCCTGGATGCTGCCGCACACATCATGGCAGGGGACTCCTCCTTCACCCAGCACCAGATGCACAACCCAGGGGAGGTGGATGCAGAGCTTCAGGCCCAGCTGCCGCCCCCTGCCTTCCAACTGAACAACCACCCCAACCACCCGGCCAACCACCCCAACCACCTGGGCAACCACCCCAACCACCCAGCCAACCACCCCAACCACCCCAACCACCCGGGTGAGGAGGGCGTGCCTGACTATGGCACCTTGGACTACGGTGGGATGGAGGGGGAGGAGGGGGGCTTCACCGGCCAAGTTGGTGAAGGAGGTCA
>QAXD01000187.1:1620045-1630052 GCA_004335575.1 Haematococcus sp. NG2
CCCCCTCCCCTGCACCCTCCTCCCCCACCTCCCCAGCCCATGCACAGCCACGAGGCGGGCATGGGCCCTCACCCCTCTCTCCCAGGGGCGGCAATCCAGGCCCCGGCAGCCATGGCAGTGCAAGCACAGGGGGTGGTGTAAACACAGGGGCAGCAGGGGCAGTGCCCCTGCCTGTGACGGCGCTGGAAAATGTGCAAAAGCAGGTGGCACGTGCGTCGCTGCTGCTGCAGCAGCACGCGGAGAAGCTGTCGCGCGGGAACTCCGCTGCTAGCGCGGCCGCGGACGCGAATGCGGGCATGAATGTGGGCGTGAACCGTGGTGTGAACGTGGCCACCGAGGACGGACCGGGCGCGGCGGGCGCAGCGCCTGGTGCTGCGCCGGCGGGGAACGGGGGCGCGCGCGGCCGTCGGGCCAACACCGAGTGGTTCGTCTCCGTGTTTGAGGAGCTCCAGAGCTCTCTGGCCGGTGTACAGTCCACGCTTGCTTCCCTTGTGTCCACTCCCGCGGCTGGCACACCCCTACGGGGTGCGGGAGGGGGCGTGAGTGCCGGGTCCGGCAGCGACGCCTCCGCTGCAAACAGTGTGGGCTCCTTGGCGGCGGCACAGCAGCGGCAGCTCCTGGCCACCCTGCAGGGCGTGCAGCAGCAGCTGCTGGCACTGCAGTCCCAGAAGCAGGCGCTGGAGGCGGAGGAGGTGGCGAGTGTGGCAGGTGCTGTGGCAGCTGTGAGCCAAGCACTTGGGACACTGCAGCAGGGGGGCGGTGCCTTGCCCTCCCTGGACGCCTCCCACCTCTCACACCTCTCACACCTTTCACACTTGGGAGGTGTGGATGGCGCGCGGCCACAGGGGCCGGCAGCTACCCAGCACCTTCCCTCCTCCCTCGTACCGCCCGGCTCCATGCATGGGCACCTGCCCGCGTACTTGCATGGCGGCGGCAACGGCAACAGCCGCGGCAACAGTGAGGGCGGCGCCTCCGCGTACAACGGCAGTACGGCAGGCGGTACGGCAGGCGGTACCGCGGCCCCACGGGACGTCTCCATGATGTCCATGATGTCATCCGCGTCTGCCATGGCACGCGCCGGTCACGGCCGGTCACACTTTGACCAGTCAGCCTCGGCCGGTGGCGGGTTTGACCAGGTCAACGCGGCTGCGGGCTGGGGCCCGGATGTAGCACGCAGGCTGGGGGCTGCTCAGCAGGCGCCCAGGGACTCAGATGTGGCACTGGTGGTGGGGCCCGGAGCTGCTCAGGTGCATCTGGCGGACGCGTCACGCAGTGGCCTCTTGGCAGCTGCACGCCAGCAGGGCCACCAGATGCAGCAGCAGGCTGGGCGTGCGGGCTCTGTGCAGCCGCCGCAGCAGGGCCAGCAGCAGCAGGTGGAGCAGCTGCCTGGCATGCCGCCTGCTGCCTCCTCCTCCTTCCCCATGAGCCGCATGCAGCAGCAGGGAAGCAATGGCCGCCAGGACAGCGGGCAGGTGGGTGGGGGCATGCAGCACTCCCCATCGGCGGCTGCGCACAATCGGTCTCAGCAGCAGCACCAGCTGCAGCAACTCCAGCAACACCAGCAGCACCAGCAGCTCCAGCACCAACACCAGCAGCAGCAGCACCAGCAGGGCGGCCCCTCAAGGGCGGGCAGCATACGGCAGGCTGCCTCTGAGCTGCGTTCCCAAGTGATGGCTGCACAACAGCAGGTGGCAGCCAGGCAGCAGCAGCAGCAGCAGCAACAGCAGCAGCAGCAACAGCAGCAGCTGCTGCATGCCGCACCTCAGGCCCCAGGGGCCACCGCCCACCAGCAGCAGCAGCAGCAGCAGCAGCAGCAGCAGTTGCCCCAGTCGCGGGGGGTGGCCACAAACTCATGGGGCAGTGAGGTGGGCGGTCTGACTGATGAGGGAGTGGCTCTGGGCAGCAGGCAGCTTCCTGGTGGCTCCCTCTCCAACCCCACGACACCCCCCGCGCCTTGGGGCCAACTGAAAGGGGCAGACCGCCGTGCTCGGTACAGCTCCACTGACTATTACTAGGCTCTCACAAACCGACGTTTTTCCAGCGGTTTCCTTGACTTTGTTGCAGCGGTTTCATGGACAGCGTGGACTGGGTTGGTGAGGCTCTGACAAGCTGCGGAGCTTTAATTGTTCAGGGTCCAGGGCTCAGGGTAAACCCTGACGAGCCCCAAGCCCTGAACCCTAAACCTTTGGAGTTGAAAGTTCAAGCACGCTGCATGCGTTTGCTCCCTAACGAAGTGGCGTATGTGACAAGATGGTGCATGGTTCCAGCTATGGCGCAGTTTGCTGCTCTTGCACTGAAATGATGGTGGATGGGCTCATGCTAAGCTGACCAATAGGAGCAGCAGCTGTCAGCGCCTTTGCTGATGGCTGCAGAAGTGGTATGGGTTCGTTGATGGGATGGTTACGCAGGTTGCTGGCTTGCACAGTACTGGATGCTTGAAATGCGCGTCGCTGCTTTTGCCAGCTGAGGATTGCAAAGTGTGTGTGTCAATGGTTGGCTGCCGTGGTCTTGGCACTGGGATGATTGCCACACCTTTTTGTGCATCTGCTTTTGTGGGGGTGATCTGGGTGCTGCTTTTGCTGTGAGACTAAGGGCAGGATGTTTGACCCGTGATCTGGTGTACACCTGGGTGGGTTTTTTAGGGGTGGGTGGGCCCAACGGCTGGAGAGGATGCTGGGTGAACAAGGGGTTGCATACCTTGATCAGTTGATTCTGGCGAAGCACGATCTTGTTAAGAAAAAGCATGCACCTGCCACCACTGAACCACTTGGATGGACAGCTGCTGCAAACCATCAAACGTGACAGCTGTGACACCAACTGGCAGCGTGCATGGAAAGACGCAGGTGGAGGTGCAGCTGCTGCGTGGTGAGCAGGCCAGCCATTGCTAGGGTTTTTGTCATTACGGTACAACCACCTGTCGGTTGACAGCATTGCGAGCTGGGTCTGTTTGATTGTTAGCAAGAATCGTAAAATGGCACTTTTACAGACGTCCAGTTGGCAGCTATGGCTGCGGGCAGGTGCGCCCAACACCGTCTTTTGCAGTTGTGTCAACAGATCCGCGATTCACGCTGTTTCAACACTCGCCCATACAGGAGCACCTCTGCAAACTCTAGGGCGCTGCATCGCATCAGCCTGCCTGGTACGCAGTGTGCAGCTGCCTGATCCTGGCTGACCTATACCCAAGCTCCTTCAGTAGTCTCCACTCGTGAACTCGGTGATGAGAACACGAACCTTGAACATCGCGCTGGTGCTTCGCAGGAGCGGCTCCCGGCATGCAGCTCCAACTCCTTAAACAGCTCCGCCAGCACGGAGTGCAGCACATCGGGATGGCATCCAGCGGGATCACGGCATGCATGGCGACATGGGCAGGAGCATAACCCGGCATGGGGCATGCCATGCAGCCCATCATCCATGGCCTTGAGACAGTCAGCATCCCCCTTGTTCACTGCCCCATCATGTCAGTACGCCACAGCCGCCGCCCCAGCAGCTACACAGCCACGAGCTAAAGGGACCAAGCCTCGTGATGCCACCAAAGCAGCTCAACCCTTGCCCACGACCGCCAGCCAGTCAACTCCAGCCGCACAGCCAGCCAAGTCAACAGCAGAGGGTGCAAGGGAGGGGGCAGCAGTGCAGGGCCTTGACATGGAAGCCCTGCTGAAGGCCCTGATCACACCTCTGCCCCTGGGCTCCCACCGCAATGCCAGCTTGAACGATGCGGTGGTGGAGCTGAACGGGATGGTGTTCCCCGACCCCGCCCGCACCCTCCGCTCCGTCATGCGGACACTCTTCGTGGTGCAGCAAGTGCTAAGAGGGGACGGCCACATAGGGGTCATCTCCCCCAACCCTCTACTAAAGCCCCTGGTCAAGGAGGCCGCCCTGCACTGCACCAACCCCAACCTATGGTGGGGCTGGGAGGAAGACGACGGCCGGAAAGGGGCAATCATGGCGGGGAAGATGATGCGCCCCGAGCACCAGCCCATGCGCAAGCTGCTGGCCAGCCGGGGCCTGGCCATGGTCAACGGCCACTCCAGTGCTGCCGCCTCCACTGCGCCAAGTGTGAACACCGTGATGCAGGCAGATGCGCCCCGGTTGGATGAGGTGGACAAGTGGCGGCTGTTTGTGCGCAGGACCGGCGGCCGCACCCGAGGAGGTGCGTGCTGCTCGACCCCAAACCCTATATGATATAGGGTTATACCGGCTATATCCCTGAACCCTAAACCCTGAACCCTCAATCCCTGAAACTGAACCCTAACTCCCTGAACCCAAAGTCCCTGGACCCTGATTTCTGAACCCTGGACCCTAAATCCTAAACCTTGATCCCTTAACCCCCCTGCACACACTGACGTGTGATGCTGCGCTGCTGATGTGTGACACGCTGCAGCCCTGATGTGTGACACTGCAGCGCTGATGTGTGACGCTGCGCTGCTGATGTGTGACACGCTGCGGTGCTCATGTGTGACACACTGCGTTGCTGATGTGTGACACGCTGCGGCGCTGATGTGTGACACGCTGCGGTGCTGATGTGTGACACCGCTGTGCTGATGTGTGACGCTGCGCGCTGCAGGCATCCGGCCGCGTGATCTGCTGCGGTCCGTCGTGGACTCAGAGACGCGCGCGGCGCGCATCCCCCTGCCCGGCGCCCCCTCGGACCCAGCCAAGCGCGCGCTACAGCTACTCATTGTGTTGGACACGGCCATGAGCCAGGAGGTGTGTGACTGGGAACCTAGCAGGCGGTTGCAGCACTTTAGGGTTTAGGGTTTAGTCTTGCACACTGATTGCTAGCTGTGCATAGCCTGCGGTCGATCGCCTGCAAGGTTTGGGCATTCGGCCGGCATAAGGGGATTGCAGGCAGAGGTTACGATGTGTATGTGGGTGTGGGTGTGGTGCTGGTGGTGGTGATGGGGGGGGGGGTGGAGGACCAGTGTGTGCGTTTGGATGGTGCTGCTGCGTGGCTCATCCATTGTGTCCGCTGCTTCTGTTTGCTTTCAAACAAACCAGGGTGTGGGGCTCAGGGGCTCACCTGCTTTCACGCAGCTGATTGCTTTTGTTGCTTGGCGGCCGTGGGGCACTTTCCTGCGGCCGTGCGGGCCCCCAGAGCGCCCCTAACACCCAACCCCTAACCCCTAACCCCTAAACCTTAAACCCAAACCCCTAACCCCTAACTCGTAACCCTAAACCCTAACCTCTAAACCCTAAACTTGCTTGCTGCCCAGAACCCAGGCTTAACGTATGTCTGCGCTTGATCCATGTGCATGGGCCTTCAATCCCATACTTCACTGGCTTAAGGTGTAGTAACAACAACATCAACAACAACATCATCATCAACAACATCAACAATCCCATGCTTCACCCACGACACTGCACCCACCAGGTGCTTATCCCATAGTTTTATAAAAAGAATACGTCACCTGTGGCACTGCACCCACCAGGTGCTGAAGGAGGCTGCCAGTGCAGGCGTGCTGACATGCGCTGTGGTGGATGCCCATTCCGACCTGAGCGACATCACCCACCCCATCTACGCCAACGGCACACACCCCGCCTTTGTCCACTTTTTGATGGACTGGCTGCTTAAGGTCGCCAACATGCCGCCAGCCCCCACCACGCCGGACATCTCCAAGTGAGGGTTGACAAGGGGAATGAAGGTCGTTACACTGGGGGAGAAAGGGAGGAGTGGGTAACGCCCTCAACCCTGAGCAACAAAGGAAAGGCAAAAGCGCAACGGAACTGCAGAGGACTACGGGGAGATAGCTGACAATCCGTGGGAGACAGCGATCAGAGGGAGACGATCAGAGGGAGTCAGCTGACCATCCTCAGCCGACCCGCCTCCCAAGCCACCAAGGTGTTAGCTGGAGAGAGGGGGAACCAGCGTGGGCGAGGTCACTGGCTAAGGCTCGTGTGACATGAACATGAACATGAGAGAGAGGGGGGGGGCAGCCTACAGGTGATCAAGTTCAGCCCAGGAGTTGAGCAGCCGTGTTGCTCATGGGCGGTGTTGCGCCACTGATTGTAATAATTGTCCCCAGGCATTTGAACCTGCCTCCCAAGTTCTCCACCATCCCCAGCCACTGCCAACTCAGGAAGAAGGATGGGGCATGCCTACAGGGGCCCAAAGAAAACTGACAAAGGCAGCCATGTGTGACCTGCACAGGCAAGCAGGTGTGACCTGCACAGGCAGCCATGTGTGACCTGCACAGGCAGCCAGGTGTGACCTGCGAAGCAGCCAGGTGTGACCTGCATGGTTAGGACCCGGGATAGGCAGGCAATTCAACACGTGGGTGGCCTGTCAATTATGAAAAAGACAGTGGGGTCCAGGCCCCAGGTCTGGTTGAAAACAAAGACAGCGACAGGCATGCATGGACAGAGCAAGGGGTATGGATGTAGAGCTGAACTGACAGTGTAACAACAACAGCGATAACCAACTGTCACCACAGGCTAGGACCACAAGGTGTAATCATCATGCGGTATCACCATGCGGTATCAATCTTATCATCATCACCAACTGATCCCACAGGCTAGGACCAGAAAGCGGACCAACAAAAGTGCAGCGGTGTCTTTGAGCTGACAGCTGGTGTGCTGTGTGTGCTAGAATGGGGCTCAGCCTCTGCAGTTTCATGGACACTTTGCAGTTACATGTTGAATTACTGTGTTAAATCTTCGGTAGTCCTGCAGCCCAACCAGCGGCACCCGTCTAACTCAACAGCACAAGGTTGGGTTGCGCAGCACGCACGAGGTTGGAATGTACGGAGAGCTGAGCAAACCGCCCCCAAGGACACCACCAAGACTCATGTGGAGCATGCACAACCCCCTTGACACATGGAATACCATACACACTGAACCCCTTTATGTTGCATGAAGAGAAGATGAAGCCGACAGGTTAAAGTCCCACGGCCATCCCTAAAAGCTGGAAGACCTATGACCATCACTGGAGATGCAAAACACGATGCCACGCACGTGCCGATGGCGTGCAGCTTGTTGTTGAATGGAGAGTGACTATTGGAGAGTGATGGCTTCTGTGACAACTCGGTAACAAGGACAGCAGCAAGGGAGAGGGACTGCCTTCCTCGGATGGCCTCTCCACACCAAGGAGGGCAGGAAAGCAGAGGCTGCTGTCGACCTGAAGCACATCACGGCACATACCACGACCCTAAATGATCCATACCGGTCTCACACCACTGTCACCTCCTGGGCGCCCCAACCTTCCCCAATCTCTGGGTTCAAGGTTTGAACACCTGCAGGGGTGCCACACACGCTCGCTGGCGACCACAGTCTCAGGGGACCAGCCTCCAGGCAAACACCTAACACGAAGCCAATGCAGCAGCAGCGTGTGCAGTTGAGCCTTTGACCATCCGACCACCAGCTGTTACCAGCCGTTGCCAGCGGCTGGACCACACATGTTATCCATAACTACGCTCATCCATGCCCACAAAACTCGATGTGAACGCCGCCGCCTGATGCACATGCTAGGCCTGTTGACTGACACAGGTGCTGAAATCCGCACCTGCAGCATCGCAGCTGCAGCAGCCGTGCCATCACAGCTGCTGCACACTCACTAATGCAGGCAAACACGGAATCCATGCAAGCTAACACCGCATCAATTGAGCCGATCCTTGATGACGTAAGCATACATATCACTACACGTTGCTTGGCACAGAGGGAAATGGGCAGAGGGGGGAATGGGCACAGAGTCCACAGGTCCATTCCAACCGTGCCAACACCAGTGAAGCATTCCACACACACTGCACCCACTGCCTATGTGCACAGCGTTCTAAATGACGCAAGCATATCATCAACATGTGTGACGCAGGTGCGCCTCCTGCAGTGCCATGCCGCAGTCTGATGTGTTGACCCCGCCTGAGAAATGTTTGCATGAGTGCCTGTTACCTCCCCCTTTATGCATGATCCAGGTGCTGGGTGTTGCCACACTTCCGCCCCTGGACCCCAGCTAATGATGAAGAACAGCTGCCTTGCAAGTGCATGTTCTGGAAAGGGGCCATGAGGCCCAAAATTCAAACCATCATGAGCCTGCCACTAACAGTCTCTGGTGCAGTGCTGTATGTGCACGATGCCCGTTTGGTCCAGGAGTACTCAATTCTCTAACTGCACATGCACAGGCCAAAAAGTGTTGTGACCTATTCAATGCTAGCCAACCATACATCCACACATGGCACAGGCCATATGCAGGTCAGGCCATATGGGCCAATGCTGCATGCAGATGGGGCTCAGACACCAGGCTTGAATACGCCCCTCGGGCTACAGACAGCTGCGAGCAGCCGCGACCCCCTTTGTTTGCTCGTTGGTTTGTTTGCCCACGCGAATGAAGAGAGAGAGCGCCACGCGTGCGACACACACACATAGAGGTTGGACTGACCACGGGTCCCACCAGCACTGGCAGCAGCTGGGCGGCTGGTGCACTTGGGAGCTGCACAGCTGCCTGCCGCCCAACCCACACCAGGGGTCAGGATCCAGACTAGGGCTCAGGACCCAGACTAGGGCCTCAGCAAAGGGCACCCCGATCAAGGACCTACCCCAGACAAGGGCACCCCGATCAAGGGGCCCCAGATCAAAGGTCCTAGGACGCGGACCAGATGTCAGCGATGCCATCTAGGATATGTCGTACCTTGCCATTCACCTGCCTAACCACGATCCAAAAAATGCAGCCAAGCCAGGCAGCATAGCTGCATAACGACCAGTTGCAATGCCAGGCGGCAACGCAGCGGCCCAATGCACATAGGGGCATCCAGTACGCCTAGGTGCACAGGCAATGCAGCCCAGGATCGCGCGTGTTTTAAACCTGCTAAAGACCTCCACGCGCGCATGAACGTTTACTGCAAGCAACGGGTGGAGGTGCATGGCCACCACCAGCCGCCCTGGTTGCAGATACTTCAGTGTCAGTGTCACTGATCACACTTGCACACACACACGTGCACCACGCACCTACTCGGCCCACCCACCCATGCATGTGCCTATGCAGGGCCTTTCGAGCTGCCTGCCAGACCCAATGCTGCCTCAGTTGCCTCACATATTTATGAAGGAAGCCATAGCAGGTGCAGCAGGTCGCATGGACTACTACCGACCACACCCGGCGCAGGCAGCACTCCAGCAACCAGGGCATCCGCACCACACCGGCACGACAGCAGCACTACAGCCGCAGTGCACCAGCACTACATGTGCGGTACATGTGCGGTACACGTGCGGTACATGTGCGGTACACTGGCACTACACGTGCGGTACACTGACAGTACACTGACACTACACCGGCACGGCCCCAGCGCGGCCCCAGCACCTGCTCCTTGCTCCTGCCTCCCACTGCTGTTGTGCGCCCAGGGCCATCACACCTTGCCTTGGAAGATTCGCAGGTCCACCTACACACAAGACACAGGGATTTACACGATTGCACACCACACACAGGGACGTACGCAACTGCATGCGTGCAGAGGCGCACGCAGTTGCACGCGCATGGACAAAGCTGATGCAGAGTAAAATGAAGGAATGGCAGCAACTTGGTGCACGGGGAGTGCTGCAAAATGGGCTCTGCATGCTGAGCCAGGTCACATACAGGGTGGCTGCCCCTGGTTTCTTTTGCTGCTGCTGCTGCTGCCACCGCCGCAGATGCCAAACATGCAACACATAAAAGACTGACAGGCAGATGCCAGACAAAATGATTGAAGGCGCCACACCCATCGCACCTGCTTCTTCCGTTTCTCGCTGGGTGCTGGCAGCGTCGCCACTGCCATTTCCCCACTATTGCCCATGGGCATGCCTGAGGCTGCGCATGCGCATGGCACAGGACGTGTTGCATGCAGTCAGTGGGCTGTTGACCATGAATGGCGATGTGGTGTGCCATGCAAGCATGCAGAACACAGCACATGCGTGCGGCCAGCAGCAAAACACACATGCAGGCACAGCAGTGCACACAGCAGGCAACGCACTGCACACTGCAAGCACAGCAGTGCACTCATGCAGGTAATGCAGTGCACTCATGCAGGTAATGCAGTGCACTCATGCAG
>QAXD01000187.1:1635891-1676901 GCA_004335575.1 Haematococcus sp. NG2
TATACACACACATATCACATATATATATATATATATATATACACACACACATATCACATATATATATGTACACACACATATCACATATCACACACACATATCACACACACACACACACATGTACACATACACACATGTACACACACACACATGTACACATGTACACACATGTACACATATCACATATCACACACACACACACATGTACACACACATATCACATATATATATGTACACACACACATATCACACATATATATATATATATGCAAGCAGCTGCAAGCAGGGATTTAGAACTGCTTCGTGCTGTTTAACCGCGCAAAGCCGTGTAATGATGATGATGATGATATGCGGGCAACACGTCAGGCGTAACATATCAGGTGTTCAAAAATGGGGGCTGTGTCCAATAGCAGGCGTTTATATGTAAAACAGGCATATAACAGGCGTGGAGTAAGGGCAGGACGCCACGGAACAACCCTAGATCTCTGCAGGAGACACCGCGGGCCCTCGCCAGGTGGCAGCATACAACAGACATCATACACAGCCACATGTGAGCCGCTGCAAACCGCACATCATGCAAGCATGCCGTGCGGGGAGGCGAAACCAGACTGGCAGCAAAACGGGCATGGAAAAAGCACCCCACTGCTGGAAGACCCCCATGCAGGTTCATGGCATGCAGCAAGCGTTGTGATAGAGGATGTTATGTGATGTGCATGTGGGAGCGTTAAGAGCACAAGGTGGCCAGTTGAATGATGAGCCACTTGGAAAGGGCGCCTGCTCCTGCACGCTTCAGGGACTTCAGGGTTTTAGGGCGTTTCAGCATCTTTCACGGTGTTCCTAGGGTGTTCCCAGGGTTTTTTCTAGGCATAGGGCCTCACTACCCCTTGCTGTGCCCTGCCCCCCTGTCACATGCCATCATGCTGGTGTGCATACCTCCCAGTCAATGTTGAGCTGGCTGAAGCCCCAGAACTTGGAGCCCTTGTAGTGGTTGTCAGGTGAGGGAGGCTCATAGCACTCGCTGCAGTTGTACGGCGCGCCCGGAGCTCCAAAGGTTTCATTCTCTCCTGCACATGTACGTGTTGTCACCACCCAGCATGAGGCCTGAGCTATGCTCTGCACCCATGCACCAGATGGTAGCGAATGTCGATGACTGTGATGCATGCATGGTGCTGGACGTTGGGGCGCTGAACAACATCTGGACAATCACCATCAAATGGTCACCATCAGCATCATTTTAGCAGCAGTAGTATCAGCAATATGCCATGTTATGCTATGTTATGTTACGTTACGGTACACCGCACCGTAGCCCTCCACAAACACGGCATAGCGTGCCACGAGGCCAATGGGCCCTGCCCGTAGCCTCACAGGGCCAGTCATTGCCATGCCTTGCTTGTGCAGATGGATCGTCTTCAGGGCATCCTTGCGCCAAGTCAAATTCTGCAGACAATAACAATCACAACAATACGGCGTTGCACAGATGGTTCTGCATTGCCGGAGCCTGACGGTTCTGCAGGCAAGCCACATGGCAACGCGGCGCAGGCTGGTGTGTACTGCAACCCATGCATTGATTGATTCGATTCAACCACATCCGTCTCCATGGAGGCCTGATACAGTGAGCAATGAACCTGTTGCGTGTGATAGTTGAGAACTAGCAGCCAGTAACGCATGGTCTCACCTGTAGCAGGTCCAAGTTATACACCGAGTCCTGCAGCCACCAGACATCCAAGCCACAACAAATCAAGCACGTGCAAGCGTATGTCAGAGGTGGCTGTGCATCACAGCAGACCATCACAAACATTGCTCAGCTCATGCCAATCAATCCACAGCACGCAGCAGTCAGGCCAAACATGTCACATCTGGGCATCCCTTTCTGATGTTGTCACACACAGCTTGCAGAAACAGACAGCATGTCTCAGCACTTGCCCAGTTCGGAAGCCCTGCTGGTATGATGCTCTGTACGATCCCATTTGGACAGATCACGATCTGCAGGACATCAGGAGCATGTGCGACATGCCTGGGTTTCAGCTTAGGATGTGTGGCAAGGATGGATTGCGGCAGGACCCAGATACCGTGGGTGCACGAATAAACAGGGTCCCAAACGTTTGGTGCTGCATCTTGACATTGTCCCCACAATACTGGTGACGGCAAACAGGCGCAAGCACACCCCACGGCATATGCGGTGACTGTTAGAAGTAGCTACTAATAGTATGGGTTAGTGGTTGCTGTTAGTAGTAGTGAACATTACTACATTAGTAAATTTAGTCTCACCGTGATGACACCATCCTGCGTTACCGCATTAGACACCAGCTCGGGCGCGACCTGCAGGGGCAGCACCAGCCGCCACTCAAGCATTTTCCACCCCATGAGAGCACAGCAGGGCCCTTAACAAAAACAGCACACATGCGTGAGGGGAGATGGCTTGGGACAGGTAACATAACACAACAGCTGCATATCACAGCTTCCAGCTGCTGGCTGGAGCCTGTCAGAGGGCGATCTGGGAGTGTTGAAGCACCATGGAGGTGCATGCCACAGGATGTGCAAGTGTGCTGCCAGATGCGGTGCATTCGTTAGAGACTCACTTCAACAACATGACACCAACCAACATCCCAGTTCAACCGGGGATACGCATCAGCCCTCCACTTGCCTTGTAGAAGGTTGCATTGACCGTCGGGAAGTCAGGTGTCAGCTTCACCAGCATCGCAACTGCACTGGCGGGTGCCACTGTGGCGTTGATGTGTGAGATGAGCCTGGTTGCTGCCCCAGTGGCCGCGTTCATTGCCACATTGCGCCGGTTGTCTGCAGTGCTGTTCGCCACGGAGTACACGCCCCACAAGCCCAGCCCCAGCAGGAGCACCAGCACAAGGAAAGGCACGATGATGGTGGCTGGATCACGCAGAATCACACGGCCCGCTACCAACATCTGGGTGCGCATGCGCGCGACGCCTCGCAGCGCCAGTGTCTTCAGGCTGGGGCCAATGTGACCCGCCCCGTCCACGGTACTCTGTGCAGGCATCGCAAAACAGGCGTGCAAATTGCAAGGTTTACCTCAGGACAATGCTCAGGTGTCACCACAGAGGCAGCTATGCAACGCAGCGCTCTGCATGGGAACGATCATGTGAGAGACTTGAAGGCCTGGCACTCATGACCCTAGTGAGGAACGAGCCTTGACACTCAGACGTCAAGGCACCCCCTCACATCTGCTGCATGTGTTCCTTTACGCACTACTCTTTAGGGTTTAGGGTTTAGGCACTACTTAAGTACTGGCACCGGCCCGATCCTGTGCCAAAGCTTGACGACCCCAAGATTGGCAAAGAAAGCATGGGGTGGCACGCTGGCTGGCCAGGGTTTAGACCCTAAACCTTAAACCCTTAACCCAACCTCATCTTAGCCCAGAGTACAACGCGCCCCCGTGTGTGCAACCCGTGCAAGCTCACGCACCCTGCGTTGCATCGCCTCTCCGTTGCGCTGCACTCGATCCCAGAACGTGGCGTGGTCCATCCAGCTGTGCCGCGCAGACACAGGCAGTGAGGGGGAGGCACAGCCCGCCCCACCACCAGCGCCAGGGCCGTCGGCTGAGCTCATGGCCGAAGAGACGTTAGGCGGGGGCAAGCCGTCCATGCTCTGCAATGCACGTACCCGCAGACAGGCCATAAGGCTCAAACCCCTCACTGGATGATGTGCATGTGTGCGTCGCGGGAAAAAGCGCACTCATACATTATTTGTGCTGGGCAGCCCCAACTCCCCCCTCCCAACACACACACACACACACACACGCACACATAATAGCGTGAGCATCAGCCTGCAGATGCTGCCGTCTCATGGCTGTTGTGGAGGGCCGCTCACAGCACAGGCACAGGCTGAACACATGCGGCCCTGCGTTTGGTTGCTGCCAAGAACGATGCCGCGCTCTCGGATCACCCTTGAACGCCATATCATACCATATCATACTCCATACCATATCTCGCCCACACCATCCACCTTGCACCCCTGAACCCTAAACCCTAACCCACATGCATATTGAACCCTTTGGCGCCCAGTTGGAGAAGGTGTGGGCAAACATCGCACGCCAACTCCCATCATTGGGGGCGAAGGAGCGAGCTGATAACCGTTGGGCAGACTTCATACTGAACCACTGGAAAGCTCAGCCGTGCTCCCACCTCCTAACGTACTTGTCAGCCGTGACCCATTGCATTTGTACTTTTGCTTTGTGTTTTTTCCGCGTGTTGTTCCAATTAGGCTAAATTTTTAACTGTATACAAAACATGAAACCTGTCGAAACGACAATGTTTTTAATTGCGTTCAGTATCCTTTGCAGAGTATCTTTTTGTTAAACATACTTATAGGTTAATATTTTTGTCATGTGTCCTGTGACCCACCTTACTCCGAGTGTCAGGGTTGGGCAGCAACGTTGCGCTGCCTGGGCACCCAGGCTCAGGCACTGATGACTGCCCATCCAGGGACTGCATACAGGCAAGCCAAAGAGGTGGCTAAGGCCTGTTCACGTTCTTGCATGCGGTCTGTGATGAGGTTGCGGGACTGCAGCTGCAGCACTGCAACGCCGTGTGGTTATTATTACTAGCTGCAGCACTCTTCATCTGAAGCATTTGGCCCACAATGCTCAACACCCACATTGGCAGGATGCCCCAGCAAGCAACGCATGCAACCAGCACCAGAACAGCACAACCGAGAGTACAGCCATGGGTGACACGTACCACTTGGTGTGCCTGCCCCACGGTCGCCTGGTCCATGCTGTCTGTGTTTGGAGTGAGAGCTGAAGAGTGCGCAGATGCCTGTGGCACGACTGCCGCGGCTGACACCTCACGTGGGGCTGAGCTGCTGGGAGGACTGCTTGACCATGGAGAGCCTTCAATCGCCAGCTCGGCCCTCCAGCAAGGCCGGGGAGATGCCTTGCTGGGGAATGCCAGGGCGGCATTGTCTGCATCGCTGCTTGAGCCTGGCTGTGCACTGCGGCCATGCAGGTGGCTACTTGTGTGCTCCATGGCAGCTGCTTCACCTGCCGCCCCTGTACTGCCTCCAGGGGGCTGCTCAGGTATCTGTACTGCCGTTATGGCAGCTGCCACGTTGCTGGCTGGAGGTGTGCTGCCAAGCATGCTGGCGGTGTGGTGCTCGTCTGCTCCTGTCATGGCTGGCTTGGCGCCTGCTGGGGGATTGGCCTCCCTCTGATCCCGCGTGCCCGTCGCCTGGGAGGTGTTAGTGTTGCATGGGGCCTGCGTGCATGGAACAGGAGCACGAGGGGCATCAGGGGCACAGCACACAGGGCGGCGGCAATGCACACGTGTATCCACCCGTGCAGAATTCGTCAGGGTTGCGCACCTGTTGGCGTGAGCACATGTCCACCTGCATGCGCCGACCTGCAGCACAAAGATGCACGTGATTTTTTTGTCTGCACATGGCAGGACGCTGATCGTACAACACCATGCAACTCATGGCCATGCCTTGCATGCTGTTCGCAATGCATTACCATCGCATTGCGTGACTGCACGGACCTGGCTCCGTCGACGACGCGGATGCAGGGTTTAAGCTCATGGCACTTGCTGCGAACCCAGCGGACGACGACCCAGCCCCGGCTGACCAGTTAGAATGTTGCTGATATGCTTCCAGGCCCGTAAGCCCGTTCCTCTGGCCCTGATAGCTGTAGTTTTGTTGCATCAGCTCGCCACGTTTCAACAAGGGAAAGGTAGCCGCTGAATCATGCACTCCGCTGTTGCCTGAAGGGTTCATTGCCTAAAGAACAGTGGGACGGGGGCAAGGAGGCACATGGAACACACATGGTCCGAACAGCAACTGGTGCGAGATTCCAGGCTGCTCGTCAAATCAAGCGCTTGGGCAGTGGGCACCAACCTTTGTTTTTTAGTCACCTGGATGCGCCATACCGCGCATTTCTCTAACATGAAACTGCAGCAGTGGAAAGGAAGAGATCAGCCCATACTGGTTAAATTAAGATGATCTACAACTGGGCATTGTAATCAGCCGCAGTGCTCGTTGACCCAGCACCTGCCAGCAGCCTCGTCCGATTCCGACACGCCAGTTGCGCGTCAAATGGTGTACATTTATATGAGTTTCAGCATTCCTTGTGCATTTGCATCTTGGGGTTCGCAAGTTTGTTAAGATGTGCTTGAACTTTTTGCTGCGAAGTACTATCGATGGCAATTTTCTTTGAAGGCTCGATGTGCCGTATCGAATTTCATGAACGTTGTCATTCTGTTGGTGGTTGAGGGACTAGAGAGTCGATGTCCTGCAGGTGGCGAGTTCAGAACTGAGCTGCGCTGATACGCAAGATCTGGACCTCTTCGAGAAACGCACATGTGTGGGTGCATGAGTGGCCTTGCAATCTGCGCGTGTGTAACATGACAGAACAGTGGCATGTGTGCACGAGCGTGTGTGTGTGTGTACGTAACACTGTGCAGCCAAAACTCCACAGGTCATGCCCACGGGGATGCACTGGGCTCAAATAAAGCACACAGGTGTACAATCTGTACATACAGCAACAACCGTTCTACTGGAGGCGTCATTACTGGAGGCCCAGATAAAACTCAGCGATCCTCGTGCTGGTCTTGGAAGCTAGAAGCCAAAGCGCCAATCCAGTCCAACAAGTGAGCGGACACAGGAAGTGTTACAGCATCGGTACCGTGCAGCGTGCATGCACTGCCGTGTTGCCGGCCCCCAGCAGGCTGTGCTTTGGCACAGTCTGTACCTACTCAGCAGAGTCCTCCTCATGTGCATCACTGCTGTCTGGGGCTCCATTTAGCTGGAAAAGTACTGGATGTTGGTCATCCACTCTCCCTGTGACACACATGCAACTTTGGACATGAGGTCTTGAGCATCCTCGCCAGACATCCACCCTTCCTTCTGGGCCATCTGCAGTGCAGTGACTGCACGCTTGTACTGGAAGTACAGCACGCGGTGGAAGGGGTCGGGCACCTGCTTGGTGTCAGACCATAGATATTCGCCTTCAAGGTGCCCGAATGTCTTGGGGGACCCATCTGGTTTTATTAAATTCTTTTATTTGATGGTCCCCCAAGACGTCCGGGCACCTTGAAGGCGATTATCTACGGTACGACACCAAGCAAGCGCCCAACACCTTCCACCGCGTGCTGTACTTCCAGTACAAGCATGCACTCACTGCACTGCAGGTCTGTATTCGGCCATCCCTACTTCACGATGGCCAGCTCCGCTGGTGTGATCTGCAAGCACGCAAGGCAAGCGGTACACATGATCCTGGGCCAATGTCCACCACACACCACTCCTGCTGTCTGCAGCACAACATATTGTTTCACAGCAGCAGCAGCTGAGCCTGGCAGGCCACGGATCAGCAGCAAAGCTTTTATTAAAACAGCCGTCACATTGGGTTGCACAGCTTGGGCCACACTCAAGCTTGTCGCTGCGTGTGAGAGCAACACCATCAACCAGCGCACCACATGAACCAGTTGCCATCACCCATCAGCAACATGGAGATACATGCAGCTGGCCTGCATGCGCTGGTGACCATGAACATGCATCCGTTGCCTACAAATGCACCTGCAGCAGACAGCGGCTCCTCGTTCACATCCGTGTTCGCGCGGTGCGTGGGCCCTGCTGCCTGGGCTCCGGCCTGCACACTGCCAATGCCCAGGTGCCTGCGCTCCTTGCCCGCGGTAGAGGCAACTGACTCAGCGCATAACAACATGTACACCGATCCACGCTCAACACAGTGGCCGCATGCACGCACACCACCACTGCCCCTGTCCCCACCCCACCCCACATACACAATCCTCTGGAAGGCATGGATGCTAAACCCCACACTCCACACCCACAGTACGCACCGTCACTGCCAGGGCGGGTCACCAGACGTGAGGCGCGGAACTTAGGCACATGCACGTCCCCGCGCTGCAGCCATGTTCCGAGCCGTCTTCCCAGGAAAGGAAGGTGTGAGGGCCACAGCCATCCCAGACACACTCGCAAGTAAGCTGGCAATGTGCGCTGTGGGGTCTGGCTGGTACATGACATCAAAGAACTGCAGCCCCTGTGCGTGTAGGTCTGCCTTGCATGCAGTGCACGCAGCAGCCATCATGGCTTGCACCAGTGGCACACACCCTGGCCCCAGCTGCAGCGCTGCGCTGGCCGCCCGACCACATGCCACGTTCAAGGCAGTAAGCACAGAGCGCATTGTGCACTGGAATGGTTTGTTCACACCGGGCACAGCGTCAAACAGGTTGCCAGGGCTGTCAAAGAGTGGCAGGGCATGCTTGCGTGCAGGAAGGGATCAGGCATGGACGGCACGCACTGCACATACTTCCGCTTGACGCACTGCACGAGGGCACATGCATTGATGTTGTTTCAAGCACAGCGTGGAGCAGTGTGTGTGGTCGGCCAGTGCATCATTCTTGGGCAGTGTACACCCAATCCGACTCACACAGCATTGCTTGCTGACATGCAGCATGCACTGGCAAGCAGCTGGAAGCTGTGATGCGCAGCTCTTACGTTATGTCTTGTGTATGCGTTCCAGCTGGCGCATATCTGCTGGCTGCACGCCACTGAGGAACCTCACATCCTCTCTAGTGTGCCATCCCTTGCCCTTACCAGAATTGGCGGCATGCTGCGCCACGCAGCGGCACCTGGTGCGTTCATTGACATTGCATTCCTCTGCTTACATATGTACAGCAGACACCATATGCTGCAGTTTGATGCCATGCACTGCTGCTGCAGCGCTTGGGACCTAGAGAAGAAGCTTCCGAAGATGGTTGGCTACACTGTGATCCGTATGCTCGGGCTGTAGCTGGTGACTAGGGGTGTATGTTGGATGTTGTATGAAAGCAGAGTGCTGACATCGACCCAACAATCAAAACCCTAGCGGACAACCCTAGAGTATGGGTGAGCCCACTGATGACGTCTGCTGTTTCTTACTACACCACACCCTGCTTGCCGCTGATTCAATTAAGAGCATTTTCGGTCGCACACGACAGAAGCTCCCACAAACAACACCGACGCCTACCCCACTCATGAATCTGCGAGCCTCAACGCGCGTCAGCGTGCGACCAAAGGGTCAGGATGCACTCGCAGCTCCACGTTATGCAACCAGCTACGTTTCAGCAGATCTGCGGGACAGGAGGAATGGGGGCACAGTGCGCAGGGCTCCAGCCCCATGCTACGCTACCTCTGCACGCACGCTGGAGAACGTGACGGGCCAGCAGATGTTCAGCGTCGATACGGAGCCCAGCAAGCACAGGGAAGGTAGCATCCTGATCTCCTTCGACGGCAGCGCCGCAGGAGCAGCTGCGGTGTCGTGGGCGCTGGGCAATCTGGCTTTCGCAGGTGGGTCAGGTTTGGGCAGATACGCCGATATTTTGCGAGATTGAATCTGCAGGGCTCAGTGCTGCCGGAGCACGGGCATACACCGCGTGCAGCCCTACATCAAAGCGCTGCTGCGTTGCCCCTGCTCAACATCCGGCCGTCAGGCATTCATGAGTAAGCTCAGCAGCTCCTCATGAGAATGCACCCAGCACATGCACGCGCCACCTGCATTCAGACCATGCGTCGTGCTGTGCACCAGGACTCAACACATGCAGCGTGGCGCTAAACAGCGCACGCCCTCCCACTGCATCTCAGCACCAACATTCAACTTTAGCATGTGTATGCACTTTCTCTTCGGCACCCGCATGGACGTTCAACTTCATCTTCATGCGATCTGTTTGATCCAAGAACAAACCTTCCCCACCTGCATGTTCCCTGAACCCACAGCATCCTCATGATGCACGTTTACATATATGTCTGTGTCAAGCATTGTCAGGTCCTGTCGATACAGACTGCTTCTCCGGAGGCTTCCAGCAGGCAGTAGTGCCCCAAACACCAAACAGCTGCCACTACCCAAGTACCGGCATGAGCTGGCCCGTCACGTTTTCCAGCAGATGTTCGCTAAACCCTGAACCCTAACCCTAAACCCTAAACCCTAAACCTGCAAACCCCCCTGCCTGTCACCTGCAGAGGACACCCATGAGCGCGTGGACTTGGTGCACGTCGTGGCTGACCCTCGGGCCACAGTGAACCCCACTGCAGTGGGCTCCTCCGCCACACGTACCCGTGCAGTGGTGCACTACGACCTGGACCCCACGGCTGTCCCACAGCTGAAGGTGGGGAACATAGCATAATAACATGCCCCTTTGTTGTGTTAAGAATAGAGTAGTACCAGCATACCCACTGAAGCTCATGAAGAACTTCAAACCCAATGCTAAAGACACACGGCAAGCATGGGCAAGGAACAAGACAAGTGCTGTTACTGTAATGTAGGCAATAGGACCCTCGACGAGGCTAGGCTCCAGGCACCATGCTACTGCCGTGCTGCTGCAAAACAGGAGCACAAGGCAAAGCAACATGACGCTTCTATGCATGCTGCAAAACAGGAGCACAAGCCAAAGGAACATGACTTTTACATGACTTCATTCATGCTGCTGCACAGGAGCACAAGGCACGTCTGCAGCAGCGCGCGCGTGCCGTGGTGCACGAGGCGTGCGGTGACATGCTGGAGCAGTCGGGCATCGCATACCGGGTGGGTGCCTGTGGCCTTGAACAATCGTGCGCTAGTACCCTGCACGAGGGCCCTGTGGACTTAGCCCTGGACTTGGCTACATTGGTTGTTTGAGAGGATGGCAGGCGGGTGGGATGGGGCTTGTTTGTGAGAAGGGCAGCGCGTGGGTGCCTGTGGGTACTTGGTTGTGTTGGTGGATGAGTCGGGGCCTGATATCTGCTCAATGTTGGTTTCTTCACTATTGGGATGCAAGGCTGGTTGTTCCTTTGCATCCAAGGCCTGTTGTTCCTTGGGATGCAAGGCTTGTTGTTCCTTTGGCTGCAACACAGGTGCACACGCCCGAGCTGGGTGGTCCTCGCTCTATCTGTTCAATGTTGTTTTTTTAGTACAGTATAAGGATTCAAGGGTGGTTGTTCCTTTGGCTGCAACACAGGTGCACACGCCCGAGCTGGGTGGTCCTCGCTCTGCTGCCGGCATCGGCAGCGTGCTGATGGACATGGTGCAGGCCAATGACGCGCGCATGCTGGTGGTGGCGAACCACGGCCCAGGTGGGTGGCTTTTTTGTGTGGTTTTTCTCGTGTTTTGTTTGTTTTCTTGTGTTTTGTTTGTTTCCTCGCGTTGTGTTCGTTTTCTCGTGTTTTGTTTGTTTGCTGCACTCTAAAACCCTGAACCTTCCACGCTGTACTGCACTGCACTGTACTGCATCGTGCTGTACTGCGCTGTACCGCTCCTGTACTGTACTGCACTGCACGTCTGTACCGCTCCTGTACTGTACTGCACCGTACCGCCTGTACTGCACGTGTACTGCAGGTGTGGCGTGTGATTTCGGCAGCGTGGCGCGCTACTGCTACCTGCACAGCCCAGTGCCTCTGGTGCTGGTGCCGCACGTGAGTCATTGCTATTGCCATTGCCATTGCCATTGCATTGTCATTGTTGCCATTGCCATAGTCAATCTCATTGTCATGGTCATGGTCATGGTCATTGTCATTGTCGTTGTCGTTGTCTTGATCATTGTCCTTGTCGTTGTTGTTGTCACCGTTTGTGTCGTTGTTGTTGTCATTGTCATTGTCATCTGCGTGCGATCCCTGTTGGCGTTGCTGTGTCACACCTTGCTGACCCAGCTCTTTTTAAGGGTTTAGGGTTTACACTCTAGCCGTCTGGGGTTATTACACATCGTGTCTCTTCTGGCACGACAGGAACCTGAAATGAGGCCCAGAACCCTGCCCTGTCACGACCGGCAGCGGTTCTGGAACCCTCGAGCAACCCCCCTAACCCTAACCCTGAAATTCTCAAAAAACAAACACCCTGACCCAGAAACCCCAACCCTAAAACCCTGAAACAAACACTCTACCCTGCCACAACCTGGCCGCAGATGGCAGCGGGCGCCCCATCCGCGCAGCAAGTGATGCTGGTGGTGAGCAAGCTGGAGGAGCTGGAGGCCCACTGGCAGTGGGTGGCGGACAACCTGTGCCGCAAGGGCGACCAGCTGACCATCTGGTGGGTGTGGGGTACGGTACACTGCAAAACTCAGTTTTTGCAAAGTTCTTATGTCTTCCCAACTTCATGTGTCTTGACTGTTGTACTGTGCCCCACGGCCGAGTATTTATAAAAGAGTGCCACTATGCATTGCAACATGCCGTGTCGAACTCATCTCGTGCTGCGCCCCACAAAAGCGATCAACCCCTGTCGCTGCACTGTAAACCCTCAACCCTAAACCCTTTGTGCCCGTGCCCCGCAGGCACGTCAACCCCTTCGCTGAACCCTAAACCCTCAACCCTCAACCCTAAACCCTTAACCCTTTGTGCTGCACCCCCCGCAGGCACGTCAACCCCTACAGCGAGCACCCCTCGGGCCTGGCCTCGCTGCCAGTCGCGCTGGCGCAGGTGCTGCGCGCGCGCGGCCTGTCTGACGTGCGGTACAAGCCGGTGTACAACGAGGCGGGCGCGGAGGCGGTCGCCAAGGCGGTACGCGCCCATGCCGTATATACATGGTCGCGTCTGACTGGCCGTTTGATGTCTGACTGAGCGTCTGACATGTCAGGCTGGTGGTCAATGCCAAGCCCCCCCACCCTCACACACAGTATCACTCAGTATCAAGAGCATGGGCCCCACCCAGTTTCTGTGTCGTTGTACATCCTACTGCAATTGTATTGCCATTGTATTGCCATTGTATTGTCATCAAACTGACACTGTACTGCCATTGTATTGTCATCAAACTGACACTGTACTGACACTGTACTGCCATCGTACTTCTGTTGTACTGCTGCGCAGGTGTGTGAGGAGGTGGCTGGCACGCACGACAAGCCTGCCAGCACGCGCTTGGTGGTGGTCATGAACTACGCGCGCCAGGTTCGTCCGGGGGCCCATTTTTCCCAGGGTTTTCAGGGCTTTCAGGGTTTTTTCAGGGTTCAAATCTGTGGGTTTTCACCAGGCAGTTAAGCAACAGGTCGGCCCGGCCAGCTAGGGCACACTCTTTCTTCATGTCACACTATTTCCTTTTATCACACTCTTTCCATACGTTACACTCTTCCTCATGTCACACTTGTTTCCCACACGTGCCCCACATCACAGGGCATGGTCTCGGAGGCTGTGGCAGGTGGGAGTGTGGCCTCACACCTCACTCGCTCCTGCACTGTACCGCTGGTCCTGATTGAGCCTGCAGTGTGAGGGCGTGTTAAAATGTGTGAGGCAGGAGTGCGAGGAGGATGATTTTATCCTGGAGCCTGAAGAGTGAGGCCGCACGGGAAAGTGTGAGACAGGGGTGTGAGGAGGATGATGTGGCAGCTTGAAGTGTGAGACGGCGTGGGGCAGAAGTGTGAGGAGGATGACCAACAGTGTGGTGCGAAACTGCGTGGCAGTGCACTGCAGGCAGAGGGGGGGGTTGCTCGAGCAGGATGCAGGATGGGCTGCTGAACATTTGCTGGATGAGCTGTTGTTGAGCGGTGATAAGAAGGGCCAGAGCAAGGTTGGGTAACAAGCAGGCGTTGCAGTTTGCTGAGCAGGCGGAGGCAACAAAGGGAGAGAGTGGGCACAGATCTCAGGGCCCCGGATCGTCACACATCACAGGCGAATGCTTGGGTCATTGGAGATCCTGTGCAGGAGATCTGGTGCCCGCTGAAACAGGCGCTGTGCAGCAACTCACTTCTCTGTTGCCATGTGCCCGTTGTGTTTGTTGTTGATCATGATGGTGACACCTTCAGCCAGTTACGGGCTGCTGGGCGCTCTTCAACACCTCCCAATGCACATGGGTTGTGTTCTTTGCTTCGTGTGTGGGTGGTGTTCTGTTCTTTGCTTCGTGTGTGGGTTGTGTCGGTGCCGCCGGGGAGTTGTGGGTGCAACACGTGTGAGAGCATCAGGATAGGAGGGCGCTCTCACACATTTCGCACTCGGGAGACTGTGAGAGCGTCGGGGCAGGAGGGCTAGTGTACCCCGTGCATGGAGGGTGGAGCCTGTTGAGGTCATGTGTTGTTGGCAACAAGCTACGGGGGGGTCAGGCCACATGTACTGCCGCATGCGCCCATGTGGCATACTGCCTGATGTGCCCATGTGGCGTACTGCCTCATGCGCTGATGGGGCAGACACTCACATGGCGTACTGCCTCATGCGCTCATGTGTCGTACTGCCTCATGTGCTGAGGTGGACGCTGCTGGTGTACGGTGTGGCAGCAATGTGCTGTGCTGTTCCGGTAGCCGCAGGTGCTGTGTGTGCTGTGAGTGATCGGCACCATCTTTGACATTTGATCTGTTGTGGCCATGATCTGTGCATGCGCAGCGGTCCGTGTTGTTGTCGCGTGCGCTGTGTGTGGCTGGGTGCGCATGGTACAGAAGCTTAGCGCTTGCTGCGCCATTGCTGCAGCTTTGTTGCGGGGCTTTCTGAGTTGGTCGTACCGCCATCAAGGTACTGTACGGTGTGATTGCTGAAGGGTTGTGTTTGTGCGTTGAAGGATCGTCTGTGTTGAGTTTTCCTGTGTTTCTCTCTGTGGTTCTCCTGTGTTGTAAGTAGTGAGGGTTGAGGCGTGCTGGTTGGGTGGTGTGGGTGGTGTGCAGTACCCCTGGCAGGTGCCTTGGGAGAGATGGGACCTTTGGAGCGATCTATCGGCATGCTCTCATGGTGCATTTCCCATTCTATGCGTTCACCTCTGTGCACGTCATGGCTGCTGCAACAAGGCATGCCTGCGTGTCGTCTGGCCCGCTTTTTGCCTGGTTCTGCCTGCTTTTGCCTTCGTGCCTTGGCTCTTGCATTTGCAGCACAGGGCATCTTTGGGCACCCTACGCAGGCTTGGAGTAACCACATGTGGCTGCGTCTTTCACCGGCCACCTCCTTTTGTCGAGCACGTTCTTTGCTTTGATGATTGGACTGTACTCTTCTGTTGCTATGTCAGAATGTCACCCAAAAGCCCTTGGATGGCTCACGGTGTAGCAGCAAGAGCATTTTGCTTTGACGCATGCAGTACAGCCACAGCCGCACCGGGTTTCTGGCCATTGACAGGCTGGTTCTCCTGTGCGGCATGCCTAGTGGCTTGGTTTTTGCTGATGAGCCCGAGACTCACTGAAGGCTTGTGTAGCATGAACATGAATGTGGGCCTTTTCCACCTTCTTGTGCTGCAAGCCTGGAGGGTTTCTTTTACCTTGAAGCATGACAGGTGTGAGCCTGGTACTACCCAGCTGGTCGACGCTGTACAGACCTTTTGTGTGCAGATTGGGTTGGTGGTTGTACATGTTCATGTTGTACCTGCTGGTCCTTCACTGTAATAGCGTGAGATTCTGACATCATCACCGTCAGCATCATGCGTTATCATCATTTTGGACTAACAGCGGTGTATGGCAGCTTCCCCCTGCTTCCCGGGCTGCACTGGGCCTGGGCATTTCACCACTGCGCAACAAACTCTGTTGAATCTGCCCAGCATGGCTGTCGCAACCCCAATGCCCGTGGCTTCACTTACAAGACACCTCTTCGTGCACGGCACCTCATGTACCACTCACACCCGAGCAAACGCTTGCAAAGAAGGAAGGCCACACATGCGTACACTGACATGCATGCTGACCAAGCCATGAATGACCCTGTGATGTGCCAGTAACTCCAGGGCCCTTTCCAGCCCATCCCTCTCACCAGCCCGGCACTGATGTGGTGGTCATCATCATTCATGCTATCATCATTTTTTCATGGCTTCAGGCGCCGCTGGTGTGACTGTGTGGCCCATGACTGACAAATGCTCCCTGACTGACTGGCTGCTTTGCAACACGACTGACTGTGGGACTGACATGTGGGGCTAACTGCCCAGGCTACCGCTTCTTGGTGGTTGGGGGTGGGGCCTTGTAAGTCTTGGCTGTCACACGGTTGAGCAGCTGCTTCACCTGCATGCACACGAAGTTGCAGCAGCACATACATGTCAAGATGAGGGATTGCACTCCTCCTGCATCAGTGCATACATCAAATACATGGTAGGGCACAAGGAATAATGATGTGTCTACATGATGTGTCTTCAGGCTCCGGCATGCAGAAACATCTGTGAAACGCCGAGGTATTATTATTATTGTTATTATTATTATTATTATTATTATGACATGCCCCCACCTGGCTGGCATGTAGGCAGTGCAGGAACTCGGTGAGTGTGAGGATCTTGCCGCTGTTCAGGTCTGATGTGCCAAACACCTCCTCCAGCTGGGCGTCCAGCAGTGCCCTGCACGATGGAATGACAATAATAATGATGATTAATATACCGTAATACTATATGGCGTTTCACAAATGTTTCTGCATGGCATGACAAGTCATGCGCGTTGCTGTGCTTTTGTTTCCTCGACATCCTGTGAGATCATGGGCTGATGGACTGGTGTCAGGCTGCTCACATGCCGAGGGGGCTTTGACTGGCATGCATGGGCTTTGTAACACAGCAACAGTTGGGCGTGGGTTAATGTGAACACATAAATAGGGCGGCATGCTACGCAGTGCACAACAGCAGCAGTGCAGATGTGGCAGCACGGCCAGGTGCAAGCTGGCATGCCAATGAATGTTGAAATCCATGCTTTGAGGGTCACCGTGGCACCATGCCCAACAGCACAGCAAGGGGCTGTTCATGAACATGCAAGCCCATGCAGCATGCATGTCTGCGAGCCTGGTTCTAAGACCCACCTGCCATAGCGCAGGTACATGATCTGCATGGCCTCTTCTAACGTGATGAACCCAGCGCCCTCCTTGTCGTTCATGACAAATTCCACGACATTGAAGAGGCCGCGAGGTTCGTACCCCGTCTTGTCGTCTCGCCCGCGTGTGTACAGGTTCTGAAATTCAAGCCAGCTGATACATCCGTCGCAATCCTCGTCGACCTCCCATATCATGTCCTCCACCTCCCCACGCTTTGCTTTATGCCCAAGCGCCAGAAATAGCTGGTTGAGCTCATCTGCGTCAATCTTGTTGTCGCCCTTCTTATCTATAATCCTGAAGGCACGTTCTAACTCGTCCTGCTCGTTCTTGCGCGCATAGCGTTGACGAGCTGCCTCACTGGCCATATCTGCAGCTTTGTGTGTGCCTTGCTGCCTGAGCTCACAACTGCTGCATCAAAGGTGTATAGGACAGGACGCTTGAACTGCAAGACCAAGCCCAGCAGGAATAATGATGTCTTCTAAGATAAAGCTCAGGAAAAACACCCCGGCTCCACTGTGCTTACCACACCCGATCATAGCCATCACGAAGCTGATGAAATTGAGAGCTGGGATACGGCAATATTGCTGCTAATAAGTTTTAATGCAGCTGGGCGTAATGGCCAGCCTGGTCCTTCCAGCTACCACGAGCACAACAAACCCTGGAGCTTACCTGGTTATTACAGGAAGTGAAGTGGCTGTTTGTATGTGCAGGCAGCGTCTAACACTGTCACAACTGGATTAGTGTAATGCCAACACAACATCGGTGAGTTACCCTGCATTAAGTCACAAGTCCAGCACAACTATGGCCCAGTTCGTTTAGGTGTGCGCCCAGTAGTAGTGGTGCTCTCCACACACCCAATTGTACCTTCAGTGACCATCGCTAGCATGTCCCTTGACTGCACTCGTACACGTCCCAAGCCATTCGTGTGGATGTTGTGCATCAGACCTTGTGTCATCTATCCACATGCCAACGCCGCAACCAGGAGCGCGCACCAACAACAAAGACTTTTGTGCAAACTCAGCTGTTAAAGAGTTCCCATGTGCAGGCAGTGAAGCAACAAACAACCAGGGGCGTCCAAGATAGCATCCAGCTTATGTGCATGGTGAGGGCCCGCGGTGTCTCCTGGAGAAATCTGGCGGTGTTCCGCGGCCTCCCCTTAATCCACGCCTGTCAGTGGGCGTGGCTTTGTTTGTTTGTTTGTTTGCAGAAGAGGGGTGTTCAAGCGTGTGCCTCTATCTTCCTCAGGCAGCTCCTGAAGCACCTGGTGCCCAGCTTATAGACCTTCTCACACGTTCGTGTCCTTCACCTGCGCGTGCATGAGATGATGACATCCACATACGCCAGCAGTTGTGCTGTTGCGTTCAAGTTTTGTTATGCACACACCCATGACACGATGGCAGCATCCTTGATATGACAAACATGAGCCCTTGTTGGAAGGAAGGGCCAACTAAAGTAACTGAGGGCTAGCTAAAGTAACTAAGAGCTAACTAAAGCAAGCTAAGGACTAGCTAAAGTAAACTAAGGGCTAGCTAAAGTAAGCTAAGGGGTAGCTAAGTAAACTGAGGGCTAGCTGTAGTAAGCTAAGGGCTAGCTGAAGGAAACTAAGGGCTAGGCAAAGTACCTAAGAAACTAAAGTAGGAAAGGCTAACTAAAGTCTGCAGGGGCGTGTGCTCCACGCACCGTGACAGCATCTGGGGATGCGCTGCCCGCAGGCACTGAGGCCACCGCTGCAGCTGCTTTGTCTGCGGGCCTGGGCGACACCACCGCCCCTGCCGCTGCTGCAGCAGCCGCCAGCCCCTTGTCTGCTGTGTCATCGGCTGGGGCCGTAGCTGACCCCTTCTTGGACCCAGCCCCAGTCCCAACAGCCCCAGTCCCAGCAGCAGTAGCCCCAGCAGCAGTAGCAGTCACAGTCCCAGCAGTAGCAGCAGCAGCAGCAGCAGCAACCCCAGTCCCAACAGCCCCAGCCCCAGCCCCAGCTGCTGCTTTCACAGGTGAGGTCTTGTTGCTCCCAGCCTGTGCCTCCTCCACCGCCCCAGCCGCCTTATCCACGGCCGCCTCCAGTGCCTCAAGGGACGCACGCACCCTGGCAAACGCGGGGGCGCTACTGCCGTCAGACAGCTTGGCGCCTGATTTGGCCGCGTTGCCTGATGAGGAAAGGGGACGGGGGGAGCCGCGGGGCGCCGCGGGAGACGCCGCGGGCTTGGCTGCTGCTGTGGGTGGGGCTGGGGAGATGGGGCCACTGGCACGAGGGGACAGCTTGGCCTGTGTGGCGCACAGTCACACACACAGTCAATCGGTTATAAATACTAACACTCATACACACAGTAGATCAGTTTTATATACACACAGTCATACCTCACAGTCGTACACACAGTCGTTCAGGGTTCAGGGTTCAGGTTTTAGGGGTTGAACCGCAGTTGTGTGACCCACTCCCTGGCCTACCTGGATGCTGAGGGTAGGCGCCACATGCCCCTTCGCCTCTGTGAGGGCAGCAGGGGCAGCTTGGGTTGCTTCTGGTACAGCAGCAGCAGCTTCAGGTACAGCAGTCGCAGCTTGGGTTGCAGCAGGAGCAGAGGCGGGGCCAGCATGGGCAGGCGCAGCAGGCGCGGCCTTGCGGGGGGACGCTGGGCGGCCGTAGCCGGAGCTCAGGCTGGTACGGCGGGGGGAGGCGGGGCGCTCCGCACCTGGTGCGACAACGCATATTTAACGGTGTGACAACGCATATACAATGGTGTGACAACGCACGTATACAGCAGCTTCAGCATATATGAGCAGTAGTGCAATGTTCAAGCAGTAGTGCGATGTTCAAGCGTGCTGCCCATGACAACGTGTAGCAGTACAGGGAAGTGGGGTGAATTGTGACATGAGTAGCTTTCAACCTGCCGGCTTGTCACGGCAGTAAACTAAACGTAGCAACCCACCCGGCCCCATAACACCCGCCGGCTTGTCACGTTATTAAAACAATCGCCCACCCACCCCCAGTCACACACGCACTGGCTGGCTTGTCATGCACGTAACGGGCTGCCCCAGATCACGCTACACTACACAACCATACACTAAAAGTCTCAAACGCACTGGCCGGCTTGCCATGTCCACAAAGTACACATAACAGCCCATAACACCCGCCGGCTTGTCACGTCAACAAACTGCACTTACCCAGTTCAAAGTGGGTAAGGAATACAGCCCACGCCGTCACACAATCACCCGCCGGATTGTTACCCACAGACGACACTAACGTCACAACACACTGTACAACCCTACCCTGAAACAAGCCTACACCCTAGACCCTCACCCACCCGCTGGCTTGTTCCCCGCCAACGAAAGGTCACACCACACCGCACAACCGTATGAAACCCTAAACCCTAAACCCTATACCCTGAAACAACTCTACACCCTAGACCCCCACCCACCCGCTGGCTTGTTCCCCGCCAACGAAAGGTCACACCACACTGCACAACCGTATGAAACCCTAAACCCTAAACCCTATACCCTGAAACAACCCTACACCCTAGACCCTAGACCCTGAACAACTCTAGACCCTAACTCTATACCCGAAAAGAACCCTAACCCCTGAACCCCCACCCACCCGCTGGCTTGTCGCCCGCCGACGAAAGCGAGGTCCGGCGGCGGGGCGACGTGGGCGTTGCCGCACGGCCAAACGCGCTCCTGGGCGCCACCCCATTGCGGTCCGTGATGACGGCTGGGGGTGCAGCCCCGGCAGCGGCACCGCTGGCATGCTGTGGCACCGTGGCCAGGATACCGCCTGCGGCGCCTGCGGCAGCACGCAGGCACACACGGACACCAAAAACGTTGTATGCAGACGCAGGCGCCAATACCATGTTATCTTTGTAGTTTAGGCGCCCGCGGCAGCACGCACACACACCCGGACACCGAAAACGTTGTGTGTTTGTAGTTTATGCCATTATAATATGGTAAGAAAGCAAAGCGAAAATAGGTAAATTATCTAAGCAAGGAGGACGGCTGATGACGCCAACCCATCGCCCTGATGATGACGAGCGCACATCCCAAGTTGATAAAATGGAACGCAGAACAGTGGGCACACTGACGGCAGCGTCCACCGACCTTAACAATAACAGCAACAACAAAAATTAACACGGCGTTCAACCCACCGCCCTTGAGGCCGACAAACAGCGCACGCACAGCGCCACCGGTGGGGAGGCCAGGGGCGGATGCACGCCGCGTGCGCTGCGTGATGTCACCTGTGTGCGCCAGTACAGCCGCCGCAGGCAATACGGACGGTACAGTTGTTACAGGCAGTACAGTTTTGACAGGCAGTACAAGTGGTACGGGCAGTACAGTTTTGCAGGCGGTACAGTTGTTACAGGCAGTACGAGTGGCCTAGCTTCAAGTCACCAGAATCCTGACAACTAGCCAGCCCACAGGGCTGCAGGGCTCCCTTTATGCACCCAGTACAGTACAATGCGGTACAGTACGGTACTACAGTACTGCACGGTGCACGCGGCTGAGGCAGTTACAGTACCGCAACACGGCTGAGGCAGTACGGTACAGCACACGGCCGAGGCAGTACAGTACCGCACATGGCTAAGGCAGTACATTACCATACATTATGGTACCGCAACACGGCTGAGGCAGTACAATACATTACCGCACGCCGCTGGTGCAGTGCAGTACGGTACCGCAACACGGCTGAGTCAGTACAATACAGTACAATACGGTACAGTACCGCAGTACGCACCAGCCGTGACGGATGACGAGGACACGCGGCGGGACACCGGCTGGCTGCCAGACTCAGAGGCGGTACGGTACCGCTCCTTGAGCTCGTCAGAAACCGCCAACTGCTTCTCCAGGGAGGCGACCTTGTCCTTCAGCCGGCTGTGACGCGGGTGTGAACGTGTGTGAACATGGTAAAAGTATGAACATGGTAAAGGTATGAACGGTACGAATGTACGTGGCACACTGGACGTATAATGTGTAAGTGATGTGGCATGTGAGTGTCAAGTACCCATACTGTTGACTATCCATAGATTTTAATACTGTAACTACTCTTTGTACCCATACTGTAGCACGCACCCGATCTCTCCATTCAAGTACTTCAAGTACCCATACTGTAGTTAATATTACTATTATGTAGGCAGCACGCACCCGATCTCCCCGTTCAGGTACTTGACCTCCTCAATGTGCTGCATCACCGGTATGGTGCCCTCATCCTTGGAGCCGCCCCGCACCTGGCCCATGCAGCAACAGACCAGGACTCAGGGCTTAGGATTGACGCAAAGGGTTTAGGATGATGGGTTCAGGGTTCAGGATGGCGGGTTTAGGGTTTAGGATTCAGAGTTTAGGGATTAGGATTCAGAGTTTAGGGATTAGGATTCAGAGATTAGGTTTTAGGATTCAGAGCTCAGCGTTCAGGATGATGGGTTTAGGGTTTCAGGGTTTAGGATTCACACCAGAGCACTGCTGGGGCTCGTTTCCTGGGGTTCCTACTGCACACAGAGCACGGCCGGGGCTTGATGACTTGTTTAAGGGTTTAGGGGTTAAGGGTGCGCTCCTACTGCACACAGCGCACTGCTGGGGCTCATTTACTCAGGCCTGTACTGCACACCAAGCAACATGAACATGAAGATGAACATGAACGTGTACTGCATACAAAGCACTGGGGCAGAAGACACCACCTCCGTGCGATGAAATTGACTCCCCCCCCCCAAAAAAAGACACCGCACCTCCGCTGCAGCGACGCGAGCAGCCACTGCTCCTGTGCGTGCCAGGTCGTCACGCAGCAGCCCCACCTGGGAGCAGTACATGTCATACATCACACATCACACGTCACGCGTCACACATGATGTGACGTCTGCCCATTGCAACGCATGTTATTGTGATGATGATAATGACGCATGATGATGGTGACATGTCGTGGGTCGCTGCCATGTGGCTGCGCAGCCCTCTCGCACGCGCACATGTGCGTGCGCACATGCCCCAGCAATGTACATGCCCGAGCATGCACATGCCCATGCAATGTACCGAATGTGCGCTGCATTTGTCAGTACGCCAAGTGCACAGCAGCCGGTACAGCAGGCTATACATCAACCAGCACATCAAGCAGTACATCAGGGCAGTACACCAGGCGTTGGTGCAGTGCACCATGCAGCACACCAAGCAGTGTACACCAAGCAGTACATCAAGCAGCACAGCTGGCAGTGCAAACAAGCAGTGCACACCAACCAGTACAGCTGGCAGTACATATGTCAGTGTAAATCAATCAGTTTACACCAAGCAGTACAGGCGGCAGGACATCAAGCAGTACAGCTGGCAGTACATCAAGCAGTACAGGTGGCAGCACACGAGCGGTACCTCGGCCTCCAGGCCGGACGCCTTGTTGGTGGCGGCCTTGTGCGATGCGGCTGTGTCTGCAAGCGCGGCCTGCACGTGGTGCGGCAGAGTATTAGAGTTTCATGGTTTTAGGGTTCAGGGTTCTAGGGTTTTAAGTTTAGGGTTTGAGAGTTTAGGGTTGAAGAGTTTTAGGGTTTAGGGTTCGAGGGTTTAGGGTTCGAGGGTTTCAGGGTTTGGGGGTTCATGGTTTAGGCCGTCCTTGGTGTGTGTCGCGGGCGTCCCCCATGCTTGCCGTGAATGCTGAGCCATGCTCCTTTCCCTCCTCCCCTTCCCCCTCCTCCTCCTCCCCTCCCCTCCCCGTCCTCTCCTTCTCCCCGGCACCTGGTTGCCTGTCACCGCCACTTGCGGTTGTAGCTGCCTGGACCCTAAACCCTGCCTCAGCTGCCTGGACCCTAAACCCTAAAGTTTGCCTGGATACCAGGCCCTGAACCCTGACCCTTCAACCCCACTACTGAGCCAACAACCCCTTGTTCCATGTTGCTGGCCGACCTGTGACAATGGGTTTAGGGTTTAGAACCCTAAACCCTGGCACTTTAGGGTTCAGGGTTTAGGGCCTATACCCTAAACCCTAAATTGCCACCTGTCTGGCCATACCTGGTCGACACTGTGACATGCATGTGTGACACTGTGACATACATGTGTGACACTGTGATGTACATGTGTGACGCTGTGATGTACATGTGTGACACCGTGACGCACATGTGTGACGCTGTGACGTACCTGTGTGGCACTCAGTGCCTCCCGCAGCCCGTCCATCTCCTTGTTCATGCGTGCAATGTCGGCCTCACGCGTGCGGTTGACCTGCGGAGGAGTGATCATGATTACAAAGGAGGAACAGTAAATAGTGTGGTTATCATAAATGATAAGAGAAATAAAGAGGAATGATTACACTGTTAACATAATTAAGCATGGTAAGCGTGTCGGCCTCGCGCGTGCGGTTGACCTGCGGAGAAATGATCCCAAAGGAGGAACAGGCATTGTTGAATTACTGTACCTTATCATAATGAATAACAGTAATAAAGAGGGCTTCTCTAAGACATGTTCCGTTATGTGGCACAGTACCACTATGCCGCTGTTATGTTCTCATCGTTCTGTAATGTCATACGGCACCACTACAGTATGTCTGTTTAGGGTTTTAGGGTTTAGGGTTTTAGGGTTTAGGGTTTTAGATTTAGGGTTTAGGGTTCGGGGCTCACATGCGCCAGCGTCTTGTTCTCCGCACGCGCATCCTCCAGCTGCTTGTTCAACTCCCGAACCAGATTCTCCAGCTCACCATTGCGTGCAAGCACTGCCGCCGCCTCCTCCACCTGCACCCGGGTTCAGGCACAAAACAACAACCATAATAATCATTCTAATCATGAAAATCACACTAGAGTGTTAAAATATCTGCTGTCAACTGATTTGCCACCTAGAAGCCCGTGACTGGCTTACGGTGTAACAACCACAACCACAACCACAACCACAACCACAACCACAATAAAAACAAAAACAACAGCAACAATAGTAACCGGGGTCCAGCATGTGGACCATCCGCCTTTGTTAGTGATGTTAGTTAGCTGAGGCGTACTTGCATTGCTGATCCGCCCGTGACTGGCTGAAGGCTCATGCAACATTAACATGAACATGAGCTGTCTTCCACAAGTTCTACATGTCTACTTCTACAAGTCTACAAGTTCTACAAGCCAGGCTACTTCCACAAGTCTACTTCTGCAAGTCTACAAGTTCGTTCCACAAGTCTACTTCCACAAGTCTACTTCCACAAGTCTACTTCTACAAGTCCTTCTTCTACAAGTCTACTTCCACAAGTCTTCTACAAGAACTGTTCCCTTCTTAAAGGACTGCTGTCTTCTACAAGGACTGAGCACACACACCTTTTTAGCCGCGCGGTCCAGCTCCTTTTCCTAGTCTACTTCTACCAGTCTTTCAAAAACTGTGCACACACACCTTCTTAGCTGCACGGTCCAGCTCCTTGTCCTTGGCCCTCACAAGGTTCACGTGGGCCTTGACCTCCTCACCCGCCTGTGATGCGCACCACACACGCATGCATGCATGCGTGCTTTGGGCTAAAGGCGATTGCAGAAAGCAATTGCAGCCTGTGATGCGCAACGCACATGCACGCATGCTTGTGCGCTACCGCTGATGACTGCGTTTTATTGGCGGCACAAAAGCCACGTGGCAAGCGGCTGCACGCAGGGACTTATAGCTGATTTGTGCCGCCGGGCATGGTCAGGACTGGGTGGTCCAGGCCATAGACACGCAGGCGTGGAGGGGCATGTGTCAGACCGCAGCATGGCGGGCTCAAAAGTGGAAAACTGTGTAATGATGGTGGTGATCATAATGATGAACGAAGGCAAGCAACCGTAACGTGCTCGGCAGCCTAATAAGACTAAAGAAATAGAAGAAATAAGGCCGCACCTTCTCTGCATCCGCACGCGCAGCGCGCACCTGCCCCTGCAGCAGTGCCACCTGCTGCGCAATGCCAGGGCTCTGCAGGGACGGCAGGCACAATCCAATCATGCAGGGTTTGTACGCATATTGGCTGCTCGTCACGGTGCGATCCCTGCACCCATAGTGCTGCTCAACGCGGTTCAACACCACATCGCAGGCACAACGTCACATGGCAGGCGCAACATCACATGGCAGGCACAATATCACACAAAAGCACAGAATCACATCCCCACCACCACCACCACCACCACCACCNNGGAAACGATCCACATGCCCAGAGGGCCTTTGCTGGCGCCTGAGGCTCAATGTAACAACAACTGCAACAACAGCAGCAACAACAACAATAACAAAAACAACAGCAGCAACAACAACAACAACATCCACAACCATACCAGACGATGAATGAATGAGATGATGATGATACAGCACGCACCTTGTCGCCTGCGCGCGCCATCTGGTCCCTCAGCTTGGCGTTCTGCCTCATCACCTCTGCCACCTGTGCCTCCAGCTTCTTCTGCGGCGGCAACACCAACACACGGCACCAACCAAGGCAGGCATTAACCAACGCCAGCGCACTAACCAAGGCAGGCACATGGGCAACACAACGTGCTGTTGTTTTTGGTGGTGGTGGTGGTGGTGGTGTTGCTGCTTCATAGGGAGCACCACTATTTGGTGGTGGTGCTGCTGCTGTTTGTGGTGGTGGGTGGTGGTGCTGTTTGTGGTGCTGCTGTTGGTGGTGGTGGTGCTGCTGCTGCTGTCGGTGCTTCACGGGGTGCACCACTATTTGGTGGCGGCGGTGGTGGTGGTGCTGTTGGTGGCTGCTGCTGCTGCTGCTGCTGCTGCTGCTGCTTCAAGGGGAGCACCATTTTTTAAACAAGCCAAGCCCTGGATCAACGTTTCCTGGGCGTGCCTGCACACCTGCTGGCCAAGCACCTACAGCTAGCCTTGTGAGCCTTTGCCACACACCTTGTCAGCCTTGATGAGCTCAAGCTCCTTAGCAGAGGTGGCAGAGGAACTGCACAGCAATTTGTGGCCGAAGCTATATGCGTTTCAAGCGGCAAGGGCGTGAACAGGGCTTGGCTTCACTGGTCGGCACTTGCAGTAAAACAAAGTGGCCTGGAATCCCCGATCCTCAGTGCCCTGTCCGCAACACAATTCCGAACACTTCCCACAATGACTCCATGTGCAGTATGCATGCGCTGCCATAGCAGGCGCAGGAAAAGAAAGCAGCTGATGTGCAAGCCGGTGCTGGCAACTCACCCAGCGGCCTCTGTTGCCTTCTCCTTGTGAGCACCTGCCTCCTTCTCCTTCGTAGCCAGTGCCCTGGCAGGTGGGGGAGTTCGCACATGCACAGCAGGTGTGGACTCACGCATACCTTTGTTGCAGCAGTATGCATCTGCTACAACCTGGCATGTTTCTCCATGCCGCGGATCAGAAAAACACCTACCGCTGTGCAATGGCGAGGCTGCCTTTCAGCGTTGCTATCTCCTTCATCTGCTCATCAATGGTCTTCTCCTTGAGTTTAAGCTGGTTCATCAGCCTGTGGTGTTGGGTTTGGATGATTGGGATTGGGCAACAGAGGCCCACACGCATGCTTGCATGCATATTCTGCATGCAATGCAAGCAGCCATGCGGGCACGTATACCTTGTGACTTCTCCACTAGCTGCATCTGTCTTCCCCTTATCCACGTCTTTGGTGATCAGGCTTGCTGTCTGGGGACGCAGGGACGCCTGCAGGACCAACTCTAGCTTGGTCAATGCCATCGACAGCTCGCAACTACAGCTTCGCCCGGAACGATGAAGCAAGCAATCAACTCACCCCCCGAGATGTGGAGCTCATCGTCTGCTTGCAGGGGTACGCTTGCAAGTTCAAGTTCGACTCCCCAGTCAGTTCGTCGAGTCAAGCACAGTCATGTGTCAAGCGCTTTGCAGTGTTTGTGCAGAGGTCAGCTCGCGTGGCAGGACCCGGCATCACACTGGGTTTTGAGGGGTCGAGGTCATCGTTCACGATTCAGCGGCTCTACAGAGAAGCTGAAACATCCAGACACGCGCCATCTGTGCTGCATCATGAACCGCACGTTTTGCCGAGCCAAAGAGTTAGGCAGGAAGCCCTGCAGCATCGAGGATGCACTAGAGATGGTGACAAAATCAGTTAGTAAGCCAGGGCTGACGTCTCACGCTGCCGATTCACTATTGCGAGTACAACATGCGCTAGAGGACATCCAGGAGCTGCTGGCAGGAAGACAGCCAGTACAGCACGACTACCATCATGTCAACCTGCTTCATCCTGCCACAGCAGCCGGCAGGACAACTTTTGACAGCGACGATGAAGAGGCAGGACCGAGCGTGGAAGCAGTCACGCCAGCGACTGCAAAGGCCAGCAAAGCAAGCAAGAAAGAGGTGCGACGATGGCATGGGGTAGTGCATGGGTCCATGCACAGCATGTTCCATGCATGCATGCCGCAGCATCACCAGCATCCCGTCTGTTTGCGGCAGCTGGCACCTGCTGCAGCAGTGGGAGGCTGCTTTCCGCAGCCAATCCTGGCTGCTAACGCGCTAGACACTAAACACAGCGCCAGTGTAGCTGTGCTGGGGATGGTGTTGTTCAGGTGGGTCCACCAGCGTCATGGGTATGCACTGAGCACCCACTAGCTCGCCTACCACTCACCGCAGCTCCTGCCTGCTGCCTTCTGCTGTGCGTGCTGCGCTGCTGCAGGCCAGCAAGTCAAGCAAAAAGCAGGAGGCGGGAGCAGCAGAAGCTGGGCAACAAGGGGAAGGCGCGCAGCCCACAACACAGAAGAAGCGAAAGCGAAGAGAGGAGGATGTAGATGCTGAAGACCAGCAGCCGGAGCCCACAACCAGCAAGAAGACTAAGAAGAGCAAGGGGGATGGGGAGGAGCAGCAAGAGGAGGGCTCCAAGAGCAGCAAAAAGAGCAAGAAGGAGAAGGAGCAGGGGAAAGAGAAGGAGAAGGGGAAAGAGAAGGAGAAGGAGAAGGAGGGGGGGAAGAAGGATGGCAAAAAGCCTAAAGCAGAGAAGCAGAAGGACAAGCACTGAAACCCTTGGTTGGATGTCTTTGGCTTGGGGGTGCACACCGGCCGCGCATGCGCATAATTGACATAATGCTTGCTGATGCATGTGTGTGTGTGCAGTGCACGAGTTTTATGTTGGCGAATGCATCAACGGACAGTTGCACCATTTTAAGGACATGGCGCACACGAGACGACACCTTGTCCAAATGTGTATTCCACTCGTGCATGATGAACAGGCTTCAGTATGCGCTTACATATGTGTGACCATCTGGTATTCACCACGGGTAGCCACTGCAGCCTGCATCACTGCACATCACCCATCTGCCCCCTCCAGACAGCTGTGCAGGTTTTGTTGCGATGGACAGTGGGGATAAAGTAACAGCTGGATAAATGAGGCAAAGCTGAGCGGGATCTGCATTTCAAGGCAGCTTGAGTGCAACTAATCCCGTTCTGGCTAGCCACATGGGCCTCACTGGGTCGAGTCACGTGGCAGGACAGAAAAAGCAGTGAAAGCATACCCAATCACCTCTACCGCACCAACAACTCGCAAGATGCAACCTGGCACCCGTTCCAAGTGCTTCCAGGCAGTCACCAGGCAGCCAGTTTGTTCCAGACGGGGCCTGGAGACTGGCAGATGAGTGCGAGCTCAAGGCAGCAGCTGCTCAGCAGCTGCACCAGGTGGGACCTGTCCCGGGCAGCCCTGCCACGCATGGGGGTGCACCCCCATCTGCTGCCTGTATCAGCCTGCCTGCTAGCTGCACATGCAGCCCTGCTACTGCCAGCAGCCCTGTGGCTGTCAGCTAGCAGCCCTCATGGGACCTGATCAGAAGGCTGATGGGTGCACGCACAGCTGGATGCGTGCTGTGCACACCTTGTCCATTTGCCACCTAGAAGCCATTGACTGGCTTACGGTGTGACAACAAAATCAACAACAGCAACAACAACAAGGCTGCCCTTCAGCGCTGCCCTTCAGCTGCACATCTGCACATCGTGGCTCTGCACATCTGCCGTGCGCATGTGCTGCACCGGCAAACAGCTGCACAGGCAAACAGCTGCCCCTGCGCCCAGCAGATTCATGAGAATACATGCTGAGCTGTATCAGTCCACAGCACGACTGTGCATCTACATGCAGGGTCTGCTTGCTGTTCGCTGCACAACTGCCGTCGCGCGATTGAAGGTCGCACACTGCCGATACAGGTCACGGCGTTTGCAGGTTGACCACATCATGCAACCACCACACTTGATTGCACAGCACTCTTGTAGCACACACAACCACAGCGGCCAATCACAGCACCCAGCTGATCACCCAAATCAACACCTTGGCTCCGAAGGAACTGGTGTTCAACATCAACCACCTCACGATGTGCTTTAACCACTAACCACCCATTAACTACCCATCAACCACTGCGCCCAACCTCTCCCAACACCCTCTGGTCCTTTCAGTTAGGCTCTGGCACGCAGCTGATCGCTGTGATATGCCACTGCTATGTCGGGTTGTGTGCAACCCTACACCCTAAAACCTTAAACCCTACAGCCAGGCCTCCACACGTGTCCAATTGAGTACACCCCGCTTCATTATTCGGCTCGCTGCACTTGGGTATTTGCACGATAGGGCCCCACACTGCTAAGACCTGTGCATGTAGTGGATGGAAGGAGTTTGCTGTGCAAAACGCGTCCTTCAAACACGCGCACCTGCCCCAGGCAACAGTGGACATAGACTCAAGCAGGCGTGTCAACAAACAAAAACAAACAAGAAACCAGGGAAGTGAACGTGTCATTACTCATCGCATCTCATGAGAGGCCGTCCCATCACTTCTTCTGAGATAGAGGCGGCCCCAGACAATGAAGGCGCTGCTTGTTCAAGCAGGCCCCGCCGCTCCAGGCCCTGAGCAAGCAACGCCCTGAGCACACAGCAGGCCCTTCAGGCCGGTGCAGCTGCTTCAGGCCGGTGCAGCAGCTTCAGGCAGCGTCTTCGTGGCCTCCCTTTGTGCCTCCCGCCCTGCAGCAGCCGCCACTGCTGCGGCCTCCTCTTCAGTCAGCGGCAGCTGCGCGCACACAGAAGGTGCAGTACAGCAGGTGCAGTACAGGGCGGTGCAGTACAGTGCGGTGCAGTACAGCAGGTGCAGTACAGGGCGGTGCAGTACAGTGCGGTGCAGTACAGCAGGTGCAGTACAGGTGGTGCAGTACAATGCGGTGCGGTAGTTGCAGTACAGCAGGCACAGTACATGTGGTGCAGTACAGGTGGTGCAGTACAGCAGGTGCAGTACCATGCGGTACAGCAGGTGCAGTGCGGTACAGTAGGTACAGTACAGTGCGGTACAGCAGGTGCAGTACAGTGCAGTGCATCCTCGTTCAGTACATTACAAAGAGGCAAAATAGCAGAACTATGAGCCTATGAACCTCATATATACAGTGTTGTGTGGCACAACAGAGACAAGACGCACCAGTGTGGCCTGCGTGATGATCACAGCCTTCAAGGGTTTCCCGTACTTGCGCCGCACGCCTTCTGCCCGGTCGTCGCCTATGGCCTGTGCGTGTTTAGGGTTCAGGTTTTAGGGCTGAGGGTTCAGGTTTTAGGGTTCAGGGTGTATGTGTGCAGCAATGGCGGGCACAGAGCACAAGGTTCAGCACAGTGTGGGAGGCACAATGTGAAGTTCAGCGTGGAGTGCAGCCCCCCACCACCACCGCTAGGGCGTTCCTAGGGCTTGCGTGCATTGAGGCACAGTCTAGCTGCTCCAGCACAAAGGTAGACCACATGAGATCGTGCTTGCAATGGAGATCGTGCTTACAGTGGAGATCGTGCTAACGATGGAGATTGTGCTTACAATGGAGATCATACTTACAGTGGAGATTGTGCTTGTAATGGAGTTCGTGTTTTACAACGGATACCGTATCATGCTTGCAATGGAGATCGTGTTTACAAAAGAGATCATGCCTACTGAAGAGATCGTGCTTACGATGGAGGTCAAGCCCATCAACACCTGTGGCGTATCACACGCCGCATATCACACATCATCTCACCTGTGCGAACATGTTGAGCTGCCGCGAGCGGTCCGAAGGCTTGAAAGTGGGCACCTGCATGGACGTGTATGCATGTTACATAGTCACAACACCGTACTAGTAATAACACCTTTTCAGTAAAAATAATAATAACTAAGTAATAGTAATAATGACATGGGTTGAAGGTGGGCCCTTGCTAGCGCGGCATAGATGGTGTATGACGGGTCATACGAGGGGTCATATGCAGGTTCACAGTGGTGCCCCATACCCTAAGCCCTAAACCTTGCACGCGCCCCAGACCTCCAACCATAGAGCTGGCAGGCGCCGTAGCTGTGCTCCCCAAGCACCCTAAACCCTGAAGGCACCCACAAACTTGAACCCTAAACCCCGCAGGCACCCCCAACCCTGAACCCTAGACCCTGAAGGTGCCCCAACCCTGAACCCTAAACCCCGCAGGCTGCCCCAACCCTGAACCCTAAACCCTGGAGGCGCCCCCAACCATGAACCCTAGACCCCTGAAGGCGCCCCAGACCATAAGCCCTAAGCCTTGGAGGCGCCCCCAACCCTTAACACCTGATCCTCAGTGTGACTTGACTGGTGTGACTTGACTGGTGTGACTTGACTGGTGTGACTGGTGTAATTTGACTGGTGTGACTGGTGTGACTTGACTGGTGTGACTGGTGTGACTTGACTGGTGTGACTGGTGTGACTCCACAGCAATGCCCCACCTGAGCGATGACCCCCACCACGCCAAGCCCCTCCATCACGCGCCCAAACACGACGTTCTCTCCATCCAGGCGAGGCACAGGGCCTGTGCAGCGCGCAGCCAATTCGTGGTTGGGGTTCAGGGTTTGAGGTCAGGGTTTGGGTGTAGGGTTTAGGGTTTACGAGTTGTGCAGCGCTCCGTCAAGCAGTACATGTTGTGCAGCGTGTAAGGAACCACAGTGTCTTGTGAAGTGTGTGCATGTGATCAGGTGACATGTAGGCTGCAGGCAAGCGTGGGCGATGAAAGGTGGCCCATGTGTTGCGCAGCACATGCATGCAAGCTACAGATCATGCTGTGATGCGTGTGATGCGTGCGCAATGGGGTGCAGGCACAAAACGTGAGGAACAGCACTGTAAGATCTTGTTAGATGTCGGACCATGAGAAACTCAGACTTTGAGGTGGACCATACAAGGCAGATCATGCAAGCCATATCATGCAAGCCAGAACAAGCAAGCCAGATCATGCATGCCAGATCATGCACGCCAGGTCATGCACGCCAGATCATGCAAGCCAGATCATGCAAGCCAGATCATGCAAGCCAGATCATGCAAGCTAGATCATGCAAACGTGCGCACCTGGCCCAGTGGTGATGAGGAACTCGGTGGGTCGGTACCCCTGGCGAGCGCGCACTTGGGGGTCCTCATCGTTCTCTGCAAAGGCAGCGGATCCACCAATTGGTCAGTTAGTGAACTAGTCAGCTTGTCTAGTTGGTCAGTTGGCATTCTCTGCAAAGGCAGCGGATGCATCAACTGGTCAGTTATAGTCAACTGGTCTTGTAGTGGAATAGTCAGCTTGTCAGTTGGTTGGATGCATCATCTGATCAGTTAGTGACCTAGTCAGCTTGTTAGTTGGTCAGTTGGCAGGTCAGCGGCTGTGTGGGTGGGTGTCAGTTGTCCGGTTGACTGTCTGCTTGGGTGTTGGCCAGCCAAGGGTGGCACGCCAGAACTTCTTACAAGTCGACTTCTCACAACAGTGTCGCATCACAGCTTTCAGCAGTTGTAAGAAGTCGCATCACAGCTGTCAGCAGTTGTAAGAAGTCGCATCACAGCTGTCAGCGGCTTGTTGGAACCCAAAGAGAGCCAGGAGAGCAAAAGCTGTGCCATGTACTGAAACACATATAACGACATGTGAGAATATTTGGGGCAGTGCAGTACATAATGAAAGGGGTGGCTGGGTCACGCATCAGGGTTTAAGGTTCAGGGATTAGGGTTCAGAGTTTAGGGATTAGGGTGTAGGGTTCAGGATGCAGGGTTCCAGAGTTCAGGGTTTAGGGTAAATGGCTCTGGGTTTAAGGTTCAGGGTTTAGGGTGTAAGGTTCAGAGTTTGGGGTTTAAGGTTCATGGCTCAGGGTTTAAGACTTTAGGGTTCAGGGGTTGGGGTTGAAAGTTCGGGGTTTACATGTGTGCCTTCGGGGTTTAAGGTTAGGGTTAAGAGTTATAATTCCTAGGTTTCATAATCCATAGGTTTCATACTCCATATGTTTCATACCCCAGGCCCTGCAGTCCATCACACCTGTGACGGACAGGTCTAGGGTTCAAGGTCCAGGGTTTAGGTTAGGGCTCAGGGTCTAGGTTTTCATGGGGAGTCAACCCCACCTGTGAGGGGCAGGTTTAGGATTTAGGGCTCAGGGTTCAGGGTTCGGGGTTTAGGGTTCAGGGTTTCAGGTTTAAGGTTCAGGGTTCAGGGTTTCATACCCCAGGTCCTGCAGTCAGCCCCACCTGTGAGGGACAGGGACACGGTGCCTGGGTATAATAGTATAGTAGTAATAGTGGTAGATAATATAATAGTGGTAGTAGTCAAATGAGTCAACCCCACCTGTGAGGGATAGGGACACGGTGCCTGGGCGGCTGTGCCGCGCACGGAAGGCCGACGCGGAGGAGAGGTCGGGGTTCGGGGACAGGCCCACTTTGTCGCCCTCCACTTGGCCCAAGCGGTACGCACCCTGTTGCCCCGCCTGGCAACCGCGGGGCGTGCAACACAGTCAGACGTGCGTGTTGTGCGTCAGACATCCGTGCTTTGCGTCAGACATGCGCGTTGTGCGTCAGACATGCGTGTTGTGCGTCAGACATGCATGTTTTGTGTTGGTCCCGTGCAGCGCGTGAGCGGGCACAGATGCGAGGGTGGGAGGCAGGGGGCTGCACAGCTACTGCCGCGCATGACGTGCATCGGTGGCAGTACACTGTGGCGGTACATCGGTGGCAGTACATCTGCGGCAGTACAACTATGGCTTTCCGGACAGGACCGTACTGCCAGTATGGCCCCAAAAGGTGTACTGCATCAGGCAGGACAGGCAGCGCCAGCAGTACGACCCTGCCACTCCTCCCACTCCCAGCTGTCCTGCGTGCCGGCTGACACCAGGCAGTCCAGGCGGTACAAGCGGTACAACCCAGCAGAGAGCAGTACGCACCTGGATGTACTCGCCCGGCAAAACGCGGGAGAACACGGTGTTGTTCAGCGCGCCGCTATTCACCAGGGCCAGGAAGTTAGAAACGGTGCCTGGTGCAAGCCTCCCGTACAGGCCTGCAGTACAGCCCAGCGCAGTACAACGCAGTACAGCCAAGTTTTGGTTCAGTTCAGTGCTGGTGCGAAACGTTCTCACTCTCATTTACTTGGCAGCTGGGAAACTGGCGAGCCCCGAGTTGTGTGATGGCAGCCGTGCCCAACCCTGAACCCTAAACAAAAACCCTAAACCCTGAACCTCCCCGCCCTGACCCTGTGCCAACTCCCCTATATCCTTCACCCTGTTGGTAATTGTCTGTGAGCCGATGCTAGGGTGCAGGCTGCAGGCACCATGCCATATGGTGCGCATAGCTTGCGCATACGAATAGCCAGCCCATCCCCTGGGTCAGCATCAGCTGAGGAACCGAGCCTTGAGGGGCAGCACACGAAGACGTGTGTACAACATCAGTCTGCTCCTCGTCTGCCTGTATGTCAGCCACATCAACATCTACTGCCCCCTCCCCATCATTCAAGGGCAGTGTGACCACCCACCAATCACGATCGTGCCCACAGGTGCTGCATCTTCGAGTGGGATCACGGTAGTGTCTCCCAGTGTCCGCTCGCCCGCCGTCTTGAATGAGCGCGGTGCGATGGAAATGTTGAGCGCCACCTGGCATGTCATGGGGTGACCAAGTATGATCAGGGTTTAGGGTTTTAGGGTTTAGGGTTTAGGGTGTGATCAGGTGTGACAAGGTGTGACCAAGCGTGAGCAGATGTGACGAGGTGTGACGAGGTATGACTAGCATGAGTGCTGCATGTTTGACTGGGTGTGCAAATGACTGGCCATAGGTTTGACCTGCCACAGTGTCGCGTGTGCCACTAGCTGTGGTGATGCGCACCCTGGGCGCGTGCTGGATTAGCATGTCTTGTCTGGAAGTGAGCACAGACCGGCCAGGCTCTTTCAGAATTGTGTACATGTTGCTACACGCATGGATGGCATGCAGCAGCAGCTCATGTTTTCGGTGGCCCAGCCGCCTTCGTTGCGATTGAGGGCACAACGCAAACCAGCTATATGAACACGCAACACAACACAGCCGCATGCAGCACACCTTGTGCGTGATGGTGTAGTCCAGCTCCTCTGTTGCAAGTGTGCCGTAGACCTCAGCAGCTGCCCGCTGACAGCTGCTGCCTACCCATGCAGCCAAAGCAGCTGCCCCCATGAGGGCGCCTCTGCGCCCCAGCCTGGCTTCATCGGTCAGCGGAGTGCACCCAGACGCGCCCCCTGCGTCCTGTGGGAGCGCGTATCGCCTGGCTGATGCTCGAGGCTTGGAAGCCAGGTGCAGTGAACCGCATTTGCTGCGTGTGTGGCGTATACATTGGCTGTAGCTCGTGCTGGGTGCATCGGCGCATAGCTCGGAAGATTTGATGCTAGGAAACCATCGTGTGCGAGATCGAGATGATGCAGTACTGCAGCGGTTCTGCGTCGTTTGCAACATGACGGCTTGGCTTGGGGGCCGCAGAGACGCGGGACGCATAAATGACTTTGATGCAAGGTGTGTCTCATTCATGTTGGCGGATGTGACAGAATCGCGTCACCCAGAAGAATGGCCAGGGTCTAACAGGGCTCGGATGGCCCGGTGGCCCAGACATTTGGCGCTGCTGTTGGTGGCAGGTGCCATCGCATGCAGCGCCAGCAGCGACAGGTTATTGAATTGGTTTACTTTTTCCGGCTTTGGAAAGAAGCCTGTTCCAGCGTTGCCACCCCCGGAGCTGGGAGATCGCTCAGGGTTCGATCCATCGCTGAGCTTGGAGGAACGCCGGGCTCATGCCATCGATGCAGACCTGCAGCCGTGGGCGTTGTCGTTGAGGCCGGACAATTCGTCAGGTCCCAAGCGAGAGTACCACTGGCCCAAGTACATCCATCAGGTGCCCTTGTTGTTGTTGATGGCAACTCGCCTTGGCTGCCTGTACGTTGTCGTCACGTCGTATTATTGCATGCCCAAACAGACGGTGAAGAACCGGAGCGAGCTGTCCTGCGAGCAGCTGCGGCTCATGGAGAGCTGGACGAGCCTCAACCCGGGCTACAGGTGGGCACGCCACCTGCGGACCATGTGTGCATATGGTTACCAACTGCCCATGTGGGTCCGTTCACTTCAGGGCATGCTGCATGCATGACAGGTGCATGCGCCTCTCACCGCCCCACAGCTGCACGAGAGAGGCACACACGCGGCTTGCAGAAGGTTTTGCCTCTTCCACCAACCGCCTCGCTCACATACGTGCTTGGCTGTTGTTGCCATGGGCCATGTGCCAGCCATTCCCTGCTCAAGATGTTTGGGGGTGGAAAAGGGGGGGAGGGTTGCTGCCCTTGCGAGTGTGCCAAGAAGAGTTGGGTGTTTGGCCCCACCTTCCTTGCAGCTGCCATGCATGAGCGCATGGCGAGGCACGCATGCCGATGCACATGCTTCATGCACATGCTCCATGCGCATGCGCCATCATGGGTTACACATGCAGTCACAGGCAAAGCCACAAGTCCCCATCCATGCATGTCGCTGCCACGCATGACGCTGCCCTGCATGTCGTGGCCATGCATGTCCATGTCACGCCTGTCGCGGCCATGCATGACACTACCATGTATGCATGACGCTGCCGTAAATGACACTGCCATGCACGTACGACACCGCCATGCATGCAGGCACATCGTGTGGGACGACGCGGACATCATCACATTTGTGCGCAAGCGCTACCCGCGTTTGAGGCACATGTTTGGTAAGCCTGCTCATCCCAGCAAACAGCTAGATCTGGCTCAGCTTTCAGGTTGCATCATGGATGCCCCTAGGTGCCCTGCTGGTGTGCCGGGTGCATGGCATGACCATACACATGGAGGCGCGCTACATGGTTCAGGGTTTAGGGTTTTAGGGTTTAGGGCACCCGCCCCCAATGTAGACTGCACTTCATCATCACACCATTACACGGCTTTGCGCGGTTAAACCCGCGATGCTGCGCTTGGACTGCACTTGTTGTGTGGTAACTGTGCGTCGGACTGTTTCTTCTTGCTGTTTCTTCTTGCGCAGAGCCTTTCATGCTGAGTCACTGTACGTCGGACTGATTCTTCTTGTTTGCGCAGAGTCTTTCATCCTCCCTGTGGAGCGAGCAGACATCTTCAGATACCTCGTACTGCACGCGATGGGCGGGGTGTACGCGGTACGGCAGTACAGTGTGTGCGTGCGGTACGGCAGTACAGTGTGTGTGTGCGGTACGGCAGTGCGATGTGGGTGTGCAGTACGGCAGTACAGTGTGCAGTATGGCAGTACAGTGTGCGGAACGGCATTACAGTGGGGGCTGACAATTGCCGCGTGTTGTGCTGGCAGCAGCATGTGCACTTGTTGCTTTGCAGTGCAGGCAGCCGGAGATCAGCTGGTTCATGAACTGTATTTGGACCTTGAGTCCCCATGGCCCATGAGTCACCATGTGCGCATTGACCCACCACGTGTGACCGGCTGACCCGCGCACATGTTTGACCATGTTTGACTTGGTGTTGCCCGAACAGGACACGGACGTGCAGTGCATGGAGCCGATCGACACGTGGAACGCGGTGAATAAGCACGACGCCGCGTTGCTGACTGGGGTGGAGTTCAACAACCTGGTGGGTGGCAAGCGGGCAGATAGTCGGTGCTGGGCGGGATCAATTGAGTGAAAATCAACTCCGTACAGAATTCGCATACAACTTCGCATACAACCGTTAGGAACTGTGAGGGTTCAAGTTTATGATTTGTAGTTGTGCTGGAGTACAAACCAACATGCAAAACCCAACCTCGTCAGAAAATGTTATGCTCTTATGCATGCATGCTTGGTATCACGCATGTGCGTCCTACATCCTGAACCCTGACCCCTGAACCCTAAACCCTGAACCTTGGACTCTCAACCCTGAACCCTGGACCCTAAACCCTGAACCTTGGACCCTAAACCCTGAACCCTGGACCCTAAACCCTGAACCCTGGACCCTGAACCCTGAACCCTAAACCCTAAACCCTGAACCTTGGACCCTGAACCCTAAACCCTGAACCTTGGACCCTAAACCCTGAACCTTGGACCCTAAACCCTGAACCCTGGACCCTAAACCCTAAACCCTAAACCCTGAACCCTGAACCCTAAACCCTAAATTGCATGCGTGGCCGCAGAGGGAGGGGCTCCAGCTCAACAACTGGGTCATCGCGTCCACGCCACACCACCTCACTCTTATGCGAGTCATCACTGAGGCCCGCGACTTCATCATCTCACAGTACTTCCACATGGTCAAGAAGTGGGTGCCTCTACTATTGTTCCTGTTCCTACGAAGGCTACGATTCTATTGCTACGATCGCCAAAGGGAAAGGGAAAGGGAAAAGGAAATGGCAAACGTGGCTACGATGGCAAACGTGGCTACGATGGCAAACGTGGCTACGAATTGCCACGATTGCTACGGTTGCTCTTGTTGCTCTTACTGTTCCTACTGCTGCGATTGCTCGTACTGCTTCTATTGCTACGATCGCTCCTCTTGCTCATATTGCATTGTTGCTATTACGGTATTGCTTTTTAGTTATTGTTTCGGTGGTACAGCATTGTACGCTGCGCCTGGTACCCCCCCTAGCCCAGTCCATGCTCCTCTCCTATACTGCCTCATGAGGTTATTGTACTGCGCAGCACTACGTGCACTGCATGATACTGCACGTACTGCGTAGCACTGCACGTACTGCGGAGCACTGCACGTACTGCGGAGCACTGCACGTACTGCGGAGCACTGCACGTACTGCGGAGCACTACACGTACTGCATTTCACTACACGTACTGCGTAGCACTACACGTTACTGCGCAGGACTACTTGTACTGCATTTCACTACACGTACTGCGTAGCACTACACGTACTGCGTAGCACTGCACGTACTGCGGAGCACTACACGTACTGCATTTCACTACACGTACTGCGTAGCACTACACGTTACTGCGCAGGACTACTTGTACTGCGGAGCACTACACGTACTGCATTTTACTACACGTACTGCGTAACACTACACGTTACTGCACAGTACTCATCACCACTTTTCCGCGTGTCTGCGCCTGTACAGACCTGTTCTGCCCGCCCGTACCGCCGCATTCTAAACCCTAAACCCCAAACCCTAAACCCCAAACCCTAAACCCTGAACTGCAGGAATGAGGTGCTGCACGTCAGCGAGTACTACAGACCTGACATGCCCGCCTGTACCCGCCTTTCCCTCAACCCTGAACCCGAAACCCCAAACCCTGAACCCTAAACCCTAAACTCCTAACCCCACACCCCTAACCCCAAACCCTGAACTTCAAACCGCAGGAACGAGGTGCTGCGCAGCAGCGAGTACGACAGCTCGGTGCTGTCCCGCACGGGGCCCAAGGCGTGGACGCGCGCGGTGCTGTTCTACATCGAGAGCGTGCTGCGGCTGCCCGTGAGCCGGCCCGTGATGACGGAGAACGTGGTGTATGGGGATGTCCGGGTGGCGCCCATTGCCTGGCTCTCGGTGGGTGGCTCATGAGCGCAGGCAACGGGTGTCTCATGAGCACAAGCAACGGGTGTCTCATGAGCACAGGCAACGGGTGGTGTTCCTTTGATATGGAAGGGTGTTCTTATTGTACAGGGCATGAGGGTACAGGGTCAACGACATCAGCACTCTCTACTTCGTTCTGTCGGGCTCCAGCAAGCAGGTGAGGGCTGTGATACGCCACTGTTACGTTGACATGTAAGTGACAACAACATGTGGTGCGGTGCGTGCGCATGCAGCTGGCATGGGGGGAGCCGTGTGATGTGGCCGTGGCCAAGTTCAAGGCCGCCAAGCCGCACCCCCCTGAGTGGGGGCACCCCCTGGCCTGCCACCAGTACTTTGGCAGCTGGAAGGGCGAGGTGAGGGGGGCAGGAGCAAAGGTTTAGGGTTTAGGGTTTCAGGTTTAGGGTTTGGGGTTTTAGTTTTGGGGGGGCGAGTGCCAGGTGCTGCGCTGTGCTGTGGGGTGCTGATCTGTGGCGTGCGCATGGTCATGCTGTGGCGTTGGCCCTTGCCCCCTTGATTGCGTTCGCCCGCCCTCTTGCACCGCAGGGCTTCGCGCGGCTGCACAACAAGCCCAAGACGTTTGGCTGCCCCCAGCTGTTCGCGGACTCGGGTCCCCAGCCCGAGGACTTTGAGGTGGGGCGGGAGCTGCTGTTGGGCCACGCGCCCGGCCGCGCGCATGCAACGGGGGGAGCGGGGGCAGCGGGGGCGGAGGGAGCTGTGGGTGCGGCGGGGGGCACGCAATCG
>QAXD01000187.1:1688804-1703285 GCA_004335575.1 Haematococcus sp. NG2
TGCAAGGGGGGCATGCCGGGTGGGCGGTGCGGGTGGGAGGAGGGGGAGGAGGCAACAGTTGCATGGGATGAGGCATGGGAGTGGGTGCGGCGTAGGCTGCTTTTCCTGGGTGGGCCAGCCCCGGCTGAGGAGTCGCCTTGGGTGGCTGTGGATGGGGTGGCAAGGGGGTCGGGGGCGGGGCCGGGCGACGGTTGTGGTGTGTCCAAGGTTGAGGCGAAGGAGGGGCTGGTGCTCTGGGTCTGTCTCACACGTGTGACACCTGCGGCCAGGTCTTCTCCCAATGGTCCACAAGGGCCATGCCCCCCCAGATCTAGGGGATCCAAGGAGGACGCGGCATGCAGAGGGGGGGCTGTGGTCCGGTTGTGCGCCCCTGGCTGCTCCTGCTCAGGATAGCTGGGGGCTGCATGCTGTGCGCCTACAGCAGTGCCCGCTGTGCGGCCGCTGCTGCCGGCCTCTGCTGCTGCGGCTGCGGCCGCGTATGCCGCTGCCCCATGAAATGCCGCGGGGAGGGAAGTGAACCCCCATGCAGGCACACTGCTCTCCTCCTCCTCCTCCTCCTCCTCCTCCCCCTCCCGCCCCCGTCCCATCCTCCCCCTCCCCCTCCTGCTCCAGAGCGGGGTGGGCCTCAGCAGGGGAGCCTTCCTGCCATAGCTCCTCACCGTTTTCTGTGTGATAGCGTGCAGCCCGGTGGCGTGGCACGTGCCTCATGCTGGTGTACGGCGGGGCAAAGTAGAGGGCGTCGCCGTGGCTGCGGTGCATCATGCTGTGGGTGAAGTCTCCGGAGCCTCCGGCCCCATGCAGTGCGTCGATGCTGATGGAGGGCGCAGAGGCGCGGTCAATGGTCCGGGACCTGCAGTCAACGCAGCACGCATGCAAGGGGTGTGTGTCTTGGGGGTCGCGCACATGCAGGATGCATGGGCGCAGACGGTGACACACGCAGGGACAGCATGCAACTGTGTGTGCACTTGCTACCGCTGCTGGCATGTGCTGGGCCGGCAGGCTGTTGCCAGCAGCACCTGCTCCAGGTGCGATGGCGTAAGTTCGCGTGACTGCTGCGGTGGTACTTCGCCGCGTACTCTTCCTCGATGCAGTATTCCTCTTCAGCGCCATCCTCATCCATCTTGACAACTTGGAGGGGCCAAGCAAACCCCAATATGTTCGACTAGATCTGCTCTACGCCTGCATGCTTAACGGTCCAAACATTGTCAATTTACTGGGCTGCTGTGTCAATTGATCGGGAATGCGTGCACTCAGTGGCGAGAGTGTGGCGCATTTTTCGGTGATCCAGGGGCTGACCGCGTGCAACTCTGAATCCTCTGGTACCCATAATTCATCCCGACCACAGTCTGAACAACCCCAGAACCCCAGGCTGACGTGCAACAGGGCATAGTTGTGCAAAGCACGCTTGAAGCAGTAGGAAGAGAATGACGTCCTGGCTGGGCTGGGGCAAGGGTGGGAAAGACGCCTATGGTGGAGTGGAGTTCTGGCACACGCCCGATCGCTGCGGATGGTTGGACAAACAAGGTGCGCCGCCTTCCAACTCTGTGCAGGGTCCAATGTGGACGCTCCACGAAAACCCATGCGACACTGAACGAGCCAACTTGCTGAACGCTGTAACCCGCAGGAGAGTACATCAAGACGTGGCGCCGGAGGTGAGCTGCGCGGAAGGCAGCTGTCAGGGCTGTGCATTGCATGCGGGTGCAGCATGCATGTGCATCGCCATGTGCCACCAGCTTCTGTCTAGTCTCGAGGCCCTTGTGCACATGCGCAGCAGCAACAATCGGCAGATGGCGCATGAAGGGCACCTGCCTGCTGGGGCAATGTTCAGGGCTGGATGCGTGCTGCCTCTGGGGCTAACTGCCATGCCATTTTGACATGCTCACGGAGCCCATGCACCATGGCATATGGCCTTGGCCCAATGCATGCACAATACAGTGACAGCGTCGTCCACAGTGTCTGAGCTCAGATCTGTGACTGTGCATTACCACAGTCACAACGCCCTCCTGAGTTGCACATCAGTGTGCCCCACGTCAACGTATCAGCATGCCACATTACTCACGCCGCAGCCTCATGCATGCACGTCTCGTTCAGTTGCACTTGTGTAGAATGAGCTGCAGTGGGTCAGCACGTGCAGCATGTGCGCCTGTTGCTGCAGCGCGCATGCAACTGTAGCTCCCACACTGGGTGTAACTGGGTGTAGCTGGCTGAAGCTCTCCCAGCGGGACCCCCAGCTGCATGCGCGCTGCAGCAACAGATGCACGTGACTTGTAGTACCCCACAGCCTCATGCTGCATGGGCCGCACAAGGCGACGTCTTGCATGGGCGGTGCCATGTTTTGCATTGTGCATCGCGCATGGGCAATATGCTGCATGGGATGGGCAACATGGTGCATGGACAACATGGCGCATGGGCAGCATGGCGACAGCGTTGCGCATGGGCAGCATGACGCTCAAACGGCCCCACGTGCATCAAAACCCAATCGCTTGAACCCTTAACCCTTGCTGTAACACACAACCTGTTGTGCCGCAGGTGGTTCGTGCTGAAGCAGGGCAAGATCTTTTGGTTCAAGTCGGATTTGGTCACGCCAGACGCTGTGCCCCGCGGTGTGATCGATGTGAGCAGGCGTGTAGGGCTTAGGGTATAGGGTTTGGGCGGAGGGTTTAGGGTATAGGGTTTGGGCTGAGGGTTCAGGGTTCAGGGTTTGAGCTGCGGGTCAGGGCTGAAGGTTTGGGCCTTAGTCCTTAGGGCGTTCGGGGCTAAGGGTTGAGGAAGGGGGGTTGAGGCTAAAGGTTGAGGAAGGGGGGGTTTAGGGTTCAAGAACAGGCGAGGCTTTTTGAAACAGGCAAAGTATAGATGGTGAAGGGGAAGGGGGTGAGGGGCTTGGGTCAGCGAGGTCTGAAGGCAGTGGCAATGCTCTTGTACAGTTATGTGTACTGCTCTTGCAATGCTATGTGTGCTGCTCTTGCACCGCTATATGTACTGCTCTTGTACTGCTTTGTGTACTGCTCTTGTATTGCTATGTGTACTGCTCTTGCACCGCAACATGTCCTGCTCTTGTACTGCAACATGTCCTGCTCTTGTACTGCAACATGTACTGCTCTTGTACCGCAACGTGTCCTGCTCTTGTACTGCTGTACCGCGCAGGTGTCCAAGTGCCTGTCCATCAAGGGCGCCGAGGACACGATCAACAAGCCGTTTGCGTTCGAGATCAGCACCCACTCGGAGTCGATGTTCTTCATCGCGCAGAGCGAAAAGGTGTGGGGACCCATAATGTATAGTGAAGTTTCAGTGCGCAGAGCGAAAAGGTGTGGGAACCCGTTATAGGTAGAGTGGAGAGGACAGGTCCATGGCGTAGAGTGGAAAGGTCCATGACGTGGAGTGGGCAGGTGGGCCGGAAGGGAAAGGGCAGAACCAGAAGACAGAGGAAGGCGCGCATGCGCTCGGGGCTTCAAATGTGTGGGTTTAGCTGCCGGTCCTCCGATCTGCCGGTCCCAGGGCCTTGTTGTGGGTGCGTTTATAGCTCGATGGTTCAAGCGCGTCGAGGGTGGTTTGCACACTGTTAGCAAACCTCCAGGGCTGTACGCAGAGCTGGCTCCTTCCTCTGTGGCGGAGTTGGCCATGCCCTGATTTTGTTTTATTTTTGTTGTTGTTACACGGTAGGCCAGTCAAGGGCTTCTAGGTGGCAAATTGACAGGTAACAGTCTAACATATGCCATGCCCTGATGCATTCAACGGCTTCAGAGAGAAGGGACGACCGTCAACCCTGCTGCCTGAGGTGCTGCATGCATCAGGGCATGGCTGCAGTGGGGAATCAAGAAGCACCCATGCCAGGCTGGCGCTGGTGCTGGGGCGTGTGCTTACAGCCCTTTGTGCTTAAAACCCTTGAACACCCTTAACCCTTGACCCTTGAAACCCTTTGTGCTTATTATATAACCCTCAACCCTGCACAACCCCTAACCTACCAACCCGTGGGTGCTGAGCAGCATGCATGTGTGTGGCCCCCGCGTTTGCTTGCACTGTGTGACCGCACGTTGTGACTGCCGCGTCGTTCTGGCCTCTGCGCGTTTGACTGCGGGGGCAGGACATGCGTTGGCGGTCGGCCTGCTGCGCCTGGCCTGCAGTGTGGTCGCCATGGCTCGACGCCTGCATGTTCAAGCTGCAGGCTCGCACACAACACCTTCCCTTGCCCTAAACCTTAACCCTGAACCCTAAATCCTGAACCCTCACCCACGGCAGTTGACCGCGTTGACCGGTTGACCGGTTGACCGCGTTTGACCACAGGAGAAGGAGGACTGGATCAACGCCGTGGGGCGGGCCATCGTGAAGCACAGCCGCTCATTGCTGGAGCATGACCGGGGCGACTACACCACAGGTGGCCTGTGAAAAGGGCCGTGAACAGGGCCGTGAACAGGGCCGTGAAAAGGGCCGTGAACAGGGGCGTGAAAAGGGGGGCCAACGATGCATGCATGTCCGTGGCTGCCGACCGTGCTGCCGTCGTACTGCAGCTGTACTGCAGCCGCACTGCAGTTGTACTGTAGTCATACTGCAGCCGTAGTGCAGCCATATAGGAGCTGTACTGCAGCAGTACTGCAGGAAGACTGCAGTTGTACTGCCAGTGGTCATGCCCGAGCCGTACCGCAGCCAGCCACGCGGTGCAGCACAGCCATGACAGACTGCGAGCACTGCCGCGCATGCAGTTGGCACAGTAGCCTACCATTGCCATGCTGATGAGGTCATGTAGGCTCCCATGTCACGGTATGGATCACTCGTGGAGGTGTGGCTGGCCATGTTGCTGACTGTTGCTAACTGGCTGGGCTCAGCTTGAGAGGTGTGATGTGTGTTGCAATGGGAGTGAGGAGGGGCAGGCTGTGGGTGCATGCACATGGGTTTAGGGTTTTTGTGGTTTGCCCTGAAACCCTAAACCCTAAACCCTGGTGTGCCCTGCACCACCCATGTTTGCACCATGGGGCAACAGAGCAGCTGGAGCAGGGCAAAAGCACATCCTGCAGCAGCATGAGGGCACCTGAACCTATGCACATGGGCATGCACATGGGCAGTGCATGCCTATGCATACTGCTGCCAGCCAGAATGCACAGACTGGTGTGCCCGTGCCAGCGCTTGTACAATAGACAGGGGACAGGGGGTGGGGCTGGATGGCTGTGCTGACCACATGGCATTGTGGCTGCATCAGTTGAACTTGAAGTTTCATTGGAGCCTGGGGGGTGGCGGGGGCCTACCGTGGCGGCTGCGTGTGCCCAGGGGCACGTTTGCACTTTGCTTATGACGCGTTGAAGGCATGCGCTTGTCGTTGTTGTTATGGTGTGTGTGTGGTGTGTGTGTGTGTGTGTGTGTGTGTGTGTGTGTGTGTGTGTGTGTGTGTGTTTGGGAATGTATGAGCGCCCTTGCATTTGTGTGGGACCTGTGGTTAGCCTTGATCTGTGCAGGGACCATCACAGCATGTCAGGGTGCTTGCCTGATGTTGGCTGCACGTCAAGCAGGGGCCTGGAAAGTGGTGCGGCAGCAGAGGAGGAAGCATCACACTGCTTACTGCCGACCCATGAGGACCGTCAACTTGGGCCCAATTACCACAGTCCCTGCTGGAAGTCCTCCAGGGCCGTTGTGGGTGCATGATTGGTGTTACCCCAGGGCCGTTGTGGGTGCATCATTAGTGTTACAAAGGGAAAGGCCACATCACAGCATGAGACTCTACATGCCACCCTCCATCCACTGTAGGATGTAACATAGTTCAATCCACTGTTGAATCAATGCACTGTTGAGTGTAACATAGCCTCGTAACAAGACCAACCTGCACCATGTGCCAGACCGGGCAGTGCAAGCATGTGCTCGTACCGCCTGTGCAGTCGTACAGCCTGTGCAGTACAGCGTGTGTGGTACAGCTTGTACAACACAGATTGTACTGCACGACCAACGCAGTACTGCACAACCCATGCAGGCAGATCATCCACACGAGTGCACCACGTACTGCTTATGATAGACAGGTGATGAGCTGGGGCAGCATCTTGCCAAAAGTAACCTTACCGAACGATCCCAACTCAACAACTGTGGCTGTAATTAAGTCTACGCCCTCATGCCAGGCTTGTGTTGAGGGAGGGGTGTCCCTGGGTTGCCCCACGGCCTGCCCAGCAGGTTCCCCCATGGCTGTGTATATGCTGTCTCACCAGCCGGGTCATACATCAGGCACATACCAGTGATACCACGAACCGCAGCCAACCCTATGCAACATCATATCATTCAAACGCTCTGCATGTCAGGCACAATACTGCAGATGTATGTATGTGAAGGCTGCAGCGTTGAAGCACCTCGGGGAACGGAACAATGTCACAAATCAACCAAAGGATGGGACCGGTGTGGCGCATGCATGGCCACAGCCTACGCATTCAGGTGGCACTGCAGTATGACCCCTGCCTGCGTGCCCATGCCACATGCACACATGCAAGTGGCACTGCAGGATGAGCCCTGCCTGCGTGCCCATGTCGCATGCAAATGGTAGTGCAGCTGGTGACGGGGATGGTTCCAGCGGCAGGGCTCAGGGTTTTGGGTTCAGGGCCTAAACCCTAAACCCCTAACGCCTAACCCCTGAGGAGTGCAAGCCGTGACGCATGAACCTCTGACAACTCCAAGGGGAAGGTGCTGCAACCTGGGCTTGATCCCGGGCCCGACAGTGCGTGAGAGGGGAATGGGGATGATTGAAGACCCCCCTCTTCCATGCAGACCCTCAACCGACAGCCGAGTCTCAATCTGTCAATCAACATTTGTGCCCACCCACGCTCACGCATGGGCTGCATGCAGTGCGCTCCATCCTCGCGCGGCCTGCATACACCAACTGCTGCCAAGCATGCCCCAACTGCTGCCAAGCATGCCCCAACTGCTGCCAAGCACGCCCCGACTTCTGCCAAGCACCCCCCAACTGCTGCCAAGCATGCCCCAACTGCTGCCAAGCATGCACCAACTTTGCTGCCATGCAAACAAGCAACATGCCGCCGGCAGCCTCTTGTGTGACTGAGGCGTGAGGTGTGTGGCTCATGTGCACGAGCATTGCTTCCCCATGCCCTCAGACATGCATGGATGGGGCCAGACAAGAGCACAACTGCTGTTGGGGACAAAACGCGACATCATGCATGAGGCACTACAACGGGCAGTACAAGGGCACAACCAAGCCCAGCCTCCATGACCACCTCAGACCACAGCCTTCAGCCTGAGCTTGCCACCATCAGCTAGCTGTGGGTGTGTGGGTGGGCCTTACACCGCGTTGGCCTTGGCCTTGGCTGCCAGCTGTGCCTTGCTCTCCCCCGCGTTCTCCAGCATCTCCTGTGGGTGACCAGGAATAAAAGTAATAATATTAACAACACGGCGTTTCACAGGTGTTTCTGCACGCCGGAGCCTGACAGTCATTAGCCAGTTGTGATCAGGAACAGTCATGAAACACTCATCTTAAAACAGGCAGGAACAGTTAGAACAAACAGACACAGCGGCAGGGGAGAAACAGCAGCACGTCAGCGGTGTATTCCACGTGCGCGGCCATGCAGCACAAGAACCAACATCCGGGCGCTTGATGGCTTTCCCATTCATTGGGCACACAATCAGAACTGGACCCATAACCCTGACCCTTCACCCCTGAAATGCTCCACCCCCTGGTGTAGCTAGACCCTAGACTTCCAAGCCCTAAACCCTAGAGCCCTCAACCCTGAACTGCCTCACCTCCCCGAGCTCCTCCAGAGTCTTGCCCTTGCCCTCAGGCACAAAGGCAGTGAAGGGCAGGCCACTGCAAGGGGTGCAACACAACATGGGACGATGAGCCATGCAACACGATCCAGCTGCGAGGTAGAAAGGAATGATGAATGATTACTGTCCCGCTGCGGATTGTACTGCCCTGCTATTAGTACTGTACTGCCCCACTGTTAGTACCGTGCTTCCATGCTTTACATTGTACTGCTCCGCTGTTTGTACTGCCGTGCTGCAGATCGTACTACTCTTCTGTGCCGCCCTGTACTTCTTCCTGCCTCACTCCCCTCACACCTGAACATGACGATGGACAGCTGTGAACTGTACCGCTCTGCTGCTTGTACTGCCCTGGTGTAAGTTGTACTGCCCCCCACACTCCCCTCACACTGACCTGAACATGACGATGGACAGCATGCCGGCCACGAAGCGCGTGCCCGTGTTCTTGGGGATGTGGTTGCCCCACGGAGAGTAAAGGTAGCCAAAGCCAAAGGTGCCCACGATGGCCCCCAGCTTCCCCATAGCTGCGCTGATGCCGTGACACGTTGCCCGGTATTTCGTGGGGAACACCTCACCTGCCGCCACGCACAAACGACCGAAACAGGCAGGGTCAAGCACGGTCAAACGCGGTCAAACGTGGTCAAACTCCGCAGGTTTGCCGCAGAGAACACATGTGCGTGGTCAGAGCGAGGGCCTACCTGAAGCAATCCAGCCCGGCTTCTTTGATTTTGCCTGGTCTGGTCATGCATGCGGTTCCTAACTGGTCATGCGTTGGGCTGTGTAGGGGGCGGTTGCTGCGTGATAGCTGGACATGCGTTTTGGAGCATAACACCTTTTCTCCATGTGTTATTTTTATTATTACTACATGCACTTGCTGCGGTTGGCTCACCAGGGATGATGAAGGTGGTGGAGTTGGGTCCAAAGTTGGCGAAGAAGAAGGTGAGGCTGCGTGTGAGGTGAGGTCATGAGGTGAGATCATGAGATCAAGAGGTCAGATCATTAGATATTAAGGTGAGATCATGAGATCAAGAGGTCAGATCATGAGACTGCGTGTGAGGTGAGATCATGAAGATCAACATTTGAGAACCGAGCAAACTGAGATCAGATCAGACCAGGCGGGTCAAGTATGACCACAGACGTGATCAGATGACGGCGGTACACAAAGTACGTGCAGCATGTTGCACCGTATGTACTGCACACTCACGCGTACAGCAGCATGAACACCCAGACAGTGCGACTGTTCTCGTGCAGCTTGTTGAACGCGGCAGCGATGATGGCGAACAGGAGGGTCTGCACACCACAAACAAAGTCAAGTGAGATCACAGATGTAGTGAGCACATGGCAGTACACATGGCAGTACAAATGGCAGTACACATGGCAGTACACATGATGGAACACGTGGCGGTGCATGCGGCACTGCACATGGCAGTACACATGATGGCACATGTCGTGGTAATATGGCGGTACACATGGCGAACGAAGAGGGGCGTCTGCACGCCACAAACACAGTCAAGACTCAAGTGAGGTCGCGGACATATCGAGATGGGCAGGCAGATGGTTGCGGTCATCAATATGATCCACGTTGGTATCATTTTGCGGTGTCACATTCAATGTCGTGTTGTAACGAGCCGCATACCATGTGCACCATTCATACACCCTGACACAGCCAACACGCGTTGCTGTTCTGTCATGCTCACGCTGCTCCGATTCCACCGGAACCCACCATCATGGCGAATCCAAAGTACTGGATGGGCTTGCGTCCTAGTACGTCCACGAATGCCACGGTGAACTGCAGTGGAGCAATCAGGCCATCCAGAACAAAGGAGGCATGGTGGTCGGAACCAGCAGATGTACGTGCATGCAAAAGGCACGATAAGAGATAAGCAGATGACACGGGCAGGCAGGCAGAAGGCAGGATAAGATAAGAGAGCAGCAGATGAGCAGGCACAAGACAGGATAGGAGAGAACAAACACAGGACAGCAGAAAACAGCATATGGTAGAGCATGCAGCAGCAGACTAGCAGGCACAAGACAGGACAAGAGCTCACAGAATGCTCCAGGGCAGAAAACAGCACTACAAGGCAACACAACTGTTTGTACTGCCCTGTACTTTAATGTCTTGCCCTGCCCTGCCCTGCCCTGCCCTGCCCTGCCCTGCCCTGCACTGCATTGTACTGCACTGTACTGCAATGCAATGTTCTGCACTACACTGTACTGCTCTTCACAACACTGTACTGCACTTCTCCGCACTGTACTGCATTGCACTGCACTGTACTGCACTGCATTGTACTGCATTGCACTGTACTGTTCTGCACCGTACTGCACTTCACTGCATTCTACTGCACTTCACTGCATTGTACTGCACTGTACTGCACTGCACAACACCCACCCAGTAGCCCGGCACGGTGCCCATCATGGTGATGGCTGCATTGCCTGCAGCTGTGCGGTACACCTTTTGGTAGATCGCATCCCCGCCATCACACTTGGCCGCCTGCCACCTGTGACCAGGGGCGGGATGTGAACGGGCCAGGTGTGGGCAGCTGAACGGGTCAGGCAGGGCCTCCCACCTGCAGCACAAACGATGCTTGAAGTCAAGGGTCTGAAACCCGCCCCAAGGCGGAAGCAAACGGCGGCTATGGGGCTACGGCTATGGCTGCGGTGGCCATATAGCTGTAGCTGTAGCATACAGACCGGGCGGAGAGCCTGTTTCAATCCATGACATTCAGGGTGCGTCCCATGCATTTAATCTGGTAGGGAGCTGCAGCTATGGGCACGTCACTGGGAGCATAGGTTGCTGTGGCCTGGTCGCAGAGACGGGATGTGGACGGCTCACGTCCGGCACGTGAACGGACCACGCTCCATGGAAGTCGAACGGGCCACGCGGGACCAGGAACCAACACCCAGCCCTCACACATCACATACCAACTCCATGGAAGCAGTGACCAATGGTCACACACCAGCTGCATGGAGCCTAGCAGTGCTCATTAATCATCACTCACACACTGGTGGTGCCATTGATGAAGTGGGGGTCATCCCAGCCAGTGGTGTTGTAGGTCAGGTCAGGCAGCAGGAAAGGCTTCAGCGCCCCCTTGTTATGACAGCTCAGGGTCTTGGTGAAGTTGATATCTGATGAACGCACATGTGAACAAGGGCATGTGTTCCCATGCGCATGGGTAATTGGGCATGGGCATGTGTGTGTGCATGTGAATTCTGGTTCAGAAGGCAGGACAGCACATGATGCCCATGTCACACACATGTAATCATAATCATGTGCATGTGTGCAGCATGCAACACGCACCATGCACCATGCACCATGCACCATGCACCATGCACCATGCACCATCTGCACCATGCACCATGCACCATGCACCAGGCCTACTAGTGAGATGAGCATATGACGCACAGACGATCTGTCGCGCCCTGTGCTGAACCCGTAACCACGATGCCTATTTGCCGCAGAACCTGAGCCCTAAACCCTCACAACCCTAACCCTATCATCATCATCATCATGCGTTATCATCACTACACGGCTTTGCGCGGTAAGCAACCCTAACGATGCTGCGGTCTGCAGTAACCAACCCTAATAACCCTGCCCCCCCCCCAACCACCACCCACCCCTTGAATTCCTAAACCCTCAAAACCCTAAACCCTAAACCCTCAACCACCCACCAGCCAGGATGGTGTCGATGAACATGTTCTGGCCGTAGTAGGCGATGTCCAGCAGGAACCAGGACATGGTGGTACCCATCAGGATGAGCGCGTTCTTGCGGAAGGACAGGAACCGGAACAGGTCGCGGAAGGTGGCGGCGTTTGAGGGGGCAGCCAGGCCAGGGACGAGCCCTGGGGGGGTTTCTTTCTTGGTGGGCAGGCCAGACAGCGCCTTGGGCTCGGTGTCTGCTGCGCAGCACAAGGCGCAGGACCAGCTGTGTTGTCGTTCCATCATCCTTGTTAGAAACAGCATTCAGTGCAAAACAGCATTCAGTTAGAAACAGCATTTCAACTTTCAGAGCCCCAAACCCTGCGACACCTGGGACCATCAGACCCTCCAAAACCAGACCACCTGATGGACCTTCAGCAGCCCCTGAAAACCCCCAAAACCAACACCTTGGACCCTCCAGGCGGCGCCACACATACACCCACCTGAGCTGCTGCTTGTGGTGCTGCTGCTGCTGTCACTGCCCATCACCTTGTCAATGTCATGCTTGGCCTTGGCCTGCAATGTACCGCATGTACTGCATGTACTGCATGTACTACGGTACATGTGCCGCATGCACTGCATGTACTGCATGTGCCGCATGTACCGCATGTACTGGATGCATACCACACACTTCATCCGCCCTGTGCAATGCCAAAGCCCAGCCATGGGCATAAGCTGCAGGCCTGATGATTGCACCTCACTCCAAAAACGCTGTGACCCACTCTGCTCCACTCACGCCACCCCAACCTGGCCCACTTATGCTTGGCTTAACTTAGGCCAGCCCAGATCACCCATTGCAAAATCAGGATACTCCGTTTCACTCAGGTCTCCCCAGATCGCCCATGGGTATGCAAATCCGCTGCGCCCCGTCCTTCGCCCATACTATCCCTGTGCGGGCATGCAAACCAGCTGTGCCCGGCCCACGCATCAATCGAACAGGGTTGCGGGTTTAGGGTTCAGGGTTTCAGGTTTGGGGGTTAGGGTTTGGGGTTTAGGGTTTAGGGTTGCGGGTTCGGGGTTGAGGGCTTATGGTTACGGGTTTAGGGTACAGGGCTTAGGGCTTAGGGTTTGGGGTTTGGGGTTTCGGGTTTCGGGTTGCGGGTTGTGGGTGTAGGGCACTCTGCTCGCGCACCCCGTCGCGCGCGACGTGCACTGTGTAGCGCGGGGTCTCAGGCAGGCGCGTGCGGATGTACCAGGTCAGCAGGGCAGGGACGGCGCCAATGGCCACGATGATGCGCCACGTGGTGTCCACGGCCTGGGGGAGGTGGTTGGGGGGTTGGGGGGTTGGGGGGTTGGGGAGGGTGGTTGGAGCGGGGTTTGAGCGGGCGGTTGGAGCGGTTGGGTGGTTGGGTGGTTGGGGCGGTTGGTCCATCAGTCGGTTGGGAGGTTGGAGCAGTTGGGTGGTTGGATTAAGTGGTTGGTTGGGCGGTTGGTTGGGCAGTTGGCTGGTTCCATCGGTCCATTGGGCTTGTTTCAGGGCGTGTCGATTCATGTGGTGGTGGCAAGCACATGCCACCCATGTCTGGCAACCATGCCCAACACCATGCACCATGCACCATGCACCATGCACCGTGCACCGTGCACCGTGCACCGTGCACCATGCACCATGCGCCGTACACCGTGAACCATGCACCATGCACCCCATGCGCGCGTCTGGCACCATGCACGAGTCTGACAAAGCACATGTATGTTACGCTCCTGATGCACCATGATCCTGCATATGGCAGTACACCAGTACAGGTGGCAAAGCAGTACATGCAGTACAACAGTACTTGCGGTACAGCAGTACAGGCAGTACAGTCACCCACGTGGCAGGGCAGCAGCAAGTGGCACTTCTCAATGTGTGACCGCATGGCAGCAATCACACAAACGGACACAATGGCGGCCGTGATGTAGCCCACACCCTGTGGCCAGATCAGGCACACACAGACGCGGCGAGGCAGCAGATTAGGCAACCCGCTTCTCGGCAACGTGGGTGTGCGCCTCTCTTTAGGCAAAGGGGGCCCAGGAGCTGCAGCTGTAGCCACGATTTGGCCGGTGGTAGCAGGGGATCAAAGTGTACTGCCCAGCCGTACTGCCCAGCAGGGGCAGTACAACTAGGCTGCAGCAGTACAGCATGTGCAGCGGTACAAACCAGTACAGAGGCACAAATCAGTACAGCTGTACAGCAGTACAAAGCAGTGCAGCAGCACAAACCAGTACAGCTGTACAGCTTCACAGCAAAGCATCAGTACACAGTGGTACAAACCAGTACAACCAGTACAATCGGTACACCAGTACACATCGGTACACCAGTACACATCGGTACACCAGTACAAAGCAGTACAAAGCAGTACAAAGCAGTACAAAGCAGTACACACACCTGGCCGGCGAACACGGCAGCCATCATGGCCCCGCGGTGTTTGAGTGTGCCGTACTCCGAGGTGATGGTGGCGGACAGCGGGTAATCTGGGTTCACAAGGGGTCACGAAGGGGTCACAGGAGGGGTCATACAGGATCACACAATGGGTCACACAAGGGGTCCATCCCACAGACCTGCAGCGCTGCGGAAGGGACCATTCGTGTCCTGACCACCAGGGCGTTCCCACAAGAGCCACAAGAGCAGAAACCCTAAACCCTAAACCCCAAACCCCAAACCCCAGCGCAGAACAAACGAAAATAATCGTGCGCAAGCCATGGCAATACATGTGTCCCGCAACAGGCAGTACAGGCAGTACATGAGGCACGTACCGCCGCCGATGCCCACGCCCAGGATGAAGCGCCAGAAGCAGAACACTGCGATCACCTGGTCGGCTGCGCAGCGGCCGTGAGCGCATACGCGTGATGAGCATACCTCTTGCAGTTGTATTGCCTGCATGGTGCTGATCACCAGCCCAACCCAGTACCCAGAATGGCACTAACCAACCCTGAACATCCCAACCCCACATCACACCCTTAGCCCCATGTGGGCCAGTACTGTACTGCCTGAATGATTGTACTGCTTCTGCCCACATGGTACCCACAGGGATTCAAGGTCTGGTTCGGCCTGTAGGGAGGCCGCACAC
>QAXD01000187.1:1703563-1727601 GCA_004335575.1 Haematococcus sp. NG2
TGTTTGGCTTATGACTGTCAGGCTCCGGCATGCAGAAACATCTGTGAAACCCCGTGTTATTATTATTATTATTATTGCCCACATGGTACCACCAATCGCACTGCCAATTGTACCGCCAATCGTACCGCAAATTACACTGCCACAAACCATCACTCACGCGAGCCGAGTGAGGTGCCGGCGTTGAGGATGCACGCGAGAATCATGATAATCAGAGTCCAGCCGTACACTTTCTTGCGGCCCCCGCGGTCGCCCAGGAAGCCAAACAGCAGCTGCCCCACCAGCGTGCCTACCAGTGCTGTGCCCTTCACGGCGAGGTTCAGGTTGTTGGGCAGCTTGGCGAAGCCGCCGATGTTCTTATCCGCGCCCAAGGGGAAGTGGGCCAGGGCCAGCTGGGGAGTGATCTGTGATGGGGTAAATACAGCAGAAGAAAGAGCACGGCTTTTCATCGATGTCTCTGCAGCAGAAAGAGATTAGAAAGAAAGCAGAAAGAGATTAGAAAGAAAGCAGAAAGAGATTAGAAAGAGAGCAGATTCTGAAAAGGAAGAACAAAGGGCAGGGGTGATTGGCGCAGGGGTGGTGAGGCAGGTTGGTGGTGTAGGATAGGTAGGAGAGAGTCAAGCAGGGGTAGGGATGAGGCAGGGGGTTTGCCCCAGGCAGCAGGCTTGATGTAAAAAGCCAAGCGTCTGACAACTGATTGCTCATGCCAGGCTAAACCCTAACCCAAAGTAGCGCAAACATGGTGAACCTGGCCAACGTTGGCGCAACAGCCGTGCTTACAAGCATTCAAGCTGCCCCAACAAAGTCATCAACCTGGTCACAATCAGACTGGTCACCATCAGACTGATCACCACCCGCACAGCAGCACAGCAGCAGCGGCAGCAGCGGCAGCAGCAGCAGCAGCAGAGGTCCACTCACAATGGACACCACAAACAGGTCGTAGGCATCTGTGAAGAAACCCACGCCAGCAATCAGGATGGCCTTAATGTGGAACCTGGACAGTCACCAGGGCAGGATGTGAACGGGCATGCAGGGGATGTGAACGGGTCATCACATGGTGCTGCCCCTGGGCTGTGCACAGCATCTGCCCGTGGTTGAGAGCATCTGGCAGTCGTGCACATCTCAGGGTTTAGGGTTTATGATTTAAGGTTTACATAGGGGTTTAGGGTTTAGGTCTACGTAGGGTATAGGGCTCAATCAGGGCCCTGGTGCAGCCTGTGACCTGACGCACACAGCAGGCCCCAGGCCAGCAGCACTCCTGTGCTGTGCTTCTGCCCCAAGATAGATGTGTCACGCACATGATGAGCAGCCCCACCCACCCACTACAACTTGAACCGTCCCACCCACCCACGCACTTCAACCACGCACGCCGGAAGTCGAACGGACCACGGGCCCCAGCAAGCAACTGAGCCATCTGGATAGGGAACCCCGCCTGCTGCACTTCTCCCTCACAAAACTACACGATGTGTAACGCAACACTGGAACTGTCCACAAGACACACTTCTTTCTTGTTTATCCACACGTCCCAGTCCCTTCCCTTGCACTTCCTAGCTGCATAAGAACAAAACGCACCACTGGAACTTGGCATGGTCCATCTTGTCCAGCATCTGTTTCGTGGTGGCCAGTGGCTTGAGCCTGCACGTGCTTGCGCGGCACAGCACTCCATGCGTACATGCAAGTACACAGCAGTACACAGCACTGCCGTACCGACAACGTACGCAGCAATACAGTAGGTACAAAGTACACAGCAATACCGTACGTACAACGTACGCAGCACTGCGAACAAACGCAAGTACGCAGCAGTACAGTAGGTACAAAGCACGCAGCACTACGGACGCCAGTACAAACAAAGGGATGATGTCCTGCTGAGAGTGCATGTGTCCATCATGACCCGGAGATGAGATGAGATGAAATGAGATGAGATGAGATGAGATGGGATGGGATGAGATGGGATGGGATGGGATGAGATGAGATGAGAGGAGTGCTCCAGAGATCTGAGATGGCTGAAGCACGCAGCCCTGATAGATGCTTCATCAGGTTGTAGCTGACTGAGTGTGGTGATGTACGTGGATGCATGTGGATGCATGTGCTGTGTGATGGCAGCACTGCGCGCTTGTGTCTTGGATGGGCTCGAGTGCTGCTGCTGATTCCATCTGTAGAGAGTGTAGTGGATCCAGAGCACGCCAGGTGGCAGGGCGCTACATGGCAGATGCCTTGTATGGCGCACCAGAAACGCAGCAGCCCCCTTCCCCTCAACCACTCACCCATCCACGTGCTTGTCTGACAGCTCGATGCCCTCATGGTCTTTGTGGTCTGCAAGGCAGTACAGCATCGTGGCGGCAGCAGCAGTACACGTCAGTCGTACGTGCTTGATGCCATGCTGGGCATGAAGAGATTAGTGGGCACTTGGGAATGATTGTTAATGTGCAGGGCTGGGTGAACAAACACAGGCCAGAGGCCAACAGGGCTGCATGGTTTTTGGGCTGCAGGTCCTTGGAGGGGATGTGAACGGGCCTAGCCCCCTGCTGGCAAAGATTCCCAGGAATAATCCATCATGCACCCATCATCACATGGCGGATTGCTTTTCCGGCGGATCGCCAAGCCCCGCGCACGTCACGCTTGGCGATCTATCCGGGGAGATAGACCGATATGATGGATGTGTGGGTACACGGATACGGAGGGAACACGCCAGTAGGCCGCAGCAGATCGATATTAAACGCTTGCGCCACCCCCAGCGATCCATCAATCGCCCCTGCTGCTGCTGCATGCATGCTGGCGCTCATCATGGGTCCATATCCATTCCGTGCGTGCAGTGTCGCTTTCCAACCTGGCAGTGGTGCCCCATTTCAACCGCATATACGCAGTGCACTGCAACCGTTCCCGCACCTTTCATGTTCGTTGTCCGCGTCCCTTTCGTTGTCTACTTCTCGCCAGCGCCCACTGGATGGGCAGTCTACGCAAACTGGACTTGTGTGGCTGGTGCGAGCCCAACCTCATCATGTTGTGTGATGTGGACAGACAGACACGGCGGTCATGAGCAGCAGCCCCCGCACACAACATGGCACCACAGCGGCATATTACAGCTGTCAACCGCTGGCCAGAGCCTAGCAGATGCCGTACATGACAGATGCTGTGCTGCTGGCGTCACGCACCCCCACGCCAGCCCACCCCAGCCATCCCGCCAGTGCTGCCCCTTACTCCATCAAGCTCTGTGCTGCCCCTTCCTCAAGCCCCTTTCCACCCACCATCCACACAGGCTCACCCCACCGACGCCATGTTTGCGCCTTGTTTCTTTGTTTTTGGTTCTTTTCATCCCACGGCCCGCCGTGCGTCTCATCAGTTGGCTTACGTACAGTAACTAAGGGCCCTGGCCTGCGGTGCGGTGCTGAGGGCTGCAGGGACACCACATAGTACAGGTTACATAGTTTTATGATAACAATGGTGGATCACTGCAAACGCATCACAGCCAGCAGCTTGCAGGGCATGCCAGCACTGCTCATGCACAGCACGTGCACCCAGTGCTGCGCCCCAGCAGTACATATGCGGCAGTACATACACGTGCAGCAGTACACATGCACTGCAGCAATACACATGTGGCAGTACATACATGCACTGCTGTGGCAGTACACACATGCACTGCAGCAGTACATGGGCAGCTGTACACATGCCCTGCTCAGTACATGGGCAGCAGTACACACATGCACTGCAGCAGTACACGTGCGGCAGTAAATATGCGGCAGTAAACATGCATAGCAGCAGTACCCATGCACTGCAGCAGTACATGGGCAGCAGTACAAATGCACACAGCAGTACACAGCATCACACTGCATGCACTGCAGCAATACATGACCAGCAGTACATATGCAGCAGTACACATGTACTGCAGCAGTACACGTGCAGCAGTACACACACACTGCAGCAGTACATGTGCAGCAGTACACAGCATCGCACTGCATGCAGCACTTCCCTAACCAGTGCTTCCACGCACATCCATGACAGATCCAGCAGCAGCACACATGTACAGCAAACGGTAGCAGCACACATGTACAGCAAATCATGGCCAGTGACATCCAATCATGGCCAATGCCAGTACTCCTTGCGCATCTTCATCCAATCATCGATCAGTCCCCAGTCATGCAAAGCCATCAAAAGGAAGCAGCGGGAGTCAGGGAGACAGGCAAGCAATCAAATCATCATCATCCTCATAATCATCCTTCTCATACATCATGTGGATTTTTCACACCCGATTCACGTCCGAACCCATGGACCTGCTGGACAAGTATGCCCGGTAGGTGACCGGAACTAAGAAGCAGCCAGTGCTCATGCCTCCATGCCCAGCAGTACGTGAAGCAGTACATGAAGCAGCACGTGAAACAGTACGTGAAGTGCCACGGCAGCGGAGGAAGGAGCCCCAGATGGGTGGCAAGGAGCCCCAGCCAGCAAGCAACTAGTGAGATGGCGTGGAGCCCGCCCAGGCAGCAAGTGAAGTTGCAGTCAAGAAGTGCTCTGTACTGCTCGCTCTGTACTGCTCGCTCTGTACTGCTCACTCTGTACTGCTCACTCTGTACTGCTCGCTCTGTAATGGGTACGCATGGGTTGGCACTCCCTGCCTGGGCCCGCACTCCCTGCCTGGGCTTTGATTGCCTGCCTGGGCTCCCACTCCGTGCCTGGGCTCGTACTCTCTGCCTGGGCCCACACGCCCTGCCTGGGCTGCCATTCCCTGCTTGGGCTTGCACTGCCTGCCCCGGATTGGACGCCCTGCATGGGCTTTCAGTGCTTGCCTGGGCTCACACTCCCTGTCTGGGCTCGCACTCCCTGTAACACCCACTCCCATACTTCACACTTATGCATCCTCTCTTCTCTCCTCTGAGACCTCTGTTTCCTAGCTCCCTCCCTCCCTCGTGAGCTGGATTCAGGTCTGTGTAACCAGTGAGGTCTCACGGGCTCTCACACCCCCGATGTGATCCCGCCTCCTGGCTGCATCCAGGCTCAACTCCGGCTTAGGTCCTACTCTATTTTAGGGCCCAAGGGCCACAATTCATGTGTGAGGTGATTCATGTCATCATGTACAGAGATAGACTTCAACAAGAGCAAGTCGATATCCTTAAATGTGCGTTTAATCCTGGCCGTGAGCCTGATCTCCAGTGCTTTTGAGATCTTTGATGGATATAACATCTGCTCTTACACAGTTTTATCGACCGCTGCCGCACAGCAGCAATGAGTGTGCCCTCATACTCAGCAACACATCCCACTCATACTCTTGCCCATACTCTCAACCCACTCATACTCTCGGCCCCCTCATACTCTTGGCACTCTCATACTCAGCCCCAACATTGATATACCTGCTGTCGGCACCTGGTATCATGCACATCAGCCAGACAGGACCCAACACACACTGAAGGCTTACTGCACCCAGTAACCGCTGTGATCAGTTAAATACATCCAAGTCATCCATGCCTTGTTACACCCAGGTGCACTGCTGTGGTCTATCCATTTTTATCCCACAACGCATGCCCTGAGGGCTGAGGCCGTCAAACCCTGAACCATGATGTACCACCAGCATGCTCTGCCTGCACGTGCTGAACCCGCTGCAGCCTCGCCTGGGCACTGCAGCACCCAGCACGGTTACCCCCACCACATGTTAGGGGCCTCAGGGCAACCAGGCGCATCCTCGTGTGCAGTGGCAACACACACACACTCAATGCAATCATTGGCTATGTTCGCTTGCCTCACTCAAAGCAAGCACTGGCTGCATGTGCCTTCTTCACTCAATGCCAGCATAGGCTGCGTTCACCTGCTACAGGGCGTGAGGATCCGACCTTGGGCCGTCATCACAAGCAACAACACACATGCAACAACTTGGCTTAGACTTGCCACAGCGTTTCCTGCCCACCAAGGTGCCGCGGTTCCTCCACACACCGCAGCATACATGTTTGGTCGCAAAACGCACGCACTGGGATTGATAGATGGATAGACTTTGCACACAATACAGGGCCGCGGCGTGCACTAGGGGAGGGGCCCAGCGGTGGCAGCACATGCCCACAGCACCTGCCCTCTCAGTCACGGTCGCAGCTGTCACAACGAATGTTGCTTGGCCTCTCATACGTACCGAACGATTGGCGTGCCAAAAGGTCAGAATGGACCAAGACCTTGCCTACCCGGACCGCCGCCTGCGGCCGCTTGCTGCCCTAGGGGGCTCATCCCCCCACCCATCATCATCCATATCCCAGGAGGACACCGCAGCAGCACCCTCCTCCTCCCCCTCCCCCTCCCCCCAGTCGTACAGCTCCTCCACAGTGCATCCCTCCTGTGTGTGGCGCAGGCAATCAACATTCAGCAAAGTTTGTTTGGGATTCTCAACAGGGGCAGGCAGCACGCAGCAACAGGAATTACGTGGGGGTGGGGTGCTGATTTGTGGCGCAGGCAGCAGCACGCAGCAACAGGGTGTCAGTGGGAGTGGGTGCTGATTTGTGGCGCAGGCAGCAGCATGCAGCAACAGGGTGTCAGTGGGAGTGGGGTGCTACTGGGGGCACAGGCAGCAAGCGCAACAAAGATTTGAGTGGGATGCTCAACAGGGGCAGGCAGATTCAAGAGTGAATGCAAATGTGCAACAGACAGCAAGCAGCGCTTAAGCCAGGGCGCAGCGCTGCGCGTGCACATGCAGTGAAGGAATCACAGCAGTCAGAGAGGATGGTGCAGCTGCCATTAGCAGAGCTGCAGTACAACAGTCCACGGCTCCATGCTCATGCGCATGACTTTATTTTGCCAAAAATTGTTGTGATACGAAAACTTGTTGTGCCCCGAAACTCCTGCACCTTCCCAGAGCTCTCAACCCTAAACGTTCAAGTGCAAACCCTAAGCCTCAAAGTTCATACCCTAAACGTTCAAGTGCAAACCCTAAGCCTCAAAGTGTAAACCCTAGGCCTTCCAGTGTAAAGCCTAATAAACCCTCGCACCTGTATCCGGGCCACCCATTCATCCACCACTTGGCGTGTCCCTTGAAGAGCTTTCTTCTCGCTGGCCAGTGCGCGCAGCACGTGCAGCCGCTGCCTGCGTGGGGCACAGATCATCACAGATCATGATGGTGTCATCAACAAGTGCTGGATTGAATGAATGAAGGTCGTCACACTGGAGGGAAAGGGGGGACTGGGTACCTCCCGCACCGCCACGCAGCCAGGAACTGGACAGGGGAAGCCAAACGGACCTGCAAAGGAAAAGACCCCAAACCATAAAAGGGGGGGGGGGGGCAAAGAGGGTGTCATCAACAAGTGCTGGCTTGAGGTTTGAGGAGTGAGGGTCCAAGGTTTGAGTTTCAGCCATCAAGGATCAACAAACACCTGCCGCCCTCACATGTCCAGGGGGCCCATCACGTGCTGCTGCTGCTGCTGCTGCTGCCCTGCTGCTGCCCTCATACGATGCAGTAACACCAACCTACCTCTTCTCATCAACAAACACCTGCCGCCCTAACCCACCTGTCAGGGGGGCTCATCGTGTGCTGCTGCTGCAGCTGCTCCATCTCCACCTCATCCTGCTCCATGCTGGAGGGGTAGGCAGCTAGGGCACGGTCCACGTAGCTGCGAATCGCGCCGAGCACCGCCAGCTGCGTGCAACATGTGATAATGATAATAACACGGCGTTTCACAGATGTTTCTGCGGCTCCCGCCAGCTGCGTGCAACATGTGATGATGATTACTACACGGCGTTTCACAAATGTTTTGTTTTCTGCAGCTCCGCCAGCTGCGTGCAACATGTGATACTAGTAACACGGCGTTTTACAGATGTTTCTGCATGCCGGAGCCTGACAGTCATTGGCTGAAACACCATCACTAGAGATCCAACATGTGGAGGTACCCAAACACAAGTACATATAATGTAGTCTTATGTAGTATAAGTGTAAGCATAAGTATATAGTGTAGTATATAGTGTAGTAAGCGATGCCACAGCTCTCACCTCCTGCTCACATGATGAGGGTTGTGCCAGGCTGCCCATCGCGCGGCACGCAAGGTCCATGTCCTTTGCGCTCGACTTGAGCCTCCAGCCTGTATGTGCAATGGCACAGCAGTACAACGGCAGTACAGCAGCAGTACAACGGCAGTACAGCAGCAGTACAACGGCAGTGCAACAGCAGTACAACAGCAGTACAACGGCAGCGCAGTACACTACATCATCACACTGGCAGCACCATGTGCCACGCGGATAAGCACTGTGCGTATGCAGTACTATCGTGCACATGCAGCGCAGCAAGGCAACAGTACTATCGTGCACATGCAGCGCAGCAAGGCAACAGTACTGTCGTGCACACGCAGCGCAGCAAGGCAGCAGTACTGTCATGCACATGCAGTACAATACCGTACTGCAGTAGTACATGGGGCACACGCAGCACAGTACTGAGGTACATTTCTGCAGTACAGTACTGCAGCAGTACAATCTTCCAGTATGGATAAAACCGGTCCAGTGCATGTAGTATAACAACTCACCGGCACGGATGAGCTCAGCATCCGTGCTCAGAGCCGCGCGGACCCAGGCCAGGGTGGTGCCATCGGGCCCATCCTCCGTCAACACCAGGGCAGCAATCACAGGCGCCTGATTCGCCACCTGGTTCGTCGCCGGGTTTGCTGTGGGTCCGTTGTGGGTGGCAGATGCAACAGGCGCGCTGGCACCCCCTAAGGCCGCCAGCAGCGTGCGGGCGCGCGCAGACTTGGGCTCGACTGCGGGGTTGGGTTGGGTGCATTATCATAAACAGGGTTCTGAACTCTGATCAACTGCAGGGTTGGGTTTGGAAAGCGTTAAACAGGGTCCTGGACTGCAGGGTTGGTTTCTGAACAATAACCCACTATAAGGAGGTTGGTGCAGGTTTATTCACTACAAATAAAGCTACTGTACTCACGCCATAAAATACCCCACCTCCATGAAAAATAGAAAACTGTTGAAAACAAATGCTCCCCCTACACGCACCCAGCTGCGCCATGGGCACCTCCACCCGGTGGTTGGTGTTGATGGGGTCCACAAACCCATAGTCCAGCAGGAGATCCACGGGTGACAACCCGGGGCCATACGAGTCAAACACCTCCTGGCCTGGCGTGTACGAGGTGTGGGCACACAGCGACGCGGCCTGCGCGTGTTGTTTTCGATAATCCGCGTGTTTTGTTCGTTTTCGGTGAGGATTTTATTGCAGGTTTCAGGGGGTTTCCAGGGGTTTCAAGGAGTTGCCAGGGACCCACCACCTGAACAGTTTAGAACAGGTTTCAGGTGGTTTTCAGGGGTTGCCAGGTGTTGATTGCCATGGATCCCCCAACTCAACTTCTGCCTGGGCAACGGCACACTGCTGCCTGAACATCTGCTGCTGCCTTCGTTGCTGTCTGAAGGACGCACCACTGTTGTGCGGCCATCAACGCCACGATAACCGGCAGTGCAGGCAATTGCAGTACAGGCAGTACAGGCAATACCGTCACTGACACCACAACTGTACATTGCAGCACTGCTGCACTGCTGCTACCTGTGATGCTGCATGAGTGCCGCCGTGACTGTACTGCTGTACTGCTGTACCGCCATGGCTGTGACGGCCCCTGTGACGTACCTGCAGCTCCGCGGTGTACCGCAGGCAGGACAAGTCTTCCGCGTCACTGCTGTGCTGCAGCATGTCTGCCCAGGGGACGAGTGCCAGCACATCAGGGCCGTGCGGCTGCCACGTGCCAAAGTAGGACATGTCTGCGGGCAGGTGCCAAAACAGGCACTGGAGTCGAGCAGGTGGGCCGCGCTCATAAATGTTACCAGCTGCAAGACCACCAAATGAGAAACTGCACATGGTGGTTGGAACCTGTGCACATAGAAACTCCAGGCAGGCATGAACTGACTGCCTCATGCTTTCGACCGTGCCTCATGAGCCTTGATGGCTAAAACCCCAGGCGGACCAACAGCGGCCCGTGGGCTCCCAACCAACTGCCCAACTGCCCAGCGTTGCAATGCCTGATCAACCGCCCAACCACCAGATCAACCGCCCAACCACCAAATCAGCCAACAAACCAACTAACCACCACCCACCTCCCTCAACCGCCTCATCATCCGCCATGTCAAGTGAGAAGGCCCGTGAGAGCAGGGTGGCTGCAGCCCAGGCCACGGACTGAGGTGTGACCATCTCCTCCTGTGTGAGAAGAGGGAGGGTTTATCATAATATGATGGGTTTAGGGTTTGAAAAGGTGCAGTCAATTAGGGTTTTAGGTTCAGGGTTTAGGGTTTGATGTGTTCAGAGTTTGGTGGGTTCAGGGTTTGATGATCAACTGGTGTAGGGTTATAATAAGGGTTTGAGCGTTTTCAGGGTTCAAGCACCCTGACAGGGGTTGACGAGCATGCAAGACATGGCAATCAACAGTCATGGCATCAACTCATGCTTGCGTCGTCCCATACCAGCACACAGCAACTCCCCACAAGTAAGCTGCCCCACCCATCATCTGCTGCCTGTGGAGCCCCACCCTGAACCCACACCCTAAGCCCAACCCCCTGTGGCCTAAACCCAACCGCCTGAGCCCCAACCCTGAGCCCTACACCCTGAGCTCCAAACCCTGAACCATAAACCTAAATCCTAAACCAAACCATAACCTAAACCCTAAACCAAACCCTAAACCTAAACCCTGAACCAAACCCTAAACCTAAACCCTGAACCAAACCATACCCCTGAATCCTGAACCCTAGAATAAGCCCTTAACCCTACAACCCAGACCGGGATGGCGTAAATGTGTAAATGCAACCCCACTGCACTCGGCTACTCACCCCTGTGGCTTCCTTCCAGGCGCGTGCTACCGGCAGGTCGTTCGCGCCCACGAGTGCCAGTGCCTCAGCATCCTCCTCCACCTGTGCTCAAGTAAAGCAATTTTACTACTAACAAGGAATAAGTAACAGGCAATAACAAGCAACAAGGATTAAGTCACTGATAATAAGTAATAAACTGGAACCAAGTGCCAGGGCCTCCGCTTCCTCCTCCACCTGTGCTCACTAAAAGAAGGAGTTCTTACTACCGTAAGTGAAAGAAGGGGTTCTTAATAAGTGACACAACGGGTTCTTAACAAGTGAAACAAGAAGTAATTAATAAGTGAAACACGGAGTTCTTATCATAACAAGTGACACAAGGTTTTAAGAAGTGGCACAAGGGGTTCTTTACAAGTGACACAAGGAGTTCTTATTAAGTGAAACACGGAGTTCTTAATAAGTGAACACACTTGATACACTGAACACACTTTATCAGTTTTCTTAGTATTTCACAAGCTTTCTCAAGTTTTTTTACATCCCCACCTGCGCCTTGCGCGCAGCCAGCGTGGCAGCCATGGGCGAGCCCTGCAGCCAGCGCAGCTGCTGTTGGCCCCACAGGAGCGGGTGGCCTGCCTGATCAGGCAACAACGCGGTGTAGGGCGCCCAGAAAGACGCGGGGCCGCGGGCACGCTCTGCCAGTAGGTGCAGCAGCAGCATCTGCGGGCGCACGCGTTGTGGCCAGATCAGGCAACTTGCTCGGCGTGGTTCCCCCAATCAGGCCGTAGCACAACGGCAACATTACAGAGCTGCGGGGGTCGTGGTGTGGCATCACACAACAGCGTTGCACCACAGCGCTCAGCTGTGTGGCTTTCGGCAGCAGATGCGGGCTATGGACAAGCAGCCACAGAGGGTCACGTGTAAGAACCGCAGCATCGCAGGTCTGACCACGCAAGCCAGGCAATGACGACTGCGCACAGGCATCACACACATTCACAACAGCATACATCACACACGTTCACACCAGCACGCATCACACACATCACACCTGCCATTCCGTGAGACCGCTGTCTGACACCAGAGCCCCATACTCCTGGTCCTCCCCAGCACTCTCCGCGCACATCATGATCTTGCGTGGCACCCGGACCAGCACCTGGCCTCGTGCAACTGGCTCCTCTGAGACCATTGCAAAGCCCCTGCGCTCGCAGCACAGCAGCGTGGAGGGTCAGGGTGGAGGGTTGAAGGATCAGGGTATAGAAAGGTTTAGGGTTTAGGGCTCAGGGGCCAGCGGCAGGGTTGCAGGGGTTGTGGCAGGCCGGGCATGCCACAATGGAACAGTGCCGTAGGCTTGCCCACACAAACACATCTGTGGAGGGCGTGCGATGTAGAAATGTGCGCAAACAAGCTGATTTGGCGTACAACGTGAGACGTGCACACCCAAGCTGATGTGGCATACGATGCAAAACGTGCACACAAAGGCAAGTATCTCACCCAGCGTGTGGCTGCCACTGCGGGGTGAGGTCTGTGGGCAGAGGCCCATGGGATGCTACCCATTGCTTCAGTGCCTGTGCCTTGGCCTGCATGGCTGCTGCATGCGTCTCCTGCACTGAACTGCTGGCATGTGCGCGCAGGGCGGGGCGCAGCATGCGCAGACGGTGGGGTGCCGCTGCACATGGAGCGATGCGCATGGCCACCAAGGGCCCACTTCCGGCACACGCGCCAGGTGCGATCGACTTCATGCTATTGGCTGCTGCAACACTGATTATCGCAAGTGTCGCATTCCAATCGTTGCCTGAGGTATGGACGCGCGACCCCCTTCAATCAATGCATACAAAGATGATGCAAGTGGTACGAGGGAGTCATGTGGTGGCAGACAGCATATTTTGTACTTCCTGTGACAGCCCCAATGACTCCGACTGGAGTGCTGTGGCGCCCTCTGCACCTGTGTGCCTAGCTACCAAAGCGTTGGAAGAGATAGTTCGCTCTGCAGTAGATCGTTGGGATCAGGCCGCGGCTCAAAACCCTGGCCTTGCATGGGCCAGGAGGCCTGCATTTGTACTTTAGGATTGCAGTAGGCCAACTTTGCAAAAACATCTGAAGACAGACCCGAAAAGAAGTGCAAAATGGGCGACGCGCATTACATCGTCGATAAGCTGAACCAGCCTCCCTTTCAATACAACTTGACGTTGCTGAGCTTCAGGTGTGCACTTGGGCTTCTTCCAAGCAACGCATGTGCTGTGAGGGTGCTGACTTTCCTCCTAACGGTCCCACGAACTCAGCGAGAAGACGCCCATTGAGCTCCTGCAGTTGGTCTCGGACATCTTCACGCAAATCAACCCTAAACACCAGGTGCGCAAGCCTGGTGCAGCTCCTGAACTGCGGGGACATGGACGTGAACATCGTTGTTTTGTGCGTGCAGAAAGTCGATGTGTCGAAGGAGGACCCAGACCAGACCGTTGACCGGCTGGTCAACTTCCTCAAAATCATCAAGTACAAGCCCAACTATGAGCCGTAAGTGCACAGGGCTGGTCTGGTTCCACATGCGCGCCATCACTTGCACTGCATGTGCTGCAGGCACATGTGCATGCGTAGTGCGTGGTGTGTGCAGTTGTGCATGGGCTCGATCATCATGCCATGGCTCTCCATGCTGTGCACCTGCTGAGTGGCCACGATCTGCCGCACACACAGTGTCATGTTCCGCCAGCTGCTGGCTTCTGGTGACAAGGACGTGGTGTACCCCATCCTCAAATGGGTGGTGCCCCAGCCCCAAGTGCTGGAGAAGCGCGCCTTTGTGGGCCACTACCTGTCCTTCCCAGACGTGAGTACCTGCAGCACCAGCAGCAGTTTAGGGTTTAGGGTTTTAGGGTTTATGGGGGGTTAGGGTTTAGGTTTTTTCGCACCCGCTGCAAGTTGCATGCTCAGTGCAGTGTGCATCCGCACACCCAGCCACCCAGCCCCTCAAATGCCGCGCACGAAGGACCCTGCATGATTTGCCCGTTGGCAGTATGTGCTGCATCCATGTCGCGCTGCACTGCTGACAGCTGTGAGCATGCTGCAGCTCAAAACCTGGTCAGCAGGCGAGCAGGCAGAGGCTTTGACAGCGCAGCAAACAGCGCAGCACAATGCGCAGCAGGCAGCAGGCAAGACGTAGGCCCACCGCTGGGGGACTGCCGCGTAGCACCTGTGATCTCTCCCATTTGCAGGGCATCTCTCCCATTTGCAGGGCAGCAGGGCATCGCACTAGCTTTTGTAGCCAGTGCATGCCTGCTTGGGGCCCTGTGGGTTCAGTGTTGCGGTTGCAGTTCGCACGAGTATTTCTGGATGTGCCGGTGTCCAAGGTTGGGTGTGGAGGGATGGTGGAGCCATTCCCAACACCTTGATGGAAAGGGACCGCTGCAGAGAGCAGGCAACACACAGTGAACCATGACCGGGCCCCAACAAGCCACACGCATAGCATGCCATCAAACAAGGCAGAAGCATCGACAAGCGGCAATAAGTATGACAAGCCACAAGCATAGCATGCCATCAACACGCGAGGCATCAAGAAGTGAGTTTTAATGACATGTTCAGATTATACTTGACTTTGCATCTGTTGCAGATGCCGGAGGAGTTCAACTTTGACCCGGACATCATGGAGCTGAAGGAGGAGATCAAGGGGCTGCAGGCTGCGTTTGTGGACACCCACAAGCAGGCAGAGGCGGTCAAGTCGCTCAACAAGTGCGTTGGGGGTGGCTGGGGTTCCTGTGCTAAGTTGATCAGTAAAAGCGTTGGGGCTGGCTGGGGTTCTTGTGTCAAGTTGGGGCTGGCTGAAATACTTGTGTCAAGTCGCTCAACAAGTTGGTAGGGGCTGGCTGGCTTAGTTGTGTGCGAGTCTTGCTCTGGGGGCTGGGGTACTTGTGTTTGGTTGCTCAGCAAAGCGTTTGGGGTGGCTGGGGTTCTTGTGTCAAGCCGCTCAGCAAAAGTGTTGGGCTTGGCTATAGTTCTTGTGCAACGTCTCTCACCAAAAGCACTGGGGCTGGCTTGGGTTCTTGTGCTAAGCCTCATAACAAAAGCGTTGGGGCTGGCTGGGTTCTTGTGCTAAGTCTCTCAAAAAAAGCGTTGGGGGTGGGGTTCTCTAGTGTGCGTGTCTCTGCCTGGGGGCTGGGATACTTGTTTGCGTGCCCCAAGGCGAGAGGGAGCTGGGGGTGGGTGGGTGGTGAGGGGGATGCGGGCACGGTGCACTGCAGGCGGGCGCTGGACCTGTGCTGTTCTGTCGACGTGTTGCTGGGACATTCTGTGGGGGTTGTTCTTGTTGTTGTTGTTGTTGTTATTGTTGTTGTTGTTTGTTGTTGATGTTGATATTGATGTTGTTGTTGTTACACAGCAAGCCAATCAAGGGCCTCTAGGTGGCAAATCGACAGCAGATAGCAGTCTAGTGCCTATTCCGTGGGGATGCTGGCATGTGGTTGGCCTTTGATAGTGTGTTGCAATCCGTTGATTGCCGTATATCCGTTGCTTCTGCTTGCTGGAGTGCTGAAGCACGGACGAGTGCCACATCAGAGCGAGCTCAAACTATGCGGGCTTTGTCCGCCCTTGGCGCCACATGGACATGTCCATGTTGCATGAGCCTTCAGCCAGACACGGGCTGACCGGCATTGCATGCTTGAAAGCATGCCCTAGCATCAAACTCTGTTATGTTCATGTTCATGTTACACAATCCTTCAGCCAGTCACGGGCTGATCAAACGGGCTGATCAAACTCCCTTATAAACTCCTGGATGTTCCTGCCACAGGGACACGCAGGCGCTTATAAACTCCTGGATGTTCCTGCCACAGGGACACGCAGGCGCTTATAAACTCCTGGATGTTCCTGCCACGGGGACACGCAGGCGCTTATAAACTCCTGGATTTCCCTGCCACAGAACTGAACTATGAGCTACATATGAGCTATATGAAGTTGAACTAAGAGCTATTGTGAATTCGTCCGCCCTTGGTGCCACAGGGACACGCAGGCGCTGAAGGCGCGCATCACTGGGCTGGTGGAGGAGAAGGACCGGCTGGCTGAGAAGGTGGAGCGCGCGCGGGCCCAGGTGGGTGTGGGTTTAGGGTTTCAGGGCCCAGGTGGGTATGGGTTTAGGGTTTTGGGGTTTAGTTTCAGGGTTTCAGGGTTTAATTTTTAGGTTTCAGGGTTTAGTTTAGTAGAGCCCAGGTGGGTATGGGTTTAGGGTTTTAGGGTTTACTTTATTAGGGCAGGGGGTCACACAACACCCGCATGTTGGCGCTTGTTAAGGTGAGCATAGAAATGCAACATGTGTGGCACTTGCACATGCGGCACTGGCAATTTGTGGTGCAGGTGGACAAGGTGGCGGACAAGGGGTCTTACATGGATGTGTGTGGGGCACTGCGCAAGGCCCAGGACGAAGAAGTGGCGCTGTCTACTCAGATGCAGGTGTGTTAAGTTGTGCATGCACTCCATACCTCTAAACCTGCAGACCCAATAATGCCAGTGCCATGCTTTTGTTGACCTAACCCTGACCCGAAACCCTCACCTTGAACCCTAACCTTGAACCCTAAACCCTGAACTGCAGACCCAGAAGCAGCTGCTGGAGAAGGCGGAGGGCCACTACAACAAGGTGGCCAGCCGGCTGAAGGAGATCCAGGCATCACACCAGGTGTGTGGGTGGTTGCAGTCTGTTGTGGTTATACGTATAGGCATGTACCATAGTCATATACTATGGGTAATAATATGGTCATATACTATAGTCATATACCCCACATCTGGCTGCTGGTGCACCCGTAGCGCACATATACTCCAACACGTCCTAGCGCGTTATTGTGCATTGTTTGGTTGTTCCACGGTCCTGCAGCACAGCCGTACGTTGCTGGCTGTTCTGTGTGCCTGGCCAGCACCAATGAAGCGAAAAGAAGGAAAGTTGCAGCTTGTGGGAAACCTTCCAGTGCCAAGCAGCGCATAGTGTACAGCACCGGCTGCTTGGCAGTGGCAGGTTTCCCACGAGCTGTAGCCTTCTACGTACCGCACACAAGATCTCTCATGCACCGCCCTGTAAGGCCGGCCACAGCCCCGCTGTGATCTCAGATGTGATCCGCTCCACTGCGACCGGCAGCGCAGCGTTCTTCATGAACTAAACCCTAAACCCTGAACGGTGTGTTGTGGCTGTTGGACTGTTGGGTTCACAGGATGGCAGCGAGCAGCGGGTTTAGGGCTTAGGGTTTACCTAACATAAACCTAACAAACTCATAACCTAATACCTAGTAACCTAATAGCCTAATAACCTAATAACCTAAACCCTAAATACTCAACCCTAAACCCTGTTGGGCTCGCAGGAGGGCAGCGCGCAACAGGTTTAGGGTTTACCTAACCTCAACCCTACATCCCTAAAACCCTAAAAACCCTGAAGTACTAAACCCTAAAACCTGAACGGTGTGTTGTGACTGTTTAACTGCTGGTGTTGCAGGAGGGCAGCGCGCAGCGGCTGCTGGAGGCGTTGCAGGAGGATGTGTCCAACCTCCGATTCCAGGTGGGGGCACTACGGATACTGTGTTAATTAGCTTTGATAGCGGTGATATACTGTGATAGCAGTGATATGCTGTGATATACTGTGATACCTGGGATGTACTGTGATATCTGTGATAAACGTTGATCTCTGTGAAAGTTGGCACACGTAGACCGCTGATACTGTGTTGATCAGCTGCGATAGCTGTGTCAGCTGCGATATGCCGTGGTAGCTGTGATATTGTGATAGCTGTGATATGCTGTGTCAGCTGTGATATGCTGTGACAGCTGTGATAGCTGGCACACATAGACTACTGATATTGTGATAGCTTTGATATCTGATATGGTGTGTCAGCTGTGATATGCTGTGACAGCTGTGATAGCTGGCACACATAGAGGGCACAAATCGCTGTGTACACTGCGCGCGTAGTGGGTGTGATGTGCGTGATGAAGTTTAGCGTGTGTCCTTGACGCTTTCATGTGCTGGCTGGGGACGCCCTCGAAACAAAGGATGTGACTGGTCCTCCGTAATGGCGTGTGCCCCAGGTGAATGGATATGACCTTGTGACCTGTCACTTGTTTCCCTAATGCTGCGTGCCCCAGGTGAATGAGCGGTACCCAAAGGAGCTGGAGAAGCGTGAGAAACGAGTGGCGGCGCTGCAGGAGGCCTTCACCAACGGCGTCAACACGGAGGGCGACCTGCAGCGGCTGCAGGCACAGGTGAGGGTTCAGGGTGTAGGGTTTGGAGTTGAGGGTTTAGGGTTTTATGGTGAGGTTTTGGAGTTGAGGGTTTAGGGTCGGCTTTGAATTCAGGGTTGAGGATTTGGTGAGGTTGGTGAGTTGAGGGTTTGTGCGTGGCCATGCTGAAGGGGCCAAGCTTCTGGGGTGGCTGGCAAGGGCTGTGTTCGGTGCGGGCGGTGCTCAAATACCGTTGTGTGCGCAAGGGCTTAGGGTTAGGGTTTAGGATTTCAGGGTTAAGGGTTTAGGCCCCGGGGGGGGATGGGCCTCTGGACTTGGGGCCACACAAAGGTGGCGCAGGCGTGGGTCTGTTTCGCTGAGGTGGCTGTACAGGAGCACACAGCGGGCTCCTAAGGGTGATGCCGTGCTGAAATCACCAGTTAAAGCTCAGGGCGCATGCGCGGGGGCTGCTTGGCGGTTAGGGTTTAGGATTTTAGGACAGCATCACACGATGCTGCGTTGCTTGCTTGCTGCACTGCGCTGTGCATTTTGTCTCCGCGAATGGATCCGTCAGGCATCAGCACAAAGTTGATGTGTGTACAGCAGTTGACTGTTGTTGGCTGTTGTTATTGGTTGTTGTGGTTGTTATTGTGGTTGTTGTTGTTGTTGATTGTTGTTGGTGGTGGTGGTGATGGTGGTGGTGGTGGTGGTAGTTGGTGTTGTCTGTTGGTGGTGATGGTGGTAGTTGGTGTTGTCTGTTGGTGGTGGTGGTTGCTGTTGTTGTTGTTGTTGGTGGTGGTGGTGGTTGTTGGTGGTGGTTGTAGTTGTGGTTGTGGTTGTTGGTGGTGGTTGCTGATTGTTGTTGCTGATTGGTGTCGTTGTTGGTGTTCTTGTTCTTGTTCTTGTTGTGGGTGTTGTCTGGCGCCCGAAACAGCATGATGCTGCTTGCCTCCGCCCCGCAGGCCAACACGCTGCACTACGTTGATGCGTGCACACCAGTTGATAGTGTTCTGGCACCCAACACAGCAGTGTGCTGCTTGCCTCCGCCCCGCAGGCCAACACGCTGCACTCCCAGATCGCGGAGATCAGCGAGCGGCGCGCGGCAGCAGACAAGAGCCGAGCAGGCGACCGCTCGTTCATGCAGCTGCGGCAGGCGCAACAGATGGCGTCCATGGTGGGTTGCCTGGTGGTGTCCATGATTTCTAAGTACGAGCCCATGAAACTCCAGTCCCTAAACCCTAAGTACGGGCCCCAATGGGGATATTAGCCTTACCCCGGATGATTTGCCTGCATGTGACTGCACGCATCTCAGCCTTTCTTAACAAATTATCAGATGCAGAACGTGCATAGATGAGCTGAGACCGTACACCCAAAATCCAAACCCTCAAAGGAGTCATGCAGCATGTCACCACAGGTGGCACCACACACATCACACCCCATGCTCACCAACCATGCATCTTGTCATCGCCCCTAAACCCTGAACCCTAAACCCTACACAGGTGGCACGCAAGCGTGAGGAGCTGGCTGCCAAGCAAGAGCGGCTGGTGGAGAAGAAGGCTGGACTGACCGCCCAGCTGGAGAAGCTCACGGCAGCAGATGGGGCGGCTGGGGGCATGGTGGGTGGCCCATCTAGGGTGTGTGTGTGGGCGGGGGGGGGGTGGAAGTTTAGGAGTGGGGGGGGGGGGGGGTGGAAGTTTAGGAGTGGCCCGTCTAGGGTGGAGGGGTTTAGGGTTCAGGGGATTCTACAGCCTCAACCCTAAGGCCCCAGCTGGAGAAGCTTGCCGCGGCAAACGGGGCGGCTGGGGGCATGGTGGGTGGCCCATGGAGAGTTCTGGGCGGTTACGGTTTAGGGGGGGGGGATTCTGCAGCCTAAAGGAGAGTTCAGGAGTGGCCCATCTAGGGTGGGTGGGTGTGGGGGGTTGAAGTTCATGCATGGCCCGTCTAGGATGGGGGGGTTTAGGGTTCAGGGGATTCTACAGCCTAAACCCTGAGGCCGAGCTGCGGAAGCTCACAGCCGCAGACGGGGCGGCTGGGGGCATGGTGGGTGGCTCATCTAGGGTCAAGCTTCAACCCTAAACCCTCGAAGAAGTCTTGTGTGAGGGTCAAAGTTTAGGGTTAAGGTTAGGATTCAACCCCCTGACCCAAAAGAAGGCTCGGTGGCCGAGGGGTCGTCAGAGGATCTGGGGAGCAAGAGTCAGAGGGTGTGGCAATCAAGAGTCAGAGGGTTTGAGAATGAACCAGGCACCCTCAACTGTTGCACTTTTAGGACAATCCTCGCCCGATGCTGCTGCGTCAGTCACCGCACTTTACCACACTGGTACTCTTCTCATGCGCATGAACACATGGGCCGCCGTTCTGCCGCACCACATGCACTGCCGTATCGCCCTGCACGTGTTACCGTTGCACTGCTGTACTGCCACACACCTGTACCGCCGCTCTTCCATGCATCTGTCACCGCCGCAAAGCATGCGCCAACGCCGCTGCACTGCTGCACCGCCACACACCTGTACCTCTGTACCGCCACGCACCCGTACCGCTGTACTGCTGTGCACCTGTACCGCTGTACCGCCACGCACCTGTACCGCTGTACCGCCACGCACCTGTACCGCTGTACTGCTGCGCCGCAGGTGAGTGAGGAGGAGTGGCGCGCCAAGTACGAGTCCATGAAGGCCGCACTGCCGCAGTACAAGAAGATGAAGAAGGAGCTCGGGGACATCGAGGTGGGTGTGTCCTGCTGTACTGCTGTACTGCGGTACTGTACCGTGGTACTTGTACTGCTGTACTGGTGCGTACCACAGGTTGGGTGGGTCACACTTGGGGTGGGTGCTGGGCTGTGCTGCGGTGGGCGTGCCACGAAGGACTGTACCCCAGTATGTAACCTGCGGTGTAATTAGTATACCTTAGTTAATGTGCCTGCTGAGGTATACTAATGCACTTGATAGGGGAGACTGTACGGTGAACCTTAGTTAATGTGCCTGCTGAGGTATACTAATGCACTTGATAGGGGAGACTGTACGGTGATGAATCAAAGCACCCTAAGCAATGAATCTCAGCACCCGGTTCGCCGCACAGGCCGAGGTGTTTGTGCTGGCGTACACGGAGGAGCTGCTGGCACAGCAGGAGGCCGCACTACAGGGCAACCTGAAGAGCATCGAGAAGAAGCAGGGCATCGCGGTGGGTGACGCTACCATAAAACCCTAAACCCTAAAGGTTCCTGAGCCCTAACACGTTTTCCTGAGCCCTAGCTGAGCGGTTCCTGAGCCCTGAAACCCCTAAACCCTTAGCCCTGAAACCGCGGTGGGTGATGTTCATGTTCATGTGATCATGTCACATATGGGTGGTAGTGTACTGCTTCCTGAGTCCTAACACCATTCAGCCCTAACCGCTAAGCCACAAAAACCATGAACCTATCTATGGCGATTTACACACATGATGCCTCTGGTGATGCCTCTGGTCATCCCCTAAGCCCGCAAACCCTAAACGTATGGTCACCCCCACACCTGATACCTCTGGGGATACCTCTGATGATCCCTCTCATGACACCTCTGATGAATCCTGTGGTGCTTCCACAAGGCTGTCCTGGTCCTGGTAGGCTCTAGGGCTAACCTAGGGTTTGAGGGTTCAGAGTTTAGGGTTTAACCCTAAGCTGCCCTGACGTGACTCTGGCCCTGCTGTCCATGCGTGCATGTGGTCACCAGCCGTGAGCAAGCTTGTCTGCTGGCACCCTTTGCGCGCATCACTCGCATCACTATACTATTGATTCTCAGATACCCCCCGGTGTCGTACTATAAGTAATTCCTTGGTTCATTTGTGCGCATCCTATCTGCGCATCACCCGTGGGTTTGGCTGCCTGCTGCACCCACACAGGGCTTCATGGACGTGGTATCATTATTGTTATTGTTATTACTAATGTCATCATCATTGTGCGTGGGTGTGGCTGCCTGCTGCACCCACACAGGGCTTCACCGACGTGGTGTCGGGCATGGAGAAGGTCTCGGAGGCCAAGAGCGCAATGGATGAGGTCAAGGTCAGTAGATCTGGGAGAATTTGCTCTCCTAGGGTGACTCCTATGTCGGTCATGGCCTGTTCAGGGTTTTGGCTGAACCCGCAAGATTTCTGCTGCGCTTGCAAGATGGTTGCTCATTCCACGCTGTTGTTGACGGCCTTTGTGGACCGCATTCGTTGACCGCAGGGCATGACGCTGCAGGAGATCTCTCACACCGTGGAGGAGATCAACGCCAGCATCAACGAGCGCAAGGTCCGGCTGGCGCCGCAGATTAAGAAGCTGCGCACCGTGCGCGCGCAGTTCGCGGTGGGTGGCCTGAACCCTGACACCCATAAGGCCCAGCCCCGACAATCCAGACCTCTTTACACCCTAAACCTCAACACCGTAGACTTTGAAACCCCAAAACCTTACTCTCTTGGCCTTCAACCCTCAAGTCTAACCATGCACATGGGCTAAACACAGGACCAGTGTGGATACCGTGCTGTCCTGTGTCTGTGATGCACACCTCGAGAACTGCTGCCAACCAGTGCAGTACATATTCTTACTGATTTGACCTTTAGTTTTATACACGTGAACACGTCTGACTTAGCCAGTGATATACTGATATAGTGTATACCTCCATGATGTGCACCTTGCAGGAGCTGGAGTCAGAGCATGCGCAGGCCAAGGGCACATATGACGCAGCCATGGGGGCATACGACGCACGTGTATCTGCCCTGGAGCAGGAGGTGGGTGACAGGGGTAGGGTTTAGGGTCCGGCCCCAACACCCTAAACCCTAAGTGAGGGCAGGGTTTAGGGTTGCGGCACTATGAGCGTGCAGCCTAAGGGGCCGAAACCCTCAAGCCCTCAAGGAGGGGAGGGTGTAGGGCTAGGGCGCCCTAAGCCCTAAACCCTAAGGGAGGAAGGGTTGTCGGGAGGTACCCGAGCTGAGTCTCATGAGCATCATGGTTGTGGCAGGGCGTGACTGGGACCGCGTCATACTGTGCTGCACCACGCGGAATCCAACTGTGTCGTACAGTGCCGCGTTGTACCGTGTTGTACCAAACCGCACCGTGTTGTACCGCACCATTCTGCATTGTACCGCATTGTACCGCACTGTACCATGTCATACCGCGTCGTACCGCACCATACCATGTTGTACCGCACCGTACCATGTTGTACCACACCGTACCGCATCGACCGCACCGTACCGCGTTGTACCGCAGGTGGGCGCGCTGCGGCAGGAGGTGATGGACGCGGAGCAGCGGTACCACCTGCTGGGCTGTCAGCTGGGTCTGACTGACAACGCGGTACGCCGCGTGTCCGCGGGGCCTGCCGCGGAGCGCATGCGCGCGCTGTACCAGCAAAAGGTGCGTGCCGCGTGCGGCGTACTGCATATGTTTTGTACCGCGGGCGATGTACAGCATGTGTTTTGTACCGCTTGCAATGTACAGCGTGCTGTGTACCGTATGTTGTATATCAATAATAATAACACGGCGTTTCACAGATGTTTCTGCGAACCCTTCGTGTACTTCTCACAATAATAACCCTGATCATGAGAACCCCTGTTCCTATTCTAACAGGTGCTGGAGGCGGAGGAGCAGACGCGTGTGCTGAAGGAGAAGCAAAAGGACATCCGGGACACCCACACCACCGGCCTGAGCCAGATCGACATGATGAACGACCTCGTGCGCCTGCTGCAGGTGAGGCCTGCTCTTACTGTGAGCCCTAAGGGTGCCTGAGGGTGCTTACCGTAAGGGTGCGCGAGGGTGCTTGCCCTAAACCCTAAACACTGACGGTGCCTGAGCGTGCTTGCCCTAAACCCTTAACCCCTTTGCCTGAGGGTGCTTGCCCTAGACCCTGAACCCTAACAACTGCTGCAGGTAAGAGGGGGCAGCATATGTGTGCCTGAGGGTAGCATGAAGCAGCCCTGAACCCTAAACCCTTACACCCTAAACCCTTAAACCCTAAACCGCAAAACTCTAAAACCCTAAACCCTAAACTTGTGTTTTCACCCTCAGATCAAGCTGGAGGTGCAGCGGAAGGAGCTGGGGCTGGGCCCCGCCCCTGGTTTCGGAGGCGGGGCAGGTGGGGGCGGCGGTTTCGGAGGCGGGGGCGGCGGTTTCGGAGGCGGGGCAGGCGGGG
>QAXD01000187.1:1735089-1754581 GCA_004335575.1 Haematococcus sp. NG2
TGGCTGCGGCAGCAGTAGCAGCAGCAGCAGCAGCAGCAGCGGCAGCAGCGGCAGCAGCGTGTGGGCCCCTGTTGGGGCAGGGGCCCACAGCAGCACCGCCCCACGCCGCCCCGCCAAGCACAGCGCAGCACTACACAACCAGCCCCACGCCACAAGCAGGCAGAGTAGTGGGGCCCTTCTGATTTCCTCACACGCGCCTGGGGTCCTCACGGCCGCTGCGCGACGAGCCGCCGCCCCCGCCCTGCGGCACGCTCCCCGCAGCAGCAGCGGCGGTGGCCGTCCTGTCCCCCGCGCGCCTGCACACTACCGAGCCACGCGGCTGCGTCCCCGGCTGCCGGTCCACCGGGAGGCCGATGAGTGGGAGGAGGTGGGGGGAGAGGGGGAGGGAGATGCGGGGCTGGCCGCTGTGTGGGGCGCAGATGCTGGTGCGTGGGGGCCGGAGGCGGACAGGGGGAAGCCCACCTCTCCCCGGGCCATGCGCGCACAGCTGGCGGCTGTGTTGGGGCCCTTATTGGACCACCAGGGCTCAGACGCAAGGGCAGCCAGCGATGAGAACGCGCATGATGACCCTAATGCCGCCGGCCAGCACAGGGATCATTGCGCGGGTGCGGGCAACCACAACGCGCATGACCATGATGATGCCACCGGCAAGCATGGGAACACAACTCGCGCGGGTGCGGGCAGCGGGGACGGAGGTGCAGACGGGGGTGCAAACGAGCAGCACGGGAAAACTCGCGCAGGTGCCGACAACCCGCACGGAGAGAGCGGGGGTGCAAACGACCAGCCAGGCAATGGCAGCCCAACCTCCAGCAGTGGCTGCGGTGCCGCACACGATGACGCGCATGGGAGGCGCGAGGAGCCACAGGGCAGTACACGCCCTGTGGGCGGCCAGGGCGGCAGCAGGCACAACACTGGTGGGCAGCAGTCAAACCCATGGGTCGCAGCCGCATCACTCGCCAGCAGCCACAACACTGCGCAACAGCCACACCAATGGGTGGGAGCCACAACATTGGCCAGCGGCCACAGCGTTGCTGGGCAGCAGCCAAACCAATGGGTAGCAGCCGCAACACTGAGCAGCAGTGACCACCCTGCGCAGCAGCCACACCAATGGGTCGCAGCCACAGCAGCACTGGGCAGCGTCCATAGCACTGCTGGGCAGCAGCCAAACCCATGGGTCGCAGCCACAGCAGCAGTGGGCGGCAGCCAAAGAACTGGGCAGCAGCCAAAACAATGGGTCGCAGCCACAGCAGCACTGGGCAGCAGCCAAAGAACTGGGCAGCAGCCACTGGGGGAGGGCCTGGAGCCCATCGGCAGCCCAGCCTACTCACCCTGCCCTATGTGGGAGTCCCTGATGAGCCAAACACACAGAGCCCACCGAGTGTGGCAGCCCCTGACTGGGCACACACAAGAATGGAGGCACACGGCTGCTACTGCTGCTGCTGCTACTGCTGCTACCGCTACTGCTACTGCTACTGCTACTGCTACGGCTACTGCTACTGGTACTGGTACTGCTGCTACTGCAGCCACGGCACCTGTTGTCGCTGATGCTACTGCTACTGCTGCTACTGCTGCCACGGCACCTGTTGTCGCTGCTGCTGCTGCTACTGCTGCTACTGCAGCCACGGCACCTGTTGTCACCGCTACTGCTGCTGCTCCTGCCGCTACTGCTACTACCACTGCTGCCGCCGCAGCTGATGCTGCCCCCGCTACTGCCCCCGCCACCACTACTGTGACCGCTACTGCCGGCACAGCTGCTGCCCCCGCCGCTACTGCCACCACTGTTGCCAACACTGCCGCAGCTGCCCCAGCTGCTGCCCCCACCAGCCCTACCGCCGCCGCCCTTCCTGCCCCCGCCGGCCCCGCAGCTGCCCACTGCATACCTCAGCTTGATCCCCAGGGAGCAGCTGGTCACCACCAGCGCGTTTCCTGGCCATCCACCAGCAAGACCCGGCCTGCCGCACGCCATGCCATCATCACGTTCTTTGAAGCAGACAGTTTTGAGAGCATGCAGCAGGTGCTGGGTCACGGCGATCATCTGTGGCCACAGAGGCACAGCTGTGGGTCCATTTACCAGGGAAGCGTGGGCAGCAGGATTGCTGCTGCAAATGCTGCTGCTGCAAGTGCTACTGCTACTGCCAGCAGGCCGTGCAGCGACCCTGTGACAGGCGTCACAGCCGAACGGCGGTCATGGCCCAGCAGCCGGGTGCGTCTGGCGGCGGCCGTGACATCCCTCAGCCTGGGGCTGGCTGTGACGGATCCGAACGGCCCAGCATCTGGCAGTAGCGCCACGTCACCGGTGGCTGAGCGCGCGCGCTGCCACAGCATGGTCTGCAGTAGCGGCGGTACGGCAGCAGCAGTACAGTCGCTACTGCCGGCGGACCAGGCGGGACAGGTATGTGATCCGCAACCGCCAACAACCGCCGTTTGCCCTGCGGTGCAGGACCTGTGTACTGCCACCCCCCAGGTCCAGTCGGACACAGGCAGTACAAGGCAGTACAGAGCGGTTTCTCAGCCGCAGCCTGCCGTCTTTCAGAAGTTGGTCCAGCAGTACAAGTTGGTGCAAGTGCCGCCACCCCCACGGCCAGCAGGCGTCCCCAGGGAAGAGTAGCCTACCTGGGGAAGAGTAACCTACCTAGGGAAGAGGTAACCTACCTAGGGAAGAGTAACCTACCTTGGGGTGTGTGTTGCGATGGCAGGAGGCACTCTTGAGATGTTACGGCATGGGCTTCACATGCCACATGAACTGCAACAGTGTGAGTGAGCTGAACAGGCTGCAAGCCATGCCTGTGAGCAGTGTGGGCGCTCTACTGGACGCATGATCGCACAGGTCCTCAACATAGAAATGTGTTCCAAGCGCAAGGCAGGGGGAACTTCATGCTAGGCAGGGGTGACCTGGATGCAAAGATATGAGTCAAGATATAACACTTTCCAACTTTTGTGATCCTGATAATACCGCCACCGGGCCGCTGCCACAATGACTGGATAATCCAAGATGCAAATGGTGTGATAAGGGGTGTTCTGCATTGCTTGCCTACATCTGCATCTGCACTGCTGCAAAATCTGTACTGCTTGCCACACGCAGCAACATGCGAAGGTTGCTGGCAACAATCGAGCGTGATGCAACCTGTAACATACATGCTGGTGTGTTACATGCTTTGAGCGTTACCAGTGGACAGAGTGCCATGGCAGCTTGACACAACAGCCACACTCCTGTGCCCTGTTGCATGATTGTTCTGGCACATGAAATGTACCCCCATGCTTCCCACACCACGACCCAAACTCTTGCACATATGCTGCGCACTCAACTCCTCAGTCGTGAAAGCTCCAGAAACAACCCCAGAGTACTGGCTGCATAGGGGGTTTGTGCAACTGCATCCTGCCCCTTCCAACCTAGCCCCGCCCCTCAAAAAATTAGCTGCTGTTGCTGAACCGTATGCTGCGGTTCTGTAAATTAGATCCGTAGTTCATTAAAGAATAAATGAATGAAATGGCTGCCATGATAAGTGTCTGCTTGAAGCCATTCAAGGGGGCCATGCACGCATGGAGAGCGCAGCTGTCATGCATCCTCTGGCTTGCGCACTACACGCACACCCATGCTCCTGCATGACCGCAGCAGGCTCTTGCAGATGGCCTGCAGGTCAACAGCTGGGGTGTCTCGCTGCTTCACCTGGGCGATTTCGTAAATGTGCTTCAACGACACCGTTCCTGCCACCTCCTGCCCAGGCTTGTCTGCTGCACGCGCCAAGCCTGCTGCCTGCTTAATCAGCCATGATGATGGCGGTGTCTTGAGGTCCCACTCAAAGCTCTTGTCGCTGTACACGCGCACACTGACGCGCAGGGGGACGCCATCCTTGTAGCCCGTCGTCTTGGCATTGAACTCCTTGCAAAATGCCATGATGTTGATACCGGCCTGGCCCAGCGCGGGACCCACAGGGGGTGCTGGTTTTGCAGAAGCAGCCGGGATCAGCAGGCGGATGGTGGCTGTGAGTTGTTTCTGACCCTGCTGCCCCACCGCCGCGGCTGCTTTGCCAGCAGCAGCTGCTGCTTTCGAAGCCATTTGTCAACGTTGCAATCAGACCTACTGCAGCATCAGATGCACATGTCTAGTTGTACTGGCCGATCTGCGATGGCAGCTTGAGGTGGCTGCGAGAGCTGGCTGCAGAGCACTTTCCTTCAGCCGAACTATGCGGTGTTCAGGTCTGAGTCCTGTTTGTCATCTATCGTGACCTTTCTTCAGTCATTACAAAACGAGGTACACATATGAGCACCCCCAGGGGCAAGCTCCAAAGCTGCACCATTGCCCCACAAACACGCAGGGGCAGCGCACCGACGTCCCTTCTAGCACAGTTTGGCTTGAGTAGCGGACCCCAAGTTTCATAGACAGCCAAGTCGGCATGGCCACCCAAAATGGCCACGCCAACGGCGTGGCCCCTCCTGAGCGCTTCCCAGGTGCGGCGAGGGCGCTCTGACCGCAGGGGCGCGGGGGCGGTCCAGATCCAGCTGTGCCAGCTGACACCCTTGTTGGTTCACCCCCGCAGACTACCGCAGGAGCGTGGCGCTCAAGTATGTCAAGCGCGGCTTCCACATCCTGCTGTCGCACTCGCTCACCATCGTGGCCGTGCCCTTGGCTGCGTTTGGCTCGGTGGGTATAGTGTTTTGAGTGGCACCTGAGTCGCATTGACCGGAGGCTGACACCGCCTGCATGCGTTGACTCCCCGCGCAGCTCGAGCTGGCCAACCTGTATCGCCAGGGGGAGCTGCACCGCGTGGTGGCCGTGGCCAAGCAGACTGAGCTCACCTTTGATTTGGTGCGAGCGGCATGGGCGCATGGGCTGCGCATGCTTGCATGAACCGTCCGAGGGACTAGCAGCCCATAACCTGATCTGTGTGCCACCTTGCTTGCAGCATCCCAGATGCCACCACTGCCACTTGCTTTTTTGCCTTTTTTTTGTGTTGCACTGCTGCTGATCACCGCCCCATGCGCCTATGCCCGGCTGATGATGCGCAGATCACTGTCGTGCTCTCGGTGGCAGCCCTCGCTGTCGCTCTCCTGAGCTACTTCCTGCTAAAGCAACGGCCTGTGTACCTGATTGACTTCTCTGTATACAAGGCCCCAGACAGGTGAGGCACACGCCAGCTGTCGGGGTGCACAATTTGGTGGCACGCACGCAACAGTTGCTCAATGTTGGGGATGCTGTTTTGCTGTGCACATGGATGCTGTGTGTGCCCGTGGTTGCCATGCGTGCGGTACATGGTTAGTGCATGGCATGCTGGTCCGTATGTCGTTGTGATGCAGGGGCCGTGTGCATGCAGTGTAGTGCCATGCATGCTGGTTCCCAGAGCCAGGGGTTTGGCATGCCCCCTCGCCCTGCCCAGCAGGCCGCTCATACAGCACGCGCGCGTGTTGCTTGCTGCCCCTTTTGTTCACAGCTGGATCGCTACGTACACCCGCTTCATGACTGGATCGAAGCTATGTGGGGTGAGGTTGGATGCCCATTTTACCTGAGCGCCCGTGTGTGGCCTATTGTGCGATGCAGTTGGATGTTTTCTTATGACAGATTCAATGCGCTGCAAAAGACCGCAGCTGAACTGACGAAGGTAGACACGGCACGCGCGCTGCCCTGATGTGTGCATGCCTGCGTGGGGGTGTGTCACAACAAGCAGCGCATGCGCATCACCCTGTGGGTTCGTGTGTGTGTGTACACGTGGGTGTGGGTGTGCTGCAACGCATGTGGACCCCCACTGAGGTACTCCTTTTGTACTGCCGTACTGCTTGGTCCACAGAAATTCTCGCCAGAGTCCCTGGAGTTCCAGGAGAAGATTCTGTCGCGCTCCGGGCTGGGCCAGGAGACGTACCTGCCCCCTGGTGCGCAAGCCCCTTGTCGTGTGCTGGTTGGTCACTGCGCCATAAAGTTCTGCATCTTGTGACGTAGTTCATGTTCCTGTTAATGTTACACGAGCCTTCAGCCTGTTACGGGCTGATCAGCAATCTTGTGATGTAGGCGGCCGTAGGTAGGAAGCCTCTTGTGCGTGCTGGCCATTGCGCCAGGGGGTACTGCATCCTGTGACATAGGCGATTAGGCACGCAGCCACTTGTCATGTGGTGGGCACTGGAGCAGGCAGGGGGATTCAGGGCCTAAATAGGAGCTGATCCAGGGCCTAGATAGGAGCCATGGATGTTATGGTTTTTCTCCTGCTCAGCCCTGTGCCTGAAGCATGTGCCCCCGTGCCAAGTGTCACCGTGGCATGTGGCATGTGCTGCTGACTGCGTGTGGCTGTGGCTGCGTGCTGATCGTGTCTGGCTGCGTGCCGCGTGCTTGCCTGCGCTGACTGCGTGTGGGCGCGTGCCGCGTGCTTGCCTGCGCAGCCGTGGCGTGCACGCCGCCCTGCCCCTCCATGACCGAGGCGCGCAAGGAGTTTGAGGTGGTCATGTTCTCCATCATCGAGGACCTTCTGAAGAAGACGGGGGTCAAGCCCAAGGAGATTGGCATCCTGGTCGTCAACTGCTCGCTCTTCAACCCCACGCCTTCCCTCGCAGCCATGGTCATCAACCACTTCAAGATGCGGTCCAACATCGTATCCTATAACTTGGCGGGCATGGGCTGCTCCTGCTCCCCCATCTCCATCGACCTCGCGCGCCAGATGCTGCAGCTGCACCCCTCCTCCTACGCGCTCGTGCTCTCGACCGAGAACATCACGCAGAACTGGTACTTTGGCAACAACCGCTCCATGCTCATGCCCAACTGCCTGTTCCGGGTCGGGGGCGCCGCGATGCTGCTGTCCAACCGCCGACGTGATGCCTTCCGTGCCAAGTACGAGCTGCTGCACACGGTGCGTGCCCGGGCTAGTTGGAGGGCTGGTTGGAGCGGGCTGGTATGTGGAGGCGGCTAGTGGTTGAAGGGGGCGAGTGGTTGGAGGGGGCGAGTGGTTGGAGGGGGCTAGTGGTTGGAGGGGGCTATTATGTGGAGCAGCGGGTGGACCTGCTGTAATCATAACCACTGAAATCGTAGAAACAAGCATTGAATGGATCATTTTACTGGGTAAGAGCAAGGGGCCGGTGCTTGGGGCCTTTGGGGGGGTGGGAGCCGTCTTGCTCGCATGTACTGCCTGTACTGTCTGCATGTACCACCTGCACGTACTGCATGTACCGCATGTGCTCAATCATTTTTTATAGAGACCCTGCACAAAACCTTCCTTGAAACAAGTCAACCTAGCACCCTTACAAGCCAACTTAAACCACACGCCGCCCCTGCTCGGCCAAAAACTTTCCTGGAAAAAGCCTGGCCTGGCCATGCTCTAAATCCTAAACCCTAAACGACTGGCCTGGCCATGCCCTAAACCCTAAACCCTACGCGACCGCCCGTGGCCCGCAGGTGCGCACGCACCTGGGCGCCAACGACGCAGCCTACAACTGCATCTTCCAGACGGAGGACGAGAATGGCACCGTGGGGGTGCGTCTGTCCAAGGAGCTGATGGCAGTGGCTGGCGAGGCGCTCAAGGTGAACGTGACCACGCTGGGCCCCCTGGTGCTGCCCATCTCGGAGCAGCTGCTGTTCGTGGCCAACCTGGTGCTGCGGAAGGTGTTCCGGAAGAAGGGGGTCAAGCCCTACATCCCGGATTTCAAGCTCGCGTTTGACAAGGTGTGCATCCACACCGGCGGGCGCGCGGTGATCGACGAGATTGAGAAGCAGCTGCGGCTGACCCCCGAGATGGTGGAGCCCTCACGCGCCACTCTGTACCGCTACGGCAACACCTCCTCCTCCTCCATCTGGTACGTGCTCTCATACATTGAGAGCCACGTGGGGCTGCGGCGCGGCGAGAAGATCTGGCAGATGGGCTTCGGGTCGGGCTTCAAGTGCAACAGCGCGGTGTGGCGCGCGCGGCGGCGCATCAAGCAGGTGCACCCCGCGTGGGAGGGGTTCAACGTGAACGAGATGCGCGAGCACCTCGCGTCGCTGCCCAACCACCACAGCAAGCCGCGGCCCGAGCAGCCCCCGGCACCGGCGCAGCAGTCGTGAGCGTGAGCGTGTGTGAGGGGGTGGGTTCACACAGCCCCGGGGGCACGCTGGTGTGTTGAGGGGTGCAATCACACAGCGCTGTCACACTTGTGTGCGTGTGAGGGGTGCATTCACACAGCCCTGACACACGGGGATGTGTGAGTGAGGGGGTGGATTCGCACAGTCCTGGCCAACTGGGTGCCGCAACTGTGCACGCTGGGCGCATGGGGCAGCGGTTGCATGCTCGCAACGGGCTATAGGGGGTGCGCCCCCTGTGTGCCTGCCCCCACAGCAGTGGCCCACAAGTGCCAGATGCTGCTGCACAGGGGGTGCATGCAGCGACAGCTTATGTGCAAGCGGCGCCAGCTGCTCGGCGGCTTCCTCGCACACCGCCTCCTGCCACAGCTGTGGGCTGCATCCTCACACAGGCCACGCCAGGGGGCCAAGATATGGGCCGGGCTTGTTTGTAGCTGTGCAACACGTGCTCGAGCGTGATGTTTGTTGTGGTGTTCTGTGAAGTGTTATCCTGGGTCCATCATGTGGTCATTCCCCTGAGGCTGGTTTTGGTTTTGGCTCGGGTTCGACCTGCCTCGGAAGGGCCTGGTAGGTGCCGTGTGGCACACACACAGGTGGCACACACACGGGTCCTGAGGGGTTTTTGGGGATGGTTGGGTGGTCTGTTCACGGTGTGCATGCATGCATGCAAAGTGTGGGATGTGGCTGCAATGCTCCCATACAGCATGGTGACGCGTGATGGCCTCCCATTAGTGCATGCATGAGGCAGGTCCATCGACGGCGTGGCCTGCCACCTTAGCTCTCACTGACAGTTAGCAGCATTCGGTTGGCGTGACGGACCCACAGGGGCTCTGATTGGATTGGGGCAATAATGTGCTGTTGATCCACAGATTTTGGGGCGCGCCCTCATGTGTATTCCTTCAGGGCTTGATGAGGTCAGGGTTGATAGGAAGGCCGGCGTACACTTACAGGAAAAGGCGTGTAGTGGCTCGCGCCCTCCACATGACACAACCAGGGGCTGTATGTACACAGCAGCAGTGCTCAAGGCTGGCGTGTCCAAGGCTGCTGCACATGACTGAACATATGTTCCTTTCGGGCTCAAGCATCACTGCCAGGACTGTAAACCACGATTCATGGCACAGGCGGCCGTGACAGCGGCTTGAGACAGCCAGTAGCTGAGCAGGTTGTGCAATTGCTCTCAGCGCACTCAGCCAGTGCCTGCCATCACAAACCAGCAGAGTTTGACACCTTGTTGTTGTTGTTACACCGTAAGCCAGTCAAGGGCTTCTAGGTGGCAAATCGACAGCAGATAACACACAACAGCAGTGCATCAGCTTGTTGTGTGCCCCATCCCTGCGCAGGCATGTTATAGAAGCGCCTGCATTTGCATTGGTTGCAGTTATGCCGTCAGCCAGCCAGGGGCTTTTGGGTGACATAGCAGTAGAAGATAACCGCCTAGTGCGTGCCAGTTCCTAGTGCGAGCCGAGGCACCTGAGACAGCATTCCATCCTGATTGACATCCTGATTCCATCCTGGCCCTGCAGCACGCTGGCCTGCCCCAAATAGCCACCAACTTAGCCGACCAACCAGACACCCCAGCCAACCACCTAACCACCCAACCAGCAAGCCAGTAGCAACATGTTCTTGTTACATGGGCCAGCAGCCACCTCACAGTGCTGCACTTTGAACAGGCCCAGCCAGGCTCGTTGACATTCACAAACAGATCCACAAACAGTGCTGCGGTGCACATGCATGCCCTAATGCCCTCGCCTCACGTCCCTTCCCTTTCGCTTTCCCTTTCCTTTCCCTGACGTCCACGTCAGGCGCAGGGTTGTCAGGTGGGTGTTTTTAGGGGCCATCCGAATGAAGGGTCTGGCTCAGGCCCAGCAGGCTGACAGGAGAGATGGCCATGTATGCATGGCTTAGGGACCTATGTTGGATATGGGTGTCAGGATGGCACCAACAAAACTTGGAATGCTAGATGCTAGAAGGTGTGCATTGATGATCAGCCCGTGTCTGGCGGAAGGCTTTTGTAACATGAACATGAACGAACTAGAGATGGCCATGTTCGAAGGTGGACAGTGCTATTAGATGTGACACCCTGGAGGGCAGCAGGTGTTACACACATGGTCATGATGTTGTTACAGTGACACCATCACCCGGTGCGTTGTAAGTCAGGGCAGGTGTTGGGATGTGCACCTGCTGCTGCCAATGGTGAGCTGTTGTCATGTTCCATGTTCCATGTTCTACGTCCCAAGTTCTCTGTTCTATGTTCTATGTTCCATGTTCCATGTTCTGTGTTCCATGTTCCATGTTCTGTAATCTTTGTTCCATGTCCTATGCCTCCACCTCGTCAGCTGCTGCAGGCTCTGTACTGTTGTAGTGCTCGCCCAACCCAAACGCATGGCGCAGGTAGCACACCTGCATGGGAGCGCATGCACATGTTATCACACGTATCATATGATCTGATCCATGCGGTCCGATTATCACAACGTTACTATTAGTATTGAAACTACAAGGAGAGAGGATCTGTGCGTGTGCTGACCATCGTTGCAACCACGAGTGGCCGCACGGCTGCACACAGCAAGTGCAGGGTGAGAAAGGGGTGCTGGCACAACACGAAGCACACAACAGCGATGCACCTCAAACACGGCGCGAGGGGTCTCAGGGTGCACCGGGTTTTCATAGGGGTTTTAGCGTTTTGTTATTGTGAATGTTTTCTACAGTTTAGTTAGTTAGTGTACCTGCAGTGGTGGCCCAGGCAGATCCTCCCCTAGTGTGAGGGGTGGTAGGCCAACTGCATACACCTTGATCTGGCGCTTGAGCACCTGCGGGTGTGCGTGTGTGGTGCGTGTTTGTGCGGTGTGTTTGTGCAAGCACGCTCATGCCCTAGGCTTCCCCATGATGGAATTCCATACACCATCCCCACCACTGCAAGCACTCATACCCTAGGCTTTCCCATTGCTAGCCATTGTCCATTCTGTGACCCCACCTGTGCCAGCACGCTCATGCGCTTGGCTTTTTGATGACCTGGCTGTTACGGTAACCTCACCTGTGCAAGCACGCTCAGCTCTAGGCTTTCCCATATCGAACCATTACGGCATCCTACACGGTACCCTAGATATTTCATTTATATTTTATAAATATACCTGTGCAAGCACGCTCAGCTCTAGCTGCCCGCCCCACGCCGCCGTGCTTTCCAGCTCCGAGCAGTACGCCTCAATGTCCGCGTCCTCCTGCGGTACAGCAGTACAAGCAGTACAGTGCTGAGGCAGTACAGTAGTACAGGCAGTACACTGATGCTGTGCAGCAGTACAGGCAGTACACTGATGAGGCAGTACAGCAGTACATGCAGTACAGTGATGCGACGGTACAGCAGTACATGCAGCACAGTGATGCAGTACAGCAGTACATGCAGTACAGTGATGCAGTACGGCAGTACATGCAGTACAGTGATGCAGTAAAGGAGTACATGCAGTACAGCGGTGCAGTACAGCAGTAGAAGCAGAACAGTGATGCGGCAGTAGAAGCAGTGCAGTGATGCGGCAGTACAACTTGTTATTGTACTGCAATTGTACTGCCAGATCACTGTACTGCTTCTTCCGAAGCAGGAGCAATAGCTTCGCTGCACCTTGTCCAGGAAGCAGAAATGTACACATAAGTTATCCTACTCATCAATACTCTCAGATACAAACACAAAAAAATACAGAACACAAAAACAACAGCAACGCGATGCAGCTCGTCCAGGTAGTGAATCCAGGAAGGCACTTCATCCATGAAACTAAACTAGGATTGATTGCATCTTCTTATGAGTGTCATTGTTTAACCGAAAGCAGTGATGTGCCGCACCTTATCCAGGTAGTGAAAACATAGCCATCACTTTTCCTACTGGTATTGATCATATCTTCTTACAAAGGAAGTGGAAACGCACACACGAGTAATCCTATTCATAGATAAATTCGATTTAAACAGATACAAGCAAGGAAACAATATTTATGTACCGCACCTCATCCAAGTAGTGCACATACTCCTCCGGGTGCGCGCGGATGTGTGCAGCCGCACGCTTGCGCAGCTCCAAGTAGTCAATGGGGGCCGCGCCACCCTCTGCTTGCGCGTGTTAGGGTGTAGGGTTTAGGTTTTAGGGTTTTGTGTTTAGGGTTTAGGGTTTAGGCCTGCTTGTTTAGGGTTTAGGGCTTTTTGTTTAGGGTTTCAGGGTGTAGGGTTTTGTGTCCAGGCTCTAGGTTGTATGATGTAGGGAAGACGCATGGCCACTCCCTGCCAGTGTGATCAGCCATGGCCATGGCTGCACAGTGCATGTGGGCCTGAGTGCAGCCTCTGCGCAGATAAACCGTGAACCCTGAAGCATGTTGTCAGCCTTTGTGTGAATGGGGCCTTGCATGTCCTCCGGGTGCACAGGGCCCAACTTGCATGGCTTCAGGGTGTGAGGACACACGGGCTGGAGGAATTATGGGTTTGTGGCTTAAGTGGTTAGGGTTTAACCCTAGTGGCACAAAGCAAGACGCACATAGCGCTCGCTCCCTGATCACACTGTACCCTATCATGGTTTAGGGTTTAGGGTTCAATGGCCACTGCATGAAACAGTCCACCAGCACGGGGCTGGGCTGCACTTTCAGAGCTACTATCAACCATCAAGCTGCAGGTCGGTTGAAGACTTCCAAGACCAACCCTAAACCCTAAAAACTCAACCCTGATCATCAACAACCTGCACCCACCTGCACCCTGTGCCAGCTGGTCCTCTATAGAGCGGTACAGGCAGTGCCCGTCCGCCTGCACATGAGCAGTACACATGTGATGAGATACGGTACACGCGGCGGGCACATGGGCAGTACACATGTGATGAGGTGCGGTACACGCGGCGGGCACATGAGCAGTAGACACACGAGCAAGGGCAGTACACATGAGCAGTACATGCAAGAAGTAAATGCTACGACATATGAAAACACCGCTCAGAGTGGCAGGAAACCCCAGAGGCACGTGCGGATTGCTGGGTGACCAGGGGAGGTTGGGATACAGATGCAGCCCTTACTTCCCGGACCATCTGTATCCCAACCCCCCCTACAGCTGTCGGGCATAAGAGGTGATTGTGTGCTCTGCGCAGCTGCCTTGAACGTGGCCTAAACAAGCGACAGAGCCTGAGTGCACCAGGCATGCTGCAATGTGTGAGCCCTAGATCTGGATCCAGGACGGCACGCCACCCAGATCGCGATCTGGACCTGGATCCACCGCAGCACCCCAGCCGGATTTCAGCAACAGCACCCTAGTTGGATCTCAATCTGCAGCACCCCAGCCGGATCTCGATCTGGATCTGGATCCTTACCCGGATCTCGCGCACACGCAGCTTCAGCGGCTGCAGAAGCGCCTCTAATGCCTCCTGCTCTTGTGCAGCAGCACTGGGCCCTAACTTGGCAAGCTCCTCCGCACGCCGAGCCTCGCGCTCCGCCTGGCCATGCATGTCCAGGGGCGAGGTTCAGGTGCCATGGTTAGGGTTTAGGCATGGTGGTTAGGGTTTAGGGTTTCGGCAGGGCTTGGTAACTCCGCACATGCACATGTGCCGTGCACAGGGCCCTATGTGTTACGTGCACACACCCCGCCTCCCTGGTGGCTGAAAGCAAACCCCTCAGCCCCACCCAGGTGCCAACACCCTAAACTCAAATTGTCTGGAACCCAATAAAATCCCCAAGAAATTCCAACACACTGTAACAAAACCTAACACGGCAAACCCCAGCAAACTCTAACAAACCCTAATTAACTGCGACGCACCCTTACAAACCCTAACAACCCTGCCCTTGCGGGCTCGCTCCATCCTGCCGGCCAGATATTGTACACTGCACTTCTGCCATCCATCCATCAAGTTAATGAGTGGCATGTGGCAGCAGGCATCACAACCAGCTGCCCTTGAACACACCTCCTGGGCTGCCAGCTTAGCTCTCCGCTTCATAGCTTTGGTCATGTGGCCCTGCTTCTCCCCCTCCTCTGCTGCCCCCCCAGCCCCTGCCATCGCCAGCTTGGCCATGCCGGCAGTTGCTGCGTCAGCAGCAGCAGTTGTGGTGGTTGAAGGGGTTGACTCGCGCTCCTCCAGCTCCTTGAGTTCCTTGGCATGCCGCGCCTCGATCTCTGCAGTCAGCTTTGCCACCTCATCCTGCAGGCATCACGCAATGTTTTGCATGCATCACGCAAGATCTTGCAGGCATCACGCGAGGTTTTGCAGGCATCATGGGACGTTTTGCAGGCATCGCACAAGGCATCAGCCAGCCTTTGCATGGACCAACATGCCAGTGTACAGCTGGCGCAGCGGATGCACATGCTGCTCTCACAACATGCATGCAGCACAGCTTCAGCGCACACCTTGCTCTTCTTTCTGGCGCGCTGCAAGTTCTTTTTGAAAGCCAGCATCTCCTGTACGGTTGACACATACCATCCATCAGGCACACTCGTTTTGGCGTGGGCTGGATGTGACAACATTTGTGAGGAGCCCGCTGCCGTGCTGCTCCTACCCTTCCAGACGTCATGTATGCCATGACACAAGCAGCCGCTCCACTTTAAGCCCATGTGTGCAGCATGGTGTGCAGCATGGTGACACGCATGCTGCCAGATCGCCATGCTGTACTGACCTTTTTGTGCCGCTGGAGCATCTTGCTGCGAGTCTCTGGCCCAGAGGCATCCTCGCCCTCCTCATCATCATCGTCTTGGTTCTCCAGAGTTGGCGCAGCGCTCGCAGGTTGATGGCTGGTCGATGCGGCCGATGTCTGGGGCTCGTGACCCTTAGACTCATGCTTGTGCTCCACCTCCCCTGCCTCCTCGTCGTCATCTTTATGTCCTGGCAGGTTGTGCTGCATCGCCTTCTTGAAACCTTTGGGTAGGCGCCCCATCTCTGATACTTTTTGTGTCTAGGCAACTGCACGGTCTCAACCGCAACGCAACACAAGAAACGCCCGGAAGAACATCTCCAGGGTTTACGGGGTTCAGGGTTTGTGTCGATGCTCTCCACATCGCCAGAACAACGAAACTCTCGACTTAGAGCGTATTGTTGCACAGTGCCTAGCGTGCCCATGACGGAATCTGTGGGCCCGCCGGAGATCACTAGGGTTGACCAGGATGGTATCCACTTGGTGGTGCTTCAGCACGGAATGTGGGGCCAGGCAGCGAACCTGCAAATGGTGGAGGAATGCCTGAGGCAGGAGGTGGAGCGGCGTGGGGCGCATGTGGTAATGCTGTGCAAGCGTGCCGACCACACATTGTGTCCGATCAACCTATCTGCGTTGTGCATGCGCTGAATCACCTTCTATACATCTCATGCACACACAGCTTGCATCATGGCCATGCCAGGGGCATAGGCTGGATTGGTTACTTGCATGTTACTCGTCTGCCGTTTGACGCATGATGACGCATGCTGCAGCTATCCAGAAGCTGTCCAGATGCATGTTGCCGAACAGAACAGGCCTGCAAGGTCTCGCACACCCCTGGCTCTGTACTTCAAAGATAGCATGCTTTGCAGAGCGGTCACCGCCACCCCACGCTGCCACACACACTGCACCAGGTCATCGCACGCACCCCACGCATGCACCCCACGAACACACACGCCTTAAATCTAAGTGAGCTCAACAGGTACCAAACCATAAGCCAGCATACTCTTCTTCTAGGCCTCACCCTCCCTGGCTCCAGCATAGATGCCCTGTACATACATGTCCTATGCAAGTTCTGTGCATGTCCCATGCATGCTCCAGCATACATGTCCTGTGCATACATGTCCTATACCAAGCCCTTCCTATGCATGTCCCATGCATGCTCCAACATACATATCCTATGCATCCTCCAACATACATGTCCTATACATGTCCTGTGCATGCTCCATTCATGCATGCTCTGTCTGCAGGAGGTCTTCAACAACCCGCACACGGATGCCAAGGAGACGTACTATGGGGTGGATGCTTGTGGTGACATCTTAGTGGATGCCATCACAGACTACGTCTGCGCACGCACAGAGGCTGGTGCGTACCGCTGCAGATGTCAGCAGCCTGTGGGGAAGCAGCAGGGGGTGCACTGTGCTGCACTTCAGTCAGGTTCAAACCCGATCGAATGCTTGTTAAAATTAATGCTCTACTTGGAGCGCGAGTTGATGCAAAGACTTGAGTGCAAGTTGATGCAAAAACCGAACCGCACGTCACATGCCTCACACCCCACACGCTTGACCGCAGGCGCCCGCGTCACGCACATCAGCCTCATTGGTTACTCTTTGGGGGGCCTCATCACACGGTACGCGGCAGGGAAGCTTTGGGCCATGGGGTGGCTCGGGCCTTCTTCCCCAGACGCTGGTGCAGGTGCAGCGGCACGTCCTGATCTGGCCACCCAGGGCGTGCCTCGTCAGGCAAGGGGTCCAGGTCAGGCCAGGGATCCCAATCAGGCCATGGATCCAGATCAGGCAACGCAGCTGTGGGAGCAGGGCCAAGCACTGGCCAGGGCCCATGGCGTGCCCCTGCCTCTCACTCCCGTCAGTTGTGTGACGATCGCCACCCCTCACTTGGGCTCCTGGATGTGAGTGGGCCGTTGGGTTTGTTAAGGTTTAGGGTTTTTAGGATCACCGGGATCAAATCATGACACTGGTGTCTTCTATGTCTGGATGATCCTGGTTGGATCAGGTGCTGCGGGTTGGGTTCCTGTGAAGCTTGGGCAGCGGCGGTCTTGTTGCAAGCTCTGACAAACCCCCACTCCCCCCCCCACCCCCACCCCGTGTCACGCCTCTCACTCCTATGTCACTGTTGCCTCACTCGCACGTGGTTGTTTTTTAAACCCTAACCCCCCAACCCTGAACCATTACACTTGCCTTGTCGCAGGCTCGGCCTAAACCCTAAACTCTAACCCCTAAACCCCTCCTCATCCACCATCCTCATCCCCCCAACCCATACCGGCCCACTCCTGACCCCTGAACCCCCACACTCGCTCCTCACAAAACCCTGAAAACAACCCCAACCCTGAACCCCGAAGCCTGGAGGGATTGGTAGCACTTGCCAATGTTAAGCAGTTAATGACTGTCAGCCTCCGGCATGCTGAAACATCTGTGAAGCGTCAACCCTAAACCCTCGCACCCTCCTCTCCACAGGCTGCCGCAGTCCCGGTGGGCCCGCTTGTTCAACACCGTGCTGCCTCATGTGGCGGGCCGCAGTGGGGAGCAGCTCATGCTGCTGGATGCGCACGCGGGGGGGCGGCCCTTGCTGGTCAACCTGGCTGAGTGAGTGCTATGTCCGTCATATGCAAAGATTCGCAGATCTTCGCAAGGAACATTTAAGGGTTGTAGTATATGAATTTGAAGGGGTTAGGGGTCAAGACGTTAGCCATGCCTAAAGCTTGAGGGTGGTAGACTTGCAGTATATACTCGGTCAACCTGGCCGAGTGAGTGCCGTGTTTGCCATATGCAGCAAAGCTTCAGGGTTGTGGTACGGTGTGTGGATTTGAGGGATTAATTAGGGGTCAAGGGGTTAGCCATATGAAGGCTTGAGGGTTGGAGTGTATGGTAGTACATGCTAGTACGGTACATGGTCATATGTAGCTCATGGACTCAACAAGCGTGTGCTTGCACTCGACAAGCTTGTACTTGACCTTACACCTGACACGCCTATGCTTGCACTTGACATGCATGTGCTGACACTCGACATGTACGTACTTGCGCAGCCCTGTGCTGCCGTTTGCCACCGCCCTCGCTGCGTTCAAGCACCGCATCCTGCTGGCCAACGTGAGGCACGACAGGTGAGCTGCAGTACAAGAGGCAGTACAGGACACCACATGCAGTACAAGAGGCAGTACAGGACACAACATGCAGTACAGAATGCAGTACAAGATTGGTTATGCAGTGCCAGATGCAGTTCAGGACCCCACGCGCGGTACATGCTCTGCACTGCGGTACATTCCTCATGCACTTTGTAAGGACCGTCAGTGCAGCACAGTACACTGCAGTGCGGTACGGTGCAGTACAATGTAGTACAGTGCAGTGCACTAAAGGCTCAGACCCTGTGCACATGTTGTTAGAGATCGGCATCAGTTCCACACGCGTGTGCTGTTGGCTGCTGCATATGCTGCCGTGTGTTGCCCTTTGATGCACCCAAGGGTCCTTTCGACTGTTGAGCATGGCCTGGTTTAATTGATGGCATTTTGCTGCCCTGTTGCCTGATTTGACGAATCACTCCTGGTCACAGGTCAGTGCCTTACTGTACTGCGGCAATCAAGCTGGAGTCCGAGTACAACACAGCACCGCCCATCCCCATTTCTCCTGACTTACCTTCCATCGTGCGGCCAGGAATCAGTACCGGAAGCACCAGCAGTGCGGGCCCGGACCTGAACGGTTCGGGCGTCCCTTCGGCTTCCCCCCTGTACCTACCGCCTCCCGTTGTCACAGCCGCGCCCAGGGGCGGCATCGCCACATCAGGCACTGGGCAGGAGCCTGATCCGGCAACGCCCGCGTCTCAATCAGGCGACGTGATGCAGCCGTTGACAGGGGGCCGTGCAGCAGTGAGCGAGGGGCCGCTTGTGGCACAGCATGTTCACGGCAGGTACGTTTCAACATCAATATCATTACCCTTCAACATCATTACACGGCCTGCTCCTTCTGTCGTTGTGGGTGTTGTGGTTGTTGTTGTGTTTGTCGTGGTTGTGGCTGCGGTTGTGGCTGTGGTGGTTGTGGGCGTGGTCGTGGTCGTGGCAGTTGTGTTAGTTGTGGTTGTGGTCGTGGTCGTGGTTGTGGTTGTTTTGGTCATGCTTGTAATTGTTGCACCTTTCGAGCCCGTCCAACCTAACCCTGCTCATTGAATTCACACAGGTGGACGCGAGTGCTCCTGCTGTCTATGGCGTGTCTCCTCTTCCCTCTCACTCTATACATGATTGGCTACATGATGTGGACCAGCAGGTGGGTCGTGTAGGTGCCTGGGCTTGACCTGTTACAGCGTTTCCTAACCCTAAACCCTAAAACTGTGAACCCTAAACCCTAAAACCCTAGACCTGAATTCTAAAACCCTAATCAGGTGTGTGTGGGTGCCTGGACGTGACCTGTTACAACGTTTCACATCCACACACGGCAGGAAGCATGCCCGGGCAGCGGCGCGCCGGGACTATGACCACAGCTGGGTGACGGCCTGGGTGGAGGCAAGGACGGGCACAGGGAGCCCAGAAAAGAACAACACGAGCACACAAAACAACAAGAGCAGCTCATCAGGGGGTCTTGTGGGGGCAGGTGCCACCCATACACCAGCGATGGCTGCACAAAATGCACCAGCGATGCCTGCACAAAATGCGCCAGCGATGGCTGCACGGAATGCACCAGCGATGGCTGCACAAAATGCGCCAGCGATGGCTGCACAAAATGCCCCAACGATGCCTGCACAAAACGCACCAGCGATGGCTGCACAGCCGGGGCTGGGGTTGAAGCAGCACCCGGCACAGGACGGGGCGGGGCGGCAGGGGCAGGGCGGGGGG
>QAXD01000188.1:0-25052 GCA_004335575.1 Haematococcus sp. NG2
GGTGTCAGGATGACACCAACAAACTTTGAATGCTAGATGCTCTAAGGCACGCAATGGAGCGTGCAATGCTGATCAGCCCGTGACTGGCTGAAGGCTCGTGCAACATGAACATGTGGGTGTCAGGATGATACCAGCGAACTTGGGATGCTAGGTGCGATGGAGCGTGCGTTGCTGATCAGCTCGTGACTGGCTGTAGCCTCATGTAAATCATCGTTTTAGGCAGTATAGGCACTAGACTATCATCTGCTGTCGATGTGCCACGTAGAAGCCCTAATTTAGGGTGTACATGTTCATGTACAGATGTTGTTAAAAATGTACAGATAAGATGTAGCACGACAACATGCTGCCAGACGCCAAAACAATAGAGCTCTTGCAGCAGGGTGCCATACTGTTACAGGTGTAATCAAACTTCAGCTCATAGTGCAAGCAGGAGCATTGCGTTTCAATACCCAAAGAATGGGCGACTATTAAATTCTCAGGTCAGTTGGTAAAATGAACACAACGCTGGCGTCGCCACTACGATTTGTGGCAACGACAGCTCAGCCTAGGTAACAAAACCGCTGCCTGGCAACTGCATAGCAGCTGGAACAAGCGCCTGCACATGCATACTAAACTCTGTCCCGGACGACACGTTCATGACCCACCTCGAAATTCAAGCAGTGATGCATGCTGCACCACACCACGCTGCCACCACCAACACATGCTGGAACCCAAGCAGGGACCAGTCGCGACTGGATGCTGAGAAGATAATGCTCAAGGGCCCATCTTCAGACAAGATTTTGAATGTGCTCAAAAAACAAATGGTCTTCCGCAAATCAAGCATGTCACCATACCTGATCACGCATGCCTCCAGAACACAATGAAATACACAAACAGTGGTGTGATTGGTGGGGTGTGCACGCCAACCAACCAGCACTTAAAACCAAACAATCCTGCCACTATCCACACAGCACATAGCCCAGCAAAGTTGTGCTGATCGAGCCATCTGCAGCATGCATACACACGGGGGCATCGATGCAACCGCTTGCAATTTGGGTTCCGAGGCTTAGTTAGCCATGGCCTCGGCCACCTGCTCCATGGCCTCATCTTCTGAGGACGCATCCACGCCGTCAACAGCTGAGTCGGAGAAGATGTAGAACTTGTTTGGGGTAGTGAACTCAATGCCATTGAAATCACATGCCCCAGCAACAGTGTAGGCGCCAGCATTGGGGAACAGCAGCCAGTCGCCATTACGCAACTCAGGCAGCTCGTGGTCCTTGTACACACAATCAGCGCTGTCGCAGGTGGGGCCCCACAGGGTGGACTTGAAGGTGCGGGACGCTGTGGCAGCATCCACCTCCGGCAGCAGGGGAGAGCGCACAATCTGGTACTCAGGGTTTTGCCCGTCGTACAGGATGCAGTTGAAGGACCCATACAGGCCATCTGTCAGCCAGTAGTCCTTGCGGATGCCACCAGTGGCGGAGTCCATGCGGTCACGCTGCCCGTATACAGGGGTCATCAGGGAGGACGAGGTCTCAGCAAAGTAGCGGCCGGGCTCAGCAATGACACGCACATTCATCTCCACAGGGAAGTACTTGGCAAGCGCATTATTGATGGTGTTGGCAATCTCGCCGAACATCACATTGCCATGGGTGTCAAAGCGTCCGGTGAAGCCGCCGCCGATGTCCAAAAGCTCCATATCAAAGCCCATTGCCTCCGCCTGGTCGAAGATCTGCACAGACAGCACAAACAATCTTGCTTACAACATGCCCAAATGCAGCGGCGCAGAGACAGCGCGGCAAAGACAGCATGAAGCCAGCACGAACTGTATAAGGCTCACATGACAAGCGGATGCCTGCTCACCTCGCGCGCACGCTCAATAGCACCAGAGAAGGTGGCCAGGTTCTTGCAGGCAGAGCCCACATGGAAGGACACACCCACAATTGCCAGGCCCAGGCTCTTGGCAGTTGCCAGTAGCTCCGGTACGTCATGCATGTCGGCACCATACTTGAGGCCCAGCGGCACACGTGCATCGGGATCATCAGCGCGAATGCGCAATACACACTTGAAAGCAGGATTCAGGGCCGCAATCTTGTGCAGCTCGGACACAGTATCAAAGGTGGTGTACTCGACGCCATGCTCCTGCATGCCAGCACGTCAGCAGATTAGGGTATTAGTGGCTGGGAGAGCAGGCAGCACAAACCATGCCGCTCACAGCCACCGGCAACTTGGTGCCGTTGAATAGTCAATACACAACCAACCAAATCGAAATGCATATGCCCACCTTAGCATAACGGATGTCACAAGGCCGCTTGGTAGGGTGCGCAAAGATGATGCGAGAAGGGTGGACACCCATTTTCAGCATCATGTCAAGCTCGCCCTTAGACGCGCAGTCAAAGCCAGTGCCTAGGGACTGCAGCAGGCGCAGCACACCAGGCTCCGGGTTGCACTTCACCGCGTAGAAGGGGGTGACGCGGGGCATAGCTGCCTTCCAGGCCTGTGCAGCGGAGACGGACAGTACAAGAAGACTGTCAGGCACAATTGGAGTTGGCTTGTACAACTCCAGGAGGGAGTTGACGCCGAGTCGGGTAGCCACCACGCCCTGGGCCACTATGGGGCAACGCAGGGACCTTCGACAATGGCGTCAGAAAGGCGTGGCCCAGGTGGGTGGCTTTGCACATGCAACAGGTCACTCAAAGCAGGCCACACGGTTACCCTGATGCATCGTTGCAATCTGCAGCCTGGCAGTTAACCAGGCCTGCAGTGCAGCGCATTGCTATGTGCTTCTATATGAGATGCGACCACACAACCTAAGGATCCCGCCCACCCTCCGCCCACCCTCCCAAACCTGCACACCACAACACGGCACACAGGTAGCATGCAAATACACAACACACACAGCACAAGCTAGCAACACAGAACACATGTGCACATGCATGGGCCCACCAAGCCCCTGGGACAGTTTGTGTTGAAAACACAGGTGGTTAGTTGACAACTGTGAATACCCCCATCCCATCATGGTGCGTGATGTGGGGAAGGTGGAGCAAAGGTTACCAGGGAAACAGCACAACGTTGTTGTGTGTCAGTAGACAATGTGAGTTATCAGGGCGATCCGTCACGTCCTCCTCCTCACAGCTCACTCCACATGATCTCCTCTGCCCCACAGTCACATGTCAGCGTGCGAGTGCAGGTGCCCGCTTGCAGCGCAGCCCTGAAGCTTGTGGCTCCAGAGGCCAACGTTGTAGCAGACGGCACGTTGTGCGGCAGGACAGGAGCGTGGTGGTGGGGGTGCAGGTGTCGGTGTAGGCGTGGCGGTCTCAAGGGCAAGTGACATGTGACTGTGTGGCAGGCTTTCCTGCCTGCAGGATTGGACAAATGCAGACATCTGGCTGTAAGTGGGGATGCCGCATGCAAACATAGCGTGTAAAGCGCGCTGTCAGGCAGGCTCGCTTGGATACTCACCTGGCAAGGGCGATTATGAGCCGCAAGCCTTGGGTGCTTCCTGTCATGCGGTGCGAGTGCACATGCTGCATGCAAGCATCTCGCCCCACCCACAGCAGCACACTGCTGCACGCATTACCTTGTACATGCGCAGCACATTGCCAAGGTCAACAATGTAGAAGGTGTCGTCCAGTCCGTGCCGTGCAATTTCCCGGCACGCTTTCTCCACTACGCCCTCAGGGCCACCTGTAGGAATGCAAGCACATGAGCCCAGAGCATCACTAAGGTGCAGCTGGCGATGACTGCAGACACAGACCTGCATCACCTCATAATGCACAGTAGCTGTAAGGGATCAAAAGAATCAGTTCTGCTTGATCAACCCGCCAGCATCCACCCACTGATGCATCCCAAACATTGATCGGACACCCACCGCTCTTCAGGTGCTCCGCCTTCAGGTCGGCCAGCACAGCCGCAGTGGCAGCTTTGCCCGTAACCTGGTACTGCCAGGAGCGCAGCACCTCGGCTGCCGGGCCACGGTCCACAGGCTGAACGTAGTTGTCCAGAGTCACCACGTCCTGCGGCTCCGCCTTAAGGTCGAGCAGCGACGCAATGCCCATCTGCGCACGGAACGGGCGGTGAGGTCATGTCACAATGTTGACATGTTGGCATGCAAGGCAAATGTCTGATCCTGAACCAGACCGCAGCCACACATGCGACATGCACGGAACGCATGCTCACGTTAGCCTTGGCGGCCTCAGTGCGCCAGCTGGTCTTGGAGACCAGCGGAGCGGCCCCAAGGGGCTGCTCCATGGGCAGGGGCAGGCACCCCTCCATACTGTGCACCGGCTGCGTAGCCATGACCTCGACGCCTGCTGTGGGAGCGGGAGGAGCCATTTGGACCTTTGTGGAACGGCTGATGAACCTGCAGGTCAGCGAGTCAGAGATTCGAGTTCAGTTGAGTACCCTGGAGGCCAGCGGCACAGGCGGCCGCGCCCTGGCCTATGGGTTCCTGAGAAGGCCCGCGGCTGCGTGCAGGTTCGCACTGACCCCTCTTGACACCCAACTGGCGGCTTAACGTGCTGAGCTTGAGCCGCCCTGCCCCAGGCAACAGCAGACGCGCGAGCGTGTGCTGCAGACCTCCAAAACCCCTCGCGCGTCTGAGGGCTGGCTCGGAGGCACTTGATCCACCAAACTGGACCCTCAGACAGATGCCGCACCCTGACGACTCACCTGTTCCCTGTTAGCCGCGAAGGGAGCCCGGGACCTGTGAAGGTGCGAGCAATCTTGAAACCAAGACCAAGGCTGGGTCGCAGAGTGGACGCCAGCGTGCCAGGAACCAAACACCAACGGGCGAACCAAAAGGCGAAGAAGCACGGACGCAGCCGTGCGCAACAGTTGGAGGCAAAAAAATTGTGATGAGCGGCAAGTTCTGCCAGACCTCATGAACGTGTGATCATATTCAGTACGTCCACTTGGACCCGCCTGGTCATCGGAACTTGGGAGTGGGGGCTGGCTGTGGCGGAAGCGATCACGACGAACAGCGTAACGTGCTTGTGTCGCAGCATGGGATCCAAAGCACCTCTAGCAGGCGCAGCCTCACTTGTCTTGCATGGGGCGCGTGATGTGTGTGCGGCCGTCAGCATGTGTGCGCGGCCAGATCCTACCAGGCCCACAAGAGCACAGTTTTGATGTGAGCAAGTGATGGGTGCGCACTGCCTGCTGGCGGGATGCAGGCGTGTAACACAACATAACAGCGGCGTGCACAGCCTTCACTTCTGAAAGCTGTGACATGCCGCTGTTAGCAGCTGAAAGCCTTTCAGCTGCTTGCAGGAGCCTGACAAATGAACTAGAGAGCCCACTATTGGCTCACAATCGTCATAACTAGCTGCTGCTTATAGGGAGGCCAGAAGCGCTGCAGCAGATCGGTAATGGATGGTAATGAAGTTCCCGAACAACAACACTTGCAACACCCCCTGACATCGCAATCAACAAGCACCTCCAGCACACAGAAAACATGCTGGGGCTGGGTGAGGCAGGCGTGTGCCGGCCTCATTTACGCTATAGCAGCACCATGCTCGATCATTGTTCACAAAGGATGCTCCTCAAGCCTGAGCCACCACACTTTGTGCCAACAGACCACCACAATTTGTGGCAACAGAACCCATTAAAAACAGGTCTCTTTTGAGCCTGGCGCTTTTGAGGAGTCTGCCCACCACTTGTCATGTTGTCAAGGTACTCAAAGATCTTGAGACTTGAGCGGGGCCTCTACATGCCCCCCCCCCCCCCAAAGCCCCCCCCCCAAAACAGCGATGCACACACTGCGCCTATGCTGCCTCTGTCCCATGGTTACCGCAACAGAACTTCATGACAATCGCGTGTAAGCTCGGTATTCGGCCCCCGACCCCGTTCAGCCCATGTACTGAGCATACACGTGAAATGCACTCATTGCAGCATGTGCACAGCATCATTGTGAGCGCGCTGCATGGCTTAACGTAGCAGCGGCATATCAGCAGAGGGAAAGGAGCTACGGCACCTTGTTGCAGCGCTATTTTGAGATGACAGCTTCCTTACAAACGTTCAGGGTATGTTAGTTCCACTGGCGTGGTTGATCGCAACTGTTTTTCAGCACACTGCACATCATCCTACAGTCAACACCCACTGATGGCAGCGGTGGTGGCGGTTCCAGCACCCTGGCAGAGCCGCACGAATGAGGACATGGAGCGCTGTATCCTGCCACTGTCATGTTATATGGCATACCATACCAGGCAGCAACCCCGACAGCAGTGACTGGTAGACAACTGTGCAAACTCTGGCATGCACATTGTGCGATGACGACATTAGGTGAAGGCACTGTCACTACCACATGGTTGCATGTGGCCAGCAGCAAGTGTGTGCAGCTAGCCCCACAAGCCGATGACGGGCATGCTGTTGATATGTGTGTCTCTGCTCCCAAGATACGTGCACCATGTACATCTTAGCACACTATTGAGTATTGACGCCCTGCTTGTCCCCAGCTACGCCAGCCACGCAGGCACTGAAGTTCCAAGAATCAACAACAGAAAAACCGCTCGCTCTCACATCTCGGAACTCGTGTGCATGCCCAGCCATTTCGCAGTTCTCATAATACCCCGTTGTTTGCATCATCGAACACTACTAGCGCCAGACGTTGCACATACACATCAACCAGTTGCCTACATTCGTTGAAACCTGCTGAGATCTGGTGTGCACCTACGAGAATTTGTTCTATCTCGTGTTTTGCGCAGTTCCGAAGCTGAGTTTTTGCGTCGTTCAATGCAGACCAAGATGCCGCACCATCAGAATGAGGTGAAAGCCGACACCGGCAAGCTGAACAGGTGCATCAATCGGTGTGGAAGGGGCTTTGGGTAGATCCCAGCTGACGTGGATATGCAAACACAACGAGACTGCCATGGACGATATCTTGCATCGCCTCTGCGGCATCCCGTGGCAAGCAGTGTCGGGATGTCCTTTTTTGCGGCATGCTGATGTGTACATTGCATGCCAGTGCACACCACTGCAGCTCCATATCAACTGCATGCCCCCCAGCTGTATGTGCCCCTATGCTCAGTAGTTGCAAAGATTAGTTGGCTGTACACTTGGAATGATCAGCGGCATATCATGCTTGTGCCCCTTCCTGCAGCCACAGCTCCAAGGTCAGAGTGTACCTACTGCTGGCGGAGTGTTGCACAATCCGGGTCTCCTGCTGTGCAGCCGCCTTTTGAATGTGTTGCTTGGCCATTCTTGCATGAACGCTGTGATACGCTGGTGTTCTGTTGCATGAGTGGCGTGCCACGACACCATCCATGCTGCTGGCGCCTTGCCATGTCTGCAGAACGAGCTGCACAACCGGGACCACCAACGTGTGTTGCAGGGCAAGGCCTCCAGCGATATCCGCATGGTGAGTGCTGACAGCGCCGCTACGTGCTGAAGAGTTTATGCATAACAGGCACAGAATTCTAAGCAGTCCACTTGCACTTTGGTGCTGGGGCAGGAGCGTCACTCTGCCAATGGTCACACCATCAAGGAGCAGCCGAAAAAGGGTGGCGCTGGTGGGTGCAGCCTGGGCTCCGACTGTACATGTTGTTGGCATTACGGTACCCGTTGCATATGCTGCAAGTGTTGTTCTTGTTTGTCTAACTGCTCGAACTTGCCGCTCAACCTGTGTGGCGCCGGTGGTTTTGTGTGGTTTTGAGTATGAGTGCAGGTGGCAAGGGCACATGGGGCACGTGGAAGGATGACCTATCAGCCGAGGAAGAGGTGCAGGAGTGAGCTGCAGCCTCCGCGCCCCCAGCCAGCACAAGATATGCAGAGAGCTGGTGACTGTCGGACTGCAGGATCCAAAAGTTTGCACGTTTTTACGCACGTTTTTTAAGACAGATGTTCTGTTCATGTTGCCTGCGACAAAGAGTTTGTGATACAGAAAATGGTTGCATAATGTGCATGGCAACAATCAGACCCACTGCCACACCAGCCGCAAGGAGGCTTGTGTGCTCCTAGTTCTGACTGCGCTTTGGATGGCTGTTCTTGTGTGGCCAATTTGACAGTGTCTTGATTTTCGGGTTTCTTGCCTCTTACCCTCTTGGCCATGCGTGGTCTCCAGGTGCCACTTTCACATGCTTGTTGCTTGATTTATGCAATGATCAGGACCCAGAAGTATGGTGGTTTCGCGTGCATGGCCTTTGAAATGCAGTGCAAGATTGTTTTCCTCACCTGACATGAGACATGCCACCCAACATGCATCCCCCTCTGGGTGCCTGCACAGCTGCTAGACTTGCCTTCAAGAGAACTGAGAACAGTGCAGCTGACAAAATTTGCATGTACATATTTGTTACAACTGATGTGAATGTCTTCTTTACGTGAGAAGAGAGCTACCTTTGTGACTTCCCCAGACCGTCATCAGCATGTAACAGGATTTCCCAACATGTGGACCAGACGGTTAAGTAAAAGAACCCATACAGTTGTTAACCCCATACCTCAACAAACAGTGTGGCAGCCTGTTGGTGAAGGACCCGATCCACTACAGCTGGCAGCTGCACAGGCATGGCCCCAACACCGATGTGCCCGCCACCCGCACAAAACTTCAACGTTACAGCACATGCTTCTGCATCGTGCACAAGACCATGTGCGTCAGCGCCCTCTACACACAGAATCGGTATGTGACGTAACGTCCGGCTGTCTCGCTGGGCCGCACTATACGCACAACTTGCCCGCGCTGTAGCCCGAAGTACCGCGCAACAGGGTCGCTGAACTGCAAGCAGGGAGCACGGCACGCACCACCACAGTGCCTATCATTGCTAAAATGCTACAAGTTGTGCAATCAAGCAGCATTGGCGCATGTAGCAACGTGCAGCGTGCTTAGGACAGGTGCAAAGTATTGCAACCCACGGCACAGCAAAGAGAGCAACTGGCAGCTTGCTGTCCCTTAACACAGATGGCCCTCAGCCTGACGCACAGCACGCACCTGAATACGTGGTAGCTGGGTCTCCTTCACCTTGTAACGATCCAGCAATGTCTGCTTCTCCTCCTTGGTGAGGATGCGGTGCTCAGGCACCTGCAGCGGCGCACAGCAGCATTCAGGCATCATGGTGACGAGCGTTGTTGCGCTCCGGCAGCGTGCGTGCAGAGACGGTTGTCGCAGTGTGTTCTCTTAAACCACATGCACAGTGCTCGAGGTGCACAAGAGCGTGCTGCACTTGGCGTACCAGCAGCAACAACAAACAGGTGAAGGGAATAGTCATGACTGCTCACCAGCACGTGTTCCGTGATGTTGACCAGCAGCTCGTTCTCCGTAAACTGTTCAATGTGTAGCTTGGGCTGCGTGGATGTGTCACATGTGGTGAGCAGTCACATGCACCTCACGCCACACCAGTCACCTGCTCAGCTTATCGCAGAACACCAGGCCCAGCACTGCATGCTTGCTGAACACCACTTGACTGGCAGCTTGTAAGGAGCTGCGATTGGCATGTACTGAGTGTACTATGCTGAGGGGTTGCACAGGTGCCCCATATGTCCAAAGCAGCCCTGTATGCCAGACCTGCCAGAAGTGGGCACACCTGCAGGTCCAACAGGCACTGCTTTGCAAAGGGCGTGAGGTTAGCCGCGATGACCATGATGGCGCGGGTCACTGACTCCTCCTTCATGCGCTCAGCAATGACCTGCACACAGCCGCACATTGAGCGTCTGTTCATAAGGTTGCAGCAAACACTAATCTGCATGAGCGTACTGATGTGTTCAAACAACACATTCTTGCAGCGCGGCACAACAATCAGGGTAATTGTGTGCTGTGAATGTGCAAGCTTCGCATGACTGCAGCGTCATCGTCAAATGCGACCCTGCACACCTTGATGGTCTTCACACCGACTTTAACCTCCTCTGGAAAGAACACAAATATCTGCACAGCAACAAGTCCGCAACTGCTTAAAATGGAGAACGTGGTACAGCTCGGCATGGCAGCATGGGCAGCATAACGCGACATGGAGGCTGCATGGAGCCTTCAGGCATGCTGAGTTGGGCGGACCTGCTCCGTTGGGTCATCCTGGCGAGGCACTAAGATCGTTAAATCGTCCTTGCGGGGCATGTCGCCAAAACGTGCCCGGAATTCCTTCAAGTCAAGGTTCAGCTCCTCCTGGGATCACGAATTGCAGTGAATCATTGAAGTGAACATGATCCACGTGCTGAGCGGCAATGAGCACGCACCTGAGACACCAAGTAGCCACGGTCCTTCAACATCTGCAGACACGTCCGCCTGATGCGATGCATCCTCGTGGGAACGTCCATTTTGCCCTAAATGCGCGAAAGCTGAACGCAGGTCGGGCCAACCCTGGGCCGTTCAACTGTGTTTTGACCTCCAGCCCCAGTATTCCTTATGACATACTGCAGCGACAAATCCACGCAGGAAACTGGGTGGGAATGGAACGGCTGCTCATCACACCGTCATTCAGCCCTTGAAATGCTGGATGGATCGCACGTATATGATGGTCTGCACGCTCGTACAATCCTGTGGCGACGCTCGCCGTAATCGCAAGGCATGCAAACGACGGGGCTGCCTGATTGGTTATAATACACAAGAAGATGGCAGCTGAGGGTGAGTTCGTCAAGAGCCTCTTCGTTACCCTCAAGCGTGGGCTAGCAGGCAAGCCATGGTTTCATCAGCGTATCATCAAGGCCCTCGGACTGCGATCCAGACACCACTGTGTGGAGAAACCAAATAACGAGTCAATCAGAGGCATGCTGCAGAAGGTGGGTCCTGGATGCATGGCAGCTGTCCCCACAGCGCATGGGTGCACACAACATTGGTGGTGCATTGCTTAAAAGGCTGCATTGCGGATGTCTTTTGAACATGGAACATGCACGGCCAGCATTGCATGCCGATGCGGGCCCCACCAAAGGGCACCAAGCCACATGATTTAGAAGATGCCCGTGCACACACTGAGAACGTGGTGTTCAAGGAGGGTTACAGCAGCTTTGACTGTGCATGTATGGGGTGTGCGTGTGTTGCTTGGTTGTACGTACTGCGCACTGGACATTACATGTGGGCACGATGCCATGGCGATTGCAAACACCTTGCCGCACAATGTGGGCATGCTATTTGGTGAAGCTTGCTGGTGAAGCTAACCAGTCCATGTCACGTTTGCAATCGACATGGCCAGGTACATGCACACACCATGCGGCATGCCAAACCAGCCATCACACAACACCATGCAACAGTAAACCAAAGAATTGAAACCGTGCGCGGTGCACAGGCCAAGGCTACACACACGTGTGTGCGGGTGCGCTCGTTCTCCTGTGCAGGTGTCGCACTTGGTCGTGGTTGAGACTGACCAAATGTTCTACTTGCGCAACGTGAAGCGCTACTATGAACAACTGCCACGGGAACCTGTTGTGGTCAATCATGGCCCAGCTGCAGCCACACACCTGCAGCAGCACCAATCAGCTGGTCAGCCATCACTTCAGCAGCATATACGCAGCTTGCTTGCGGCCACAGGGCAAGGGAAACCTTCTCAAGGCCTGCCACCTGTACCCCTGAGTTTGCAGTCTCCAAAGGTTGTGCCACATTTGTTGGAGCACATGGCGCCATTGCCCCGGGGCCAGGACACCACGTTTGATTCGCAGCGCAGCCAGCAGGACCCGGAGGACAGCAGCCTGGCCAGTGAGCTCAGGGTGCTGATTGTGAGACGTGGTGAATTGGTGCGGCACCGCGGGCTGTACCACCCAGAAGTGCAGGATGTCAACGCGCAGATCCTGGCGGTGCGGCAGAAGCTGTACGACGCGCAGGTGGCTGCACGGCAATCTGCACGTGCAGAGCAGGAAGTCATGAAACGGCCACGCCACCTGGGCGGCTTTGGTCGCGGGTCACGGCGTGGCATGATGGCTGCAGTGCGTGCATCAGCTGCGGGCAAGCTTGCTAAGCGGCGGGCAGAGCTGGCTGCAGCATAGATGGACACCTGGGAGACGCAGCATACACTCATGCCTTGCATGGGTATGCTACGCTCCTGGTCTTAATCCCTGTTGTATGGCCGCTAGCAGGAGCTGCGAATATGATGCATCCAGGCTCATCAGTGCTGGTGGTGAGAACATAATGCATAAAGGCACTTCAGAGGTCACGCGTGACGTTGGCTGTTTCACCTGTATATGCTATTACGATCATTGCAGGCTTGAGCCTGAGGCTTTGAACGCGTTTCGACGCCATTCACGTGCGGCCTCGGTTTCCCCGGCCAAGTCCATCTGGTTGTACAACATGTAACAAGCTTTTTCTATAACATCGCATCCGCGATCCCTTGACCCCTTCTGGCACGCCCTGGCGTTGGCCCTCACTACTTGCACACTTCCTATGCACAGATATCCACAGGCCCGCACGACAAGGTCAGCGCGTTTATGAGCAAGGTTTTTGTTGCCCTTTTGCTGGCGCACACAACCAGGGACAGCTGCAAGCCCTGTCTCGTAAGTCCCCGCAAAGAAGAACCAGCACAAGAGGCTCTTAGCAGCTGCGATCTCTATTTGACTGTCCATTAATGCCTGCCTCACAATGCTGATGAGGGCAATGTTAAAAACCAACTGCGGTCTTGCTCGCGGCCAGCGATGCTAGCCCGAAACAACTGGCATATCTGCATATTTATACACTGTGGTCGCATCCCTGAGCTTTGACCTTGCTGGCGACGACTTTATTTGGCGCATGCAGCAGGGTGAAGGAGGACAACCATGGCCGAGCCTGTGGTTGTAAAGGTTCAGGGCAGCAGCCCTGAGGCCGATTTTAGCAAGTATCCGGGGTCCACCATGGCTGAACGGGTCAAGGCTGCTGTCGGTGCCTCGTCTGTCGTTGTGGTAAGCGTATTTAAGGAGCATAGCATCTGTACACGAGCTGATGGGCAAACATCGCAGTTGAAGAATACGTTTTTTCCCCCCATGCCATGGATCTAGTCATCAGTGCAGGCAAAGCTCGCTATTGGAGAATCGTTATTATTAAACACATTGATGCTTGCCTGCGCCGCAGTTTGGCAAGACCTGGTGCGCTGTGGCGCCATGCTTCGGCAACGGACTGTCAGCTGCATGCCATCATGTGTATCATGCACACTGTAGTCGACAGGGTCCGGTCGCTGGCCGGTTGCAAATCCCTTGACCACAGTGCAAGCATTTTGTGCCCGGTGGCTTTCAAACACCGGCAACACAGTGTTTGCCCTTGCCTTTATGGCAACTGCAGTGACCTCAACCCTCATGCACTAGTGCAAATAATGATGATGTCTGCGGTACGTGTTTCTAGGTGCCCATTCTGTCTTGAGATCCGACGCACATTCGAAGCTATGGGTGTGCCCTACGCCCTTTTCAATGTGGATGGCATGGCTGAGGGTGGCCAGGTACGGGCACGCCTTTCTGGGACAAGTGTTAGCTTGCCCATCGGCCACTGTGCTTGTGCGTTATGATACTGCCGGCGCTCACTAGGTGCATGTAGATAGGCATGCACCTGCCTGCAAGGTCCGTCAACTTCGTGTGTGTGCACTGTTTGCAGGTGCACGATGCACTTCGCGAGTTGTACACTCAGAAGACAGTGCCCTATGGTAGGGCCAGATGTTTATCCAGACAAGTCGCTCCACCATCTGCCAGTACCAGTACCACTGTGTGCTGAACATGACAGTGATGATGACCCTCCAGGTTTGCTGGCATTGACGAGGAGGTTTACAATCTCAACAAACATGTGCGCGCAGTGTTTGTGGGTGGTGAATTCCTGGGTGGCTGCGATGCCACCAAGGCGCTGCAGCGCGAGGGCAAGCTGGAGAAGCAGCTGGAGAAGGCGGGTGTGGCTGTAAAGGTGAAAGCGGGTACTGCAATAGTGCGGGGTGTTTGTGCGTGCCTGCGTTGTGGTTTCACAGTCCTGCTGCGAGATTGGCACACAGGTCTTGACAAACCAGCAACTTGCAATCAACGCCTTTGTGCTGCATCAGGAAGCTGCACCTGTTTTGGTGTGCTGCTAATGAGCGTGTGTGCATGGCCCGCTGGCCGTCCTGCTGCATACAGTCCTCTGTTGCGCGCGGCATCACCGCCAGCGCGGTGCTGGAGGGTGTGCCACGCGCACCCGGCACACTGTTTTCCTTCCCCGAGGTCACTGACGACCGCACAGCTCGCCTCAACGGCCTATGGGTGGGTGCTGCAGGGTGGGGAGCATGCAGCGGTCGGCATGTGGATATTTGTGTTTGCAATGGTGTTGTGTTACTGGAGTAGTGCTGTGCCGGTTAACCACCCTGCCAACTGTGCAGGGCTGGTGTGCCAGCACAGACTGATAGATAATATGCCTTGATGCTTACACTGGCTCTTGTGGCTCCAGGGCTTTGTCATCTGCCTGCTGGTTGCCATTTTCTGGAGGGATCGCGGCTCCGACCAGGCGCACTGGGTCATGGGTGGCCTGCTGGTCGACTTCACGCTGCGCTTCCTGGTGTGTGCTGTGCAACTGCCTGATTGGTGCCGATCTTGCTGAACAGGTTCTGACATGTGTTTCGGCCCATGGGCTGACTAGTTGCTCCCTCCACATTTGCAGACGGTAGCAACCACCACGCATGATGTCTCAACGTGCCACTGCGTGCCTGTGCACTCCTTGACGCGCTGCATTGCCATACCATGGCATGGCATCCACCCACCTCTGATGTGCATGGGTGGCCTGCATGACCTGCACGCGCCAGGGTGGTGGCAACATCTCCCCCTTGGGCTCTCTGTCTGCCTGCTGCGTGTCTGTGATGGAGCTGTTCGGGTCCAAGCCCAAGTGGATTGCTGGCCCACCCAAGCAGTTTGCTGCATTGTGTGGCATGATGTTCTCTGGCCTGGCCTTCTTCTTCTTCCTGGTGCGAACAGGCAGTTGCCTGTTGCCACTTGCTAGGAGTTGATCGCGTGCAGCAGCTGGAGAGAGAGCTGCATGCACACCCGATGCAACTGGGCAGCACCACGCTCAACCCCGGCTAGTCACTGGCTGTTTGAACCACAGCCAGCATGCCAGTGCTGGCAGGCTACATACCAAGTCATACGCTACTGCTGGTGCTGCCTGCGTTCCGCAGGTTTCCAAGTATGAGCACAAGCTGGAGATCGTGGGCCTGTCTTTCACCTGCGCTCTGGGTGCTGCCACTGCGCTGGAGGGCTTCCTGGGCTTCTGCCTGGGCTGCTGGATGTTTGGCCTCATGATCCAGTTCGGCATCATGCCCCCTGACGTGTACACCGTGTATGCCAACAGCCGCGCGGAGCAGGAATACACGTACGAGGTGTGCACACGCCATCCAGCATACTGGCACGCCTGCGTACGTGTGTCTTGATGGAGCTGGAGCCGGACGTTGTGCACCACATGCCGAAGCGCCCTTGCCGGAGCTGGGATAAGTTCCTGCTGCTACTACGCGCCCTGTATTGAGTGTTCCTGGTCTGTGCCCGATTCACCTCGTCCAACTGTGCAGGAGCTCAACAAGCGCCTGAATGAGCCCGAACCGGCACGCCACCGGAAGGGCTTCGATGACGCCCACTCTACTCAGGTACTGCGTGCTGTGCCGCACTGCATTGCATGTGTCCGAGTACCGCTGAGAGTACACGACTGCTGGGGTTGCAGCTGCGGCCGTGGGGCGCAACGTTTGTTCAAGTCGGCTGTGCATGCATCAACGAAACTGGACCCTGTGCGCAGATTGACTTCAAGTACAAGGCCAAGTCTGACGATTTTACCCGTGAGGACTTCCACATCATCAAGCACGTCAAGGTGAGGCACTCGCCGTGCATGGAGCACGTCCAGGGGTTGGCCACACTTTAAGCACTTGATCGCTTGGTCAACCCACTAGGCAACTCACCTCCATATCCAACGGTGCCCTCACTGCCCTGGTCTTCTGATCGCCTCACCCTGTGCTGCCTCCTGCGTGTCACACTCCTTGCAGATCACCCACTTCCTGATGCACATGGGCCTGGCCGGCTTGGCGTGCGCGTGGCATGTGGCCGAGCCTGAGGCCGTGCTGCACGCGCCTGCCCCCGTGTACCACGCCATCGCGCTGGGTGCTGCGCTGCTGTTCGTGGTGTGGCTGTGCCTGTACGCGCTCAAGTGGATCATGTACCCCCAGAAGGTGGCCAAGGAGTGGCAGTGCAACCTGCGCGGGAACTCCTTCATTGTGCCCTTTGTAAGTGCCTGGTCAGCAGCGGAGAGCGGGCGGCACGCTGGCAGTGCGGCATGTTTTACAACAGTCCTCATCTGTGCCTTGGATTAATGGTGGCATGGATGCTGAGGTATGCTGCCACATCCGCACACAACCCACAGGTGACCACCGTGCTGTTCGCGTACCTGGTGGCACCCCAGTCCAACTCATTTGCCCACGTGCTGTTCTGGATCGGTGCCCCTGCTGGCATGCTGCTGTCCATCATCCGCGTTGGTGCGCCCGTGCTGCTGCCGCCAGGCATACCTGCCTGCTGCACCCCCACACCCCCTGTACTTGCTCGTGTCACACGCCCGCACTGTGCCATGGATGCACTGCCAGCATGAAGGGGTCCTGGTCACCATTGCACATGCACTGAACAATGTTTGCGCTGGCTGCAGGTGATTGGATCGTGACGCGCCACGACATTGAGCACATCAACGCCGCGTGGATGATCATGCCCGTGTCCAACGCCGTGTCCGCCATGGTGGGGCCCATGATCCAGGTCAAGTACCGCGACGCATGCCAGGTGAGGACGGGTGGGCGGCAGGGGTACAGCCAAGTGCTCCAGCTGGCAGCCCTGCGCAGCACCAGATCAGCAGCTGCTGCAGCTGATCATTTACATGTTGCTTGACCGCTGCCACGAACATGCTCAGCATGTCAGGCTGTGGGTTGTGTGCAGTTGTGCTGCATTGCGTCGGGAGTGCCCTCACAGTGCAAGTCACGTCAAACACCTGGACGGCATCGCAGACATGCCGGTAAAGGCAGTTGCCGCTGCCTGCTCTCCTGTTCCTGCTGCTGTTGCGGGACGCAGTTTTGGTTCGCCATGGCGTTCATGATGTGGCTGCTGCTGTTTGCTGTCACCTTCTACAAGGCCATCATCAAGAAGGACGATGGTGAGCCATGCTGCAGCAGCCGCTCAACACCAGCATGCCGTATGTACGTGAGCAGCTCCAGCATTCTGTTGCCATGAACCATTTCGGTCGCCACTCCCCCCCCCCCCCCCCCCCCCCAGCGATGCTGAGCAGCCATCATCATGATGTGCTGACAAGGCACTGCCACGCATCGCTGCACTTCAGATGACCGCCTGCGCCCCCTGCTGGCGATCTGGGTGGCGGCCCCCTCGGTGCTGGCCGTTGCATACACCATGTGCTACCCCGGTGCCTCCTTCAATGACGACTTCATTTTCACCAACCTGCACTGGTTCGCGGTGGCCACCACGCTGGTGCTGCTGTGGGGCTTCTACAAGTGAGCCCTGTGGCTGTACGCCTGCTGGCGCTCCTGTGTGCTGCTGCTGGCCATGTCTAATAGTGGACTGCTCGAACGGTGGCGTCTTGCATTGCACCTATGGTCCTGCTGGTGGTGTGGTGGCGGTCCGGTGGGTTGGTGCAGTCAGGTGTTGCGGCCGGTGATGATCACACCCCTGCCCTGCTGCTGGGCACACAGGCCGTACTTTGGGCGCATCCGCTTTGACATGTCCTACTGGGCTGCGGGCTTCCCCTCTGACGCCCTGGCCTTCACCTGCATCACCTACTGTGAGCTGCCGCGCAGGAGACGGCCGTGCTTGTGCGCCTTGTCCTTGCAGATGCAGGCCAAAGTCAACGTACTCCAGCTCCAGCATGTGTATAGACACCTGCAGCCGCTGTTGCATCATACGCCAGCACAACCTGCATGGGCCCATGCCCTTCAACTTACCTCCCCACCCCCTTCACCCCCACCCATTGCTGCTGCAGACATGTACAATCCGGGCGGCCTGGCCAAGGGCATTGCGCTCGCATCCTTGGCAGGTGCCACCACCATCAACTGCGTGCTGGCACTGCAGACGCTCGCGAACCTGCTGCGCCGCCGCGTGTTTGTGCCCGACTACAAGTGGGGCCCGCTGTCGTTCATGCGCCTCACGCACGAGGCGCTGCGCTACGCGGTGCCACGCCTGGTCAGCGCGTGCGAGGTGCGCAGGTCCTCACTGGCTAGGTGCGCCGCGTGTTGTCAGCCGCGTAGTGCGTGGAGCATGTGACCCACTGCTTGGTGTTGTGGGTGGGTGGCGGCATGCTGCGAAAAGATGATGCCGTGGTGTGCACCCTGTACAGTAGCTCCTGGCTGCTGCCATGGGTGCGAACCCTGGCATGCCTGTCCAGAGCGTGACTGTTGACATTGACCGGCCTGCATGCATAACTGCAATAACATATGGAGGTGCTGCTGTGCTTCTGGTTGCTAACCAGCTAAGCAGCTGATTGCACTCCTTATACACATAACTGCCAGGTGGTTGCTGACGGGGACATGAGCGACAGCGCGCTGGAGGCACTGGGCGCGCACTGGCACATGGTGGAGATGATGCACGACGAGCACTCAAAGCACGAGGACCTCGTTATCTTCAAGGTGCGCTTTGGAGGGGCAGGTGTGGGGGCCACACATTGGGTTGAATCGTGGCTTACGATGACCATATGAATGCCTCATGGGCGCATCACTTCCCTGACGGCAGTCGGGTCCAGAACTGCTGCTGCACCATGTCGCGTGTCCTGCGCCCTGCAGAGTTACAGCGAGTTCTTCCCTGGTGTGTCCAAGCACTCGTGCGACGAGCACGACCAGCACCACCAGGTGTGTGCTCTTGTCACCATGCATGCCCACAGCCCATGCCCATAGGCCACACAACGATGCCGCCGTATTGACAGAACCTCAGTAAAGATGTGCAACACCGGCTGCCTCAACCCTCCCTGGTCCTCACGGCAAAGGGCAGCATGTTGTGGATGTGTGCGGAGACGTGTGCGCCACCACGCCCCTGCGCTGTACACCACGCATCACGCACCACAGGTGCTGAAGCGCATCAGCGACCTGGTGAACAAGGTGGTGGTGGGCAAGGCGTCCGCAGCCGCTGGCGAGCTCAAGTCGCTGCTGCTCAAGTATGGTGAGGAGCTGGAGGCGCACCTGCGGTATGAGGAGGACCACCTGCAGGGCATGCCGCGCAAGTGCGTGGGGCGGCGGGTGTGAGGCTGTGTGCCTGTGTGAGCTGTTGGTGCACGGACAGCATGGTACATCGTTGGGCCCAAGACCTGCAACCCAACACATGAGAGCTGTGGACATGCTCCAAAGATGACGGTTGCACTGCTCACGAATGTCCACCCACCAGCGCAACAGCAGTACTCGGCCGCCCTTCCCTTTGCCGCCCGCAGGTACCTGCCGCTGGAGACGCACAAGCAGATTGTGCGCAAGTGCTGGGACGTGACCCCCGTGGACAAGTGGTTCCAGATCATGCCATGGATGATGAAGTGGGTGTTGTGCCATGTGGGGGCTGATGGCGGCAGATGACCAGTTTGCCTGGCTGCCTATCAACACCATGGCCGCATGGGCAAGGGGTGGGACGGGATTTTTCAGGGGTGATGTTGACGTTCTTTGTGCCTTTATTGGGGTAGAAGGGGGGCCTGGCTTGACCTCTAAAGCCATCTTGGTGCACCTGACAGTTGATGATGTGTTCCTTTTGGTGCCCCCGCTGCTCGCACGTGCGTGTGCTGCAGCAACCTGCCCATGCTGCAGCAGCGCGTGCGCTTCGTCAAGACGATGCTGTGGGCCATGCCGGAGCGCAACCAGCACATCGGCATCATGATCGCCCTGGGCGTGGACCCCGTGCAGTGGAAGCGCATCACTGATGAGCTGGTGCGTGCACGTGTCTAGATGCGATGTTTGCGGGCCCATGATAGCCAGTTCTGCAGGCATGTTGCAATGATATGTTTTCTTCATCAGCTTATAGGACTGTGCACAGAGATCAGAGTGAGTGAGCAGCAGCCATGTATGTGAGCCGGGGTGCTGGTGCCGCTCCTGCGCTGCTGACGCTGTGGGAGCTTACTTGTTCCTGTGCACTGCTCTTGCATGTGTGTCCAGCCCGAGATCATCCCCCGTGGGGCACAGGGCTGGGAGCGCTACTACTAAGCCCCTGTAGTATGGGGCTATGCCTTGTGGCGGTACATCGCAGCGTGGCTGCTGTGATCTGGCTTCCTGGTGCGCCACAGAGGTTATAGAGGGAGAGACCATGACGCTCATGATGCTTGCTGTCGTCCTGCGGTGCTGGTGGCGGTGACCTTGCCGCCATCTGCAGGGCGCTGTGTGATCCACAGCACCGCCCTGCCCACTGGTCACTGACCATGGCGGCAGGGCCGTGCATATGCTTCATCTGCATGGCCTGGTTGCAAGTAGTTTTGGATGTTTGGAGGAGCTATAGGGTATGTTTGTAGCTTCAGCCTTCAGGTCTTGAAACCTGACAGGGTGATGGTGAAGGACGGCAGGGTTTGTGCAAGTGAATAATATGAGACATGCACTCTGGGCCTCAGGCTCCTGGTCCTTGAGTGGTCCTTGATTATCATGTCTCTATGGCTGCATTCAGTTCTGTCATGGTGTTTACATCATGCTTTGCTGAGTTTCTTGCTTGTCAACCCGATTTTACAATGGAAGTGTGCGCGTGTGGCTGTGTCGCTCAACACATGAGTTCAGTGCACACCTCCTCCAGTGAACACACCATCACATGGAACCTGCGTCCTGCAGGCAATAACATGTGTCTGTATGTATGTGTGCAGCCATGTGCTGCACAGCATGTGCTAGAGGTAGATAGGTGCGCGCGCGTGCGTGTGTTGGCATAGGAGCTGCTTCAGGTTCTCTGTACAACCACGGTACTGGATGGCTGTGTAAATTGTGTGGTTTGTGTGAAATGCCTTTGCCCCCTGTTGCGTTCACACACACAGCCACCTTTAATCCAGCTCTGCAGAGTGAGATGTCAGGTTGAATTGTTCAGCCATTCCAGAATTTGTGGTATAAGACAAGTTAGCCGCATGACAGTACGCAGCAGAGCGGTGCTGGCCTTGGTGGCACTGCTGGGATTTGTGTTCTGTGCATTGGCTGAGGTGTGTGGGCATTTGCCTGAGCCTGGCACCTGCGTGCACCCTGCCACATCAGCCCCTAGCATTATGACCTCACCGCTGGTTCCACGGCTGGTTGGCGTTAACTTGGGGCTGCTGGTGCTACAGGGTGCCTCAGCCATACGCTTCCATGCAGCGCGCAAGCGGCAGGGCAGGGTACTGGGGCATTTGGCCAGGTGCCAGCTGAGCACATGTGATGGGTCTCAGCACAGGGCTCATGCACCACAGGTGGCATATGCATCCATGCCCTGTGGCACTTCTGTGTGCTGTGCAGCCCTGTGGGCACGGCCGCTTGCTGCAGTGGTGGCACACCACAGCCCGCAGGGCTGTCAGCAGCAGCACGAGCGAGACATGTGACGTACTTGACTGCCCACGCTTCGAGGTGTGCATGATTGCTGCTGTGATGGGCCACGGGCAGCAGCAGGTTTCTCTTGGGCCCACATGGAGCTGCATGTGCGCTCGCTCCATGCAAGGGCAGCAACAGCAATAGCTAATACACCCAGTCGTTTCGGATGCTGCGGACACATGGTATTCACAGGTGTTGAAGGAGTACGGGAATGGGATACAGCTGCGGCGCTACGACCGCGCGACCTGGGTGGGTCAGAACTCAGAAGCACACATGCACCTTCCCGCATGCTTATACAATTGTGAAAAGCTTGCAGTCATCTCGAGCTTACAGTGTGTCGCCTGCTGGTATTACAGTGTGTTGCCTGCTGGTACGCCCTGTGCCTGAGGAGGGGCATCCGCCGCTGCTGCGATCTTGTCCATGCTTGTTGCGCGAGCTGGTGGCACCATCTGGGCTTTTGCAGCGCTTCAGAGGCCAGCACTGCTCATGCTGGCAGCCAGCATGGCCTAGTTGTGGAGAGGGCCAGATTGCCAGGGCAGAGCCCCCCACTGCAAGCAGCTGGCCATACATTCACCCGCGTGCAGATTGTCACATTCGCGTTTGCGTCTTCATGCATGCACTGCGCTGCCCTGCCCCCCAGGTGTTTAGCGATGTGGATGAGGGCTCGTATGAGAAGGCCACTGTCATAGGCTTCAATGTGCGGGGTGCCCTGCGCTGGCCTTACTGCTCACACGTCCTTGATTTCTTGCCTGATGCCTGCCACTGTGTGCCTGCCTGTTCATGTCTTTTGCATGACCTCTCTCAGCCTGCCTGTCCATCAGCCTGTTGGTCGCCCTCCTGCCTGACCCACCACGCCTTGGCCCATGCCTGGCATGCCCCATGATGTTTGCCAGGTCAAGCGTGGCCTGATCACGATACCCTCATCCTCCACCCCACTCGCAGCGTCTGTTCAAGTACCTGCTTGGGCACAACGAGCTGGAGGTGCGCATCGACATGACAGCGCCCGTGGTGACCACGCTGCGGCTGGATGAGGTGTGATGTGTGGTGTGTGTGTGTGTGGGGGGCGAGTTTGTGTGGTGGAGAGAGGGGGGGAGGGGTGGACAGCACAGCCTTTTGCACTGTGGTTTGTGTACCGTCTGTGTCTCACACGCACGCACATGTGGTGTGGCGGTCACATCACATATGCCACATCAACCCCACACGGTGAGCAGTCTGCGTGTTTGGTCCATTGCTGCAGAAAGACGAGCAGCGCGTTACAGACGACTACACGGTGTCATTGCTCCTGCCACACAAGTGGGTTTGACCCAGGTCTACATGTCAGGATCCGTGGCGCTGGCGTTGGTGGCATGGGCATTGCTAGATCAGCGAGCATGTTCTTGTAGTCTTGCTCCTGGCTTGCATAAGCGTCTGACACCCTGTTCGCCCATCCCAATGTACCGCAGCCAGCTGCAGCCGCACCGCCAGCACTCACAGCGCACCATGCCACGGCATCTGTGATATTAGTGACTTGCTGATGGGATGCCGTAGCATGGGCCGCCACATGGGCTGCCATGCAGGTACCAGGAGGTGGCGGACAGCGAGTGTGAGGATGACAGCCACCGCCACACAGGCTCTGCTGGCGCCGTGGACCGCAGGCACCGCAAGCGGCGCAAGGGGTGCAGCCACAGGGAGGCCACGCCACCCCAACCGCGTGACGACCGCATCCAGGTGAACACACATGCGCAGCCACAGCCGCGTGTGCATAAGCCTGGCCCAGGCTGCACACACGGCATGCACACACGTGTTTCTTTTTGACACCCTTTGGCAGGCGGCCATGCCGACTCCAGCTTTCAAGGCACAGCGGTTTGGAAGCTGGGTGTAAGTGGTGCACCCATGCACTCGACTGCCGAAGGGCATGTCGCATGCGCCTTACGCACTAGCCTGCTTGCATGACGACGTTGGCCTCAGGTGGATGACATCGAGTCATTTGACGCGTACGTGCTACCCTTCGGCTCCTATGCGCTAGGCTTCAGGGTCAAGCGGCTGGCGTTTGACTTTTTCGACTTCCTGGTGAGATGCCCTGCACCCACGCAGGAGCCCATGCCATGCAATCATGTGTTGTCTGGCATTTCCTTAGGTAAAGGGTGTATGCGCCAGTGTGGGTTGGTCGCCTGCAGGAGGCACACACGAGCAGTGACATGATGCACAGCGGCGTGTACTGGGCCTTGCATGCCTGATCCTTAATACACCACCCTGATGCAAGAATGCAGACAAAGGCTTATTATGTTTTCGTCTCCACACTCATGAGCTGTCCTGTTGCTCCCCGCTGCAGAGGCATGAGGGCGCCGATGACGCGGACCACTCATCCTTCCTGGTTGCAGTGTACGACCCGCCCTACAAGCCGTTTGGCAGGTGACTGTCTGGGACCGAGTGGCGAAACTGACAGTATATATGCGTTGCTCTGCCTGCTGCTATGCTGCACATTATCTGCCGTGTCCCATACGTCATTGCCATGCCGCACGCATGCTGCCTGCACCATCAGCAGCTGCAGAGTTAGCGCACGCCGGAACTGCACATGGTACACCACAGGCACAATGAGCTGTGGGTGCTGCGCAAGCCCAAAAAGCATGTGTCGCACTGGCATCAGCGCGGCGCCTGAAGAGGAAACCCAACGGAACGCCTAGTTTGGATTCGTGCCAATGCAGCCCAGGAAGTAAAGGGCATTTGTAGCAGGAGCCATGTTGTAGGACATGATGTTGGGTTGATCCTCAGGTTGATTGACACAATGACACAGTTGCACAGCACCGTCAAGGTTGTCAGTGAAGGCGGCACTGTTTGCTGCGGAACAGCTCCAGTTACACTTGTCATGTTTAAGGTGAACCGCAACAGTATTGCTCAAACGCACCCCTGACATGTATCAGTCAACATAAGGCAGCTCCACCTTTGACCCATTGCCTGACAGGCGTGACAGCTAGCGCTGCATCTTTGAGCACTGAGCGCCTCCCCCACCCCCAACCCCCACCCAGCACACCGTTTGTCCCACCCTGGCTATTTCTTGCCCGGTGGCTTTGGCGGCTTGCCTTTGCCTTGCTGCTGCTGCTTTGCGGCCTTGGTGGCGGCCACCGCTGCTTCCATCGCCTTGAGCTGCTCCGCCGCACCCTTGCCCTGCAGCACCACGTATGGCTGCGCCGCTGTCGCAGTCGCCTGTGGCCGTGCAGATGCACAAGCGAGGTGAATGGATGTGAGTCAGCACCAAGCGCATTCTCAAGTTGCACGCAGCTTGTCAATGCCATGGCTGGCAGTTGCAGAGGCAAAACGTGCCATAAAGCGTTCCCCACATGACCACCAGCATCAACACCATGCGACATCGGTACTTGAACCATGCTGCAGGAACAGGCCACGACACCAACAGGGGCAGCTCCCTGCGCTGAAGGCGCCTTCACCCTCAGGCATCAGCACCAGCAGCCAGCTCATCACGCGCCTCACAGCTCCACCCCCCCAACGTCCCCTCCCACACCCTTGGGATGCTGCACACCTTGCGCAGCCCCTCCAGCTCCTGCTGCCCCACCACCTCGCTCGTCGCGTTCTTCTGCCGCGCGATCTCCTCGCGTGCCAGACGCAGCCGCTTGTCCTCCTTGTTCTTGGAGGGGCGGATGCCGTGGAAGCTGCGAGTGTGTGTGTGGGTGTGTGTGTGGTGTGGCGTGGCGTGGCGTGGCGTGGTGTGGTGTGGTGTGGTGTGGTGTGGGGTGG
>QAXD01000188.1:26299-62056 GCA_004335575.1 Haematococcus sp. NG2
GGAGGGGGGATGCGGCCGCCGCCCGCGACGGACGCCGCGCCCAGGGCCACTGCAGGTGCGGGCACTGGGGCTGCTGCCTCCTGCTTCACCTGCGGGTGGAACAGGGGTTGGCGGGTGGTGGGGTGAGCGCAGGTACAGGGCGCCGCGAGGCAGGCAGGGTAGACCAGCAGCAGATGGCCAGGGTGGAAGCGAAGTGCCACGCGCATGGTTGTGAAGCACGCAAGGGCTCACCCTGCGACGTGCCATGTACACAATCCGCCACACATGCAAGCCGCACCTGGATGTTGCGCACAAACTCCATCGTGTCATTGACCAGCAGCGACGCCCCGCCCGCAGCCAGCTGTGCGCGCAGCTCTGCCTCCTCACGCTCACGCCGCGCGGCCGCTGCGCGCGCGATCTCCTCCAGCGATGATGAGGGCGCGGCCCCACCCGCATCAACTGCTGCAGCGCACGTCGTCACACATCCACAAGCTCACAGCGCGACGTAGGGTGCAGTGCACAAGCAGCATGTGAAGTTCCAAGAGGGAGGTGCAGCCGTCAGGAACCGTCCGAGCTGCTGTGTTTGCTGCCCCGGAGACCAACTATCGCATTAAGCCAGGTCATAATGCTATGTCGCCACAGCCACACGACGACTGGCTGCACACCTGACCTGTGATGCCACGCATGATCCACACCCGGTTCACGGTTGCTGCCTCACAGGCATGCCGCTGTGCGCACACCCACCCTTGCCCTCCTCACCCTCCTCCTTCTTCACCCCGTCCTCCGCCTTGGCTGCCGCGCGTGCCTTGGCCTGCGCCAGCCGCCGCGCGCGCTCCAGGCCCTCACGTAGCTCACGGTCCTCGTCATCATCCCCCACCACCACATCCGCAGCTGGTGCGGGGGCCTGCAGCACGTGCCCAGGTGCATGGGGATGTGTGTATGGCACCGTGCCCCACACGAGGCGCACAGCGTCCTGGCACCAGACCTGGCTCTGCATGCGTGTGGTGTGGCTGTGTGCGCCAGCCCTCATCACAGCCAAGCACGGCGTCACATCCAGCCTCATCCCCTGTCAGTGCGCTCCCCCCAACACGCCAATACCCAACCCGCCCGTGATGCAACACACCACATCCCACTGCAGGCACCACAGCCCACAGGACGCACCAGGGGCTTCAGCGCCTGGCTCGCCCAGTTGCCCTTCTCCACCGCCGCCTCAAACCGCCGCCGCTTCTCCTCCGCGTTGGCACGCAGCGCGGCCTCCGTGCGCGCGCCTGTGGGGCATCAGCGCCGGTGCGCGCCGTCCAACACGCATGGTGTCCGTGTGAAACATGTATGGGAGGCCCAACCACCCACAGCCTCATGCCACCAGCCGTGTTGCGAGGACAGACAACATGGTGGGCATAGCCATGCAGTGTTCCACAGCCGGTGCATGAGCTGGCATATGCGGCCAGTGTGTGCTGATGCACAGCGACCACGCTGTCGTTGTGCAAGGTCTGTACCCAGATGCAGCTCAGACCAAGAGAAGGGGTTCACACGAGCAGCTCTGCACCATGGCCACTCACGTGCCGCCATGCGGTCAGCTCGTGAGCCAAGCTCCGCACGTGCTGCATCACCCCCGCCTGATGCTGCGCGCGCATCAGCCTCCGCCTCCAGCGCCTCAATCAGGCCGGCCGTGCTGCCTGCGGGTGTTGCAGAGTGCACCCACCCAGCGGGGTTGTTGGTGCGCGTGCAGCTGGTCAGCAGGGGGGCAGCAGGACAAGAATATGGGGTGGCCGGCTGCAAAGTGCTGTTGACTACACCGCACAGCAGCAAGGCCCCCAAATGGCCGCAGAACAGCAGCGAGGGTGTTGGTACTGGAGCAGGATATGGTGCGCATAGGACGTGGAGTAGTGTGCGTGCCGCGCGAGGCCAAGCAGCGGCTGTGGCCACACCCACCATCGTCCACCTCCGCCTCCTTGGTGCGCATCTTGCGCTCCTTCTTCTCCTTCTTCTTCTTCTTGAATGAAGCCTTGGCTGTCACCTCCTCTTCCGTCATGAAGTCAGCCGCTGCAGTGCCAAACATGCTGCCAGCAGCGCCGTTGGCACCGGGTGGTGCCAGCACGCCCACTGCCGCACTCTCAAGCACCTTGCCAGCTGCGGGGATGGGACAACAGGGACACGAGATGAGGCACATCCGGGCATCATCAGAGGCAGCTGCTGCCCGAGTGGCTGCTGCGCTGCGGCCCTGTCCCTCCACGCCGACTGGCAGGGACACTCACGAAGTGGGACCCACAAAGGAACCACATCGCGCTGTCCTTCTCGCTACCCCACCCTTCCTGTCCTCACCAACCAACTATGCCCAACGCTGAACACCAGGCCCCACCTTCCGCCAGCTTCTTCTTGACCTCATCCGCGCGCCGTGCTCGCTCTGTGCCCAGTGACCCATCCGCCCCGATCTGCAGCACAATGTCCGCCTCCTGCTCGTCATACCTGCACCACAAGGCACAGGCAGCAGCTGGTTCTCATGACAAGGCTGGTCAAGCTGTGTGTGGCTCAGGCTCAGTTGCCTGCACACTGACACGGTGCAGCTCCTGCCCAACAGTTGTCACCACAAAGCGGGCGGCCTGCTGGTCGCCCTCGTGTGAACACTGAACCGTCACATGGCTGGCAAGTCGCACGCCACCCTGTGCCAGCCGCCCACCCCACCCACTTGTCCAGCAGGCCGCGTCGCTTGCCGTCCTCCTCCCACAGCGGCTTGGCCTTGGGCGCGGCAGCCTCACGCGCCTTCTCGCGCTTGCGCTGCTCAGCCTGCGCACCACGCAAGCAGTGCGGTATGGGAGGTGGGGGGAGCTGCGGTGCAAGGCTGCGACAGCTCACAGTCCTGCCCAAAACTTAGCCATGCCTTGCCTCGCCTCCTTGCAAAAGCTACCCCCCGCCCGCCCCCAACCCATCCATACACACGCGCGCATGGCCGTGCGCCCCACACGCACCTTGAGCACGTTCTCCAGCTCGTCCTCCTCCGCGTCCGCCGCGTAGTTGCGGCCGCGCTCATCCAGCATGCGGCGGTCAGCCAGCGTCAGGACCATGGTCTCACCTTCACCCAGCTCGTCCACACCTGACCGCACCTGTGTGCGCACCTCACATGCCATGGCCATGGTCAGCACACCAACGCCACGCACGCAGCAGCTCAGAACTACTGTGCTGGCTGTCTTCAACCGAGCACTGGCGTGCGACAACAGACAAAAGGGGCAGAAACATTGACGCCCCGCTGTGCCCCAACTCACAATGCACAGAAATGTGTGCAGGTGTGCAAGTGATCATGCGTGGGCGTAGCGGTGAGCATGCATCAGCATCATGGCATGTGCGCACAAGCCGCACAGGTTCCGGTGTGAACACCTGAACCGCCATGAGCGGCTCACCTTGAGACCTGCCAGGTCGGCCGCTGTGTACTTGCTGCGCCCATCCCCTCCCTCCTGCTCCTCATCGTCCTCGCCCTCCTCCTGCAGCAAGTGGACAAGCAGTGGTGTGAGCTGCAGGCCAACAGATGCACAAAAGGGTACAACCAGGGCAGCACAAGCCGTAATGCCGCCAGGTGATGCTGCAAGGTGCCTCGCCGCCTGTACAGCTTTGAGCAGCAGGCGCATCAAGCCCGCATGGCCCTTTCGATGGCTGCGCAGATGCTGGTGGCTGTTCCAGGTGTTGGTGGGTGGTGCTCCAGGCACGTGTGCCACACGCACCATTGCGCGCCGCTTGCGCTCCGCCTCTGCTTCCTCCTGCCGCTTGCGTGCGCGCTCCTCTGCGCGCTTTGCAACCTCCGCCACACGGGAGCGCTCAAGCTGCGGCAGCACCAACAGCGTGCATGAGTGGCATGGCAGCAAGAGTGTTGCACCACAGCCGACCGCAACCAGCACATGCACAGCCCATGCCTTCCCGACAAAACTGCGGCGTGCGATGCCCAGGGCAGGAGCAGGTGTGCAACATACAGCACCACAACAGCCAGGGCCACCATCTGCCCCAGTCCCCAGTCTCACGCCTCACCCAGGTCTCCATATCATCCACACTGTCATCCTCCCCAAGGCCCTTCACGTTCAAAAAATCCTCCTGCGCAGCGCGCGCCTTCTTCCTGTGCGTCCATCACCACGTACATGATAGCAAGCCACACACTGGGTGATTGGATTATGTGTGCTGGCTGCAGGCGTCAGCACATGCAGCCACAGCACAGGTGTGCATGTGCCTCACAGGCAAGTTCATGCATACACCGCATGCATGCCCCAAGATAGTGCCTGTGCGCGTTGGCGGAACACAGCCATGCTCACTCTGCTTGCCGCGCGACAAAGTCTTTTGCACGCTGCTCCTGCTCCTTCTTCTTGCGCGCCTCCTCTGCGTTCTTGCGTGTCACATCGTCCGCTTTTGGGCCGTCCATGTTCAAGGGCTTGAGGCCCAGCGAGACACGCAGCCTGTGCACAGCATGCTTTCAATGCTGGGCATCATGTACACTTTGTGGTGCCTGCCCCAGCAGTGATGCCACATCACCACAATGCACTGCAGGGACCCTGCTGCCATGCAGCATGTGGCCATGTTGGACATGCATGATGCCTGAAGTTCCACATAACTCCAGAGCACGTCCCCTGGCGCGGCAGTTACACGCACCGATTGGTCTCCTCTATGCTCATGACAATTTCGCCCCCATCGCCTGCTGCACCCGCCCCCTCCCCGTCCTCCTCTCGTTGCCGCTTACGATCCATGGCGAGGAGGCTGGGAATATCAACAGGTTACAACTCTGGCCGATCAGTGCTTTACTTGTTTGATCTGGTCTGAGCACATCAATGACGTGGGTGTTTCATCAGGACTTAGATAACGAAGTGAAGATTAATTAAACACCGTTTGCCATTTTGGGACTTGTGTGGGATGGAGTGGGGTGAAAAACCGTGTTGCGTTGCTAGCTGCATCGATAATTACCGCCATGGCAACAATCTATAAAGCAGGCGTGCAGGCATCGCACTTGGTGAAGGTGCCCAGTGCCCCAGTGTGTGCTGTAGCCTTCAAGGCAGCGCGCAGCCCTGTTTCTCGTGCAACATGGTGTGTAACATCCTTGTCTTTAGGCTGTGCCTATCGTTGTACAGCCCTCAAATCTAATCTACTGGCGATGGCTCGACTGCATTGTTCAGGGCCCCGGCTCTTGAGAAGCGTGCAGCTGTGCTTACGTTCGCCAAGGGTAAGGGTGGCAAGGGTGGTGCTGCCGTGGATGATGCGCCCAAGGGGAAGGGCGGGAAGGGCGGTGGCAAGGGCGACGCTGACGTGGACGTTGCTAAGATTGAGAAGGAGGCCAAGACCGATGCGGTGTGTGTACGTGTGGTGCATGGTGTGGGCTTCATGTGGTGACAATGGGTACGGGTCTTGCATGCCTGCCCTGCCTTGACCAGCGCATTCACCCAAGCATGCATGCTGCGTGATGCAGGAGGACCGCATGAAGAAGGCACTAGGTGTGCTGGCTGATAACTTTGCCACCATCCGCACCGGCCGTGCAAACCCCGCCATCCTGGATCGCATCATGGTGCGGCTGCAGCAATGGCAGTTGCAGCATGAGCGGCAGCAGCAACAGCAGCAGCTGAGGTGGCTGCCAACTCCCTGTGACAGCAAGGCACCGCTGTTGGGTTCAGGGCTGGGGCAAGTGCAGCAGGGGGCTTACTGGAACTGACGTTGGCAGACGGAGCGGCATCAGTGCTTTGCTGCATACATGGCAGCCCGTGTGTGTGCCCATGTATGGTCTGACACTTTTGACCCTCTCACACAGTGCTTACCATGGCTGGCACATGGATGGGGCCTGACACATCCGCCACGTACACTGCGTGCAGGTCGACCTGTACGGTGCGCCCACCCCCCTCAAATCCATCGCCTCCATCTCAGTACCTGAGGCCAGCACACTGCTCATCTCGCCCTTTGACAAGTCCAACCTGAAGGACATTGAGCGTGCCATCAATGTGTGTAGCGTGTGCTGAGATCACAGGGTTGGTGCCTGTCATTGCACACGACCAGTCACAGCCACCATAGCTGCTACTACATGAATGTACGGGAGGGGGTGCACTACTGTGGTGGTGAACGTTAAGGAAGTGGTGCACCAGCAGCACTCCCTGCGCACCATGCATTGCAGACTGGGCTGCATGGCACCATGGGCACACATCAATACATCATGCCTGCAGGAGTCTGACCTGGGCATCAACCCCAACAATGATGGCGAGAAGATCCGGCTGGGCCTGCCGCAGCTCACACAGGTGTGTGCGCGTGGTTGATCATCACCAATCTGCATCAGCCAAGCCGCGTTGTTTTGCAGCCCCCACACCAGAGCTGTGCAACCATAACATGTGGCCTTGGATCGAAGGTGGGCGATCTGCCAGGAGTGTGCGTTGATGCTGGATGTGACGCTGGCTGTGCTGCCTTCATGCCGCGTGTGTGACAGGAGCGGCGCAAGGAGCTGGCCAAGGGCGTGGCCAAGTTTGGTGAGGAGACCAAGGTGGCGGTGCGCAACGTGCGCAAGGACGTGATGAAGAAGATCGACAAGTACGGCGACGCGTTCTCCAAGGTGAGCGGGGTGGTGCAGCGTCCACGGGTGGCTGCTTGGGCATTGGCGCCCGTGGAGTGTGTTGCGAGGTGTGCACCGTGCTTGACTGGTGAGGCACCTGCTGAACTGCACAGTGGGCGGCTGGTTTGGCACTGATCTGCTCGAAGCCAAGACCCATTCACCAACGCTCATGATACATGTGACCACACGGCTGCATGTTTGCAGGACGCCAAGAAGGGGCTGGAGGACGCAATTCAGAAGCTGACTGACCAGTACTGCAAAAAGGTGGATGACATGGTCAAGACCAAGAGCGATGAGGTCATGAAGCTGTGAGCGCCCCCAGTTCTATGTGGCTGTAGTCACCATGTGAGGCAGGAGCGGTGCAACAAAACGGGGGAGCAACCCTGTGGGTGTGCAGCATGGCCCGATCGCAGCTGGTTTTGCCTTGCAGCTGAGCTCATCACCCACAGTTGTACAGATGGAAGCCCTGCCAGCAGGCAGCTGTCAAGAGCGACCTGACATGAGCTGTCAATGACCGTTTTCCCCAGTTTTCCCCAGTTTTTTGCGGTGAGGATGAGTCAGAGGGCGGGGGGCTCCAGAGGAGGGTGGAGGAAGGGTCTGAGTGTGATTGCTGTGATGTTTTCTATGATGAGCTGCCCTGATGCAGCAATCGACAACTATAGTTGAGCATGGCTGAGCTGGCGCACAGGTACTTGTAATGCATCATCAGTCTTCCAATGTTGATGCTGAGCTTCGTGTGCTAGGATGTAGGATCTGGGGCTGGCACATTCTGGTTACGTGGGTGACCTCTGGACAGATGTGCTGCTCGAACTCCACAACCACAAGTGATCAGCTGCCGGCTACAGAAGGCAGCCACCTTGGCCTGCGCTCATGCTCATCTGCTGTGCTGTGAGAGCAACACTACCCACATCTTGCTGCCCATCACCTAGCAGCTTGTGTCCCGATTGAACTATACCTTTACCAGCAATGCTTCGGATTACAATACATTATGCAGCATGAAACACGTGAGCATGAAAACATTGTTGTCATTCTGATGCAAGTCCTGCATGTTAGAAGATAGCCATCCGTTTGCAGGCTAGAGTCAACGTGTGCCACTATCATCACAATCATCAGCAAAGTACAGAGGCTGTTGAACAAGTAAGATGTCCGAGTCCCAAGAAAATCAGGTCAGGTGGTAAACCTTACTCTGACATGGGTCCAGGAGCACAATATCAATATGCAAGCAGTAGTTTGTAGTTCATCCAAAGTTGTTCGATCGCGGCCGCATGAGCCCTGGGTTTAACACACGTCCATGTCCTGCATCTCCGTACTACAGGCACAACACAGTGCGGCTGTCTCATGGTATTGGTGTGTAGCACAACCGTATGCGGATGCATATGCCTGAAGGCAGTGGCAAGTACAATGCACGGCATGCTCCAGGCCTGGTCTTCCATCTGCTTGCACAGCTGTGCGTCGTGGTTGATCCTCACCCGGCGCCCCACAGGTCAACACGCTCACATCACTCCCAGCTGCATCACCGTGTTCAGGGCTTGGCGCGCCACCATCACCGTGCCCAGTAGGTCCCACAGCCCACCTTCAAACCCCATCGCCACCAGCTGCGCCGCCAGCACATGCACCTGCCGCACCCACTCAGGCTTGGCCTGGCCGGCCTGGGCAGCACCAGCACCAGCACCAGCAGTGCCCGGCACCGCCAACATTGCACCATCACCTGCTGCTGCTGCTGCTGCGGTGGCGGCAGTAGTGTCCGCTGCCAGCGCCACTGCCTGCAGCTCCAGCTCAGCAGTAGTGCTGGGCAGGACACAGCCCGCGCGCGCTGCGGCCGCCTGGTAGAACTGGCGGCACCCAAGTGACACGCGCTGCCAGTGCTGGGCTGTGTGGGTGTAGTGGCGCAGGGAGGTGGTGAGTGTAGCCAGGGTCTGTGTGAATGTCGCCATCGACACACCGTGGCCGGCGTCGAGCGTGGATGATGCACTGTCTGCCGCAGGGGGTGAGATGCGGCGGTTGGTGGCGCCGCCAGCCCCTGCGGTGCCATCGCCCCGTGCACCGGCCCCACCACCACCCTTGCTGGGCGCGCCCCCGTTGTTGTTGCCCCCGCCCCCGCCGCCCCCCATGCCGGCCGCCAGGTGTGGCGGCAGCTCCAGCGCACTGGCCGCCACCGCCACCGCCTCCTGCCGCGCCATCAGCAGCTTGGTGTTGACGATGGAGATGAGCTTGAGCGCCATCAGCCGCATGCCCTCAATCGCGCACGCCAGCGCTTCGTGCTCGCCCACCACAGGCAGTGGGATGCCGCTGGGGCCGGCGCTGTGCAGCGCGCGGGACGCAGGCGTGCCGGGGGAGTCCACCCCGCCCTGGGGCCCGCCACCCGCCAGCCCCAGCTTGGCGGGTGTGTCCGCGTGGGAGAGGTGCGACAGGGACTGCGCGCTGCTGAGGGAGCGGTGCGGGCCATGGGCAGCGGACGGGGGAGGCAGCGCGAGTGCGGCGTCCAGCACGACGGGCGCGCCTGACACGGGGCCTGACGCGGCCTGGACAGGTGCGGCATGTGCTGCCAGCAGCACCTTGGCCTGCATGCAGCCCAGTGCAGGAGGGTCGAGTTGACGTGGCGCAGGTATCCCCCCGAGCAGGGCAGACAATATGACATGCGATGATGCTGCATGCTGTGCTGAAGCCTGAAGCTGACCAGGGACTGCGGTGAGGGAGAGAATAGAGGTTGAGACAGCAGAGTCTGCCGGCATGTTTGCTGCAGCCATCAAATGCACCCGTGCACCTGTCAGTACACACTCCACACACCTGCTTGTAAACCACGTCCAGCATGGGTATGGTGCCCTCGATCAGTGTGACAGCCTCGGCAGCACCGCTTTCGCGGTCTGCGTACTGCTCGTGCGCGTATGCCACCTCCAGAAACTGGCAGTACATGCGGTGCACAGAGAGCGTCAGGCACTCAGCGAAGCCTCGCAGACAAATTCATTGTGTGGTACGTCGTCCCATAGGAGGTCCTGTGCAACCTACCAACACCTCAGTGCGCCGAACTACAGAAAGACACGTGGCGTGTTGCACAACGTGGGGCCGCCAGCACTGCCCGCGTCTCACAACCTTACACTTTTTCCTAGCGCCCTACACCTTGAACCCGTACCCCTGGCTGCCCGCTCACCTGGAGCACCGACTGCAGGTACAGCAGCAGCGCGAAGGGCGTCCATGTGTTGCCTGCCGCGAGGATGGCGCGGTCACCGGAGCGCTTGAGGTTGCGGCCCTCCTCCTGCAGGTCACACAGGTGGTGGGGAGCACAGGAGGTGACAGGGGCAGGCTCGTCACACCTCACCTTGCACCCTCCACGAGGCCCCAATCTGCACACCAGGCAGCTCAGATGAGTGCCAGGCAACACAGCACGTGGCATGCGCGCCTGTGCCCACCCACAAAAGAAACAAAATATCTGTTGTGCTGGCTGTGTCACCAGCCCCGCGCGCACCAGCATGCGGTTGAGCAGCTCCTTCTTGTACGGCCGCCCCACACGCGCCAGCACATGTGGCGCCGACAGCCCATGTGCGCGTGGCGGTGGTGGTGCTGTTGCGCTGCCCCCTCCAGCGCCCAGCCCCACCAACCCCGGCAGGCCCGCCAAGGGGTCGAGGGAGTGCGGGTCAGGGCCGAAGAGCATGGATGCAGACATCTGCGGGGGGAGGTTTAAGTGATGGCAAGGGGAAGCCAGAACACTGGGTCAGTTGCAGGCATTGCGGTGCTTGTACAGTACGATACAGTGGTTGCCTTCTTGACTGTGAGGCAGGCGTTTTGAGGCATGCACCAGCTGAGATGTGCAGAAGGCAGGTCCCAGCGTGATTGGAGACACATGCGCAGCCATCTCATCGCCCTCATGGCCGCCAACAAGTGTCCTCCTGCAGGAAGCACTCTGAGCAAACCAAGTCACACGCACCTCTACCATGCGGTGCGCCAGGTAGCTCATGTCTTGTGCTGTGGCCAGCTTCTGCTCGTCTGCGCGGGTCATGGTCACAGCTGCGCCTGTGGGCCCCACATCCATGTGGTCGTTGGGGCCCACGCAGCAGCTGACCATGCGGCCTCCTGACCCCTCAGCAGCGCCGTCATGCTCCACCTCGGGCCTGGGCAGCTGTGCCAGGGGCGGCGCGTCACCGTCCGGTGTGGCAGGCAGCGCCAGCCGCGCCTCACGTGCCTCCCGCTCGTGTGCTGCCTCTGCTGCGTCCTGCTCCCGCGGCCGCTGCCGCTCACGTTCCCGCTGGCCCCGCGCTGCGGCCTTCTTGGCGGGAGAGCTGGCCTGTGCGGCTCCACCAGCATCCCGGGTGCCGCCACGCTCCGGCTGCGCTCCTCGCCCACGGCCGTCACCGCCTGTTGCTGCTCTCGTGTGCGAGGCGGGTGCTCCATGGTCGGTGCTGCCGCGGCTGGTGGTGGGCTCAGTGCCGGCCACGATGTCACGGAGGGTGCCGGGCTCAGTGGCCTGGCCCGCGACCTGCTGTGGCTGCTGCTTGGGGCGTGCAGGCAGGTGCAGCTTGCGCCACTGCATGATGTCTGTGGGTTCCTCACTCCACCGCCCCTGCTCCCAATCGCGCACTTCTTGCCAGGTCAACATGAACGCCTGGTAGGGTGCGTTCTTGCTGGTTGCGTGCTTGCGGTTGCCGCCCCGGCCGCGCTCGCCCCGAGAGGAATCACCCGGGTATGGCTCGGAGGGCGGCCGCGGCGGTGGTGGGGCAGCTGGCGGTGGTGGTGGCATGTGCTTGCTGGTGCCTGGCCCTGGGGCTGGCGGTGCCGTGTGGGTCGCTGGGGCCGGGCCATCATCATCAATATCCATGTCTGAGCCATCGTCTCCACCCCCCGCCCCTGCCTGTGCCACAGCTTGTGTTGCTGGCTGGGGCACAGACGAAGGCGCCGGCACGACACCCCCGCGCACAGAGGCTGCCGCGGTGTGTTGGGGGCTGCTGCGCCGGCGGCTGCCGCTCTCCGCGCGCCTGCGTGATATGCGGGATGGTGATGCCTCACCTTCCTCGCTGCTGCAGAGGCTGCTCCTGCGCCTGCGGCTGCCGCGGCTGCTGCTGTGCCGCCGCCGCCCCTGCCGGCCGCCGCGGCTGTCGCTGCTGTCCCGGCTGCGGCTGCGGCTGCGGCTGCGGCCACGGCTGCGGCTGCGTGTGCCACGGCGGTAGCGGTCCCGGTCACGTGAGGACGAGCGGGAGTGTGACCGGTGCCCCCGTCGCTGCCGGTTGTCGCGCCGCCTGCCGTATCGCCTGCGACTGCGACTGCGGCTACTGCTGCGGCTGCGGCTCCTGTGCGGCGGCACGTTGCAAACAGGATACACCATGCTTTCAATGCAATGTTCACCAAGCAATTCAGCTAGTCAAGGCCATGTCCCATGCGCATTCGGGCAAGCGCACCTGCTGCGCCGCCTGCCGTTGTAAGACTGACTGCCTCCATACCGCCTGCTCCTGCTCCTGCTCCTGCTCCTGCTGCGCGTGTTCCTAGCGCGGCCACCCCTGCTGCCGTACTCATCCCGCCTGTCTCGATCCCTGTCACGGTCCCGTGTACCACCAACGTCACGGCTGCGTGACGTTGACCTTGATCTTGACCGTGACCATGACCGTGACCGTGAGCCACGGCCGTGCCGGCCCTCACCTTCACCCCCACCCCGCCCGTCACGCTCCTGGCTGGGGCTGCGGCGGCTCGGGCTGGGGCTGATGGTGCGGCTGCGTGGGGAGGCTGGCCCACTGCGGCCATCCTGCAGCCCAGCTGTGGCTGGCTGTTGTGCAGGCGCAGGCACAGCCGGCTCAAGCGGCTTGGCTCGCTCCGCCAACTGGCCCGACTCTGGCTGACTGACTGGCTGACTAACTAGGTGGCTGACTTGAGCAGTGGAGGTGCCTGCTGGGATGGCCCCCGGCTCCTCACTGGCCTCTGCTGCTCTTGCGTCCTGTATGCCTTCACCGCGCGCACCGGGCTGTGGCTCTGCGCTCGGCTCTGTGTCTGCCTCTTCCTGCCCACCAGCAGGCTGTGTGGATGCTGGCGGTTCCGGAACAGGTGGGGCTGGCTGTGCATCCTTTGGCTGATGTGAGGGGCTGGGCAGGGGCAGGTCCAGTGACGCTGCTTTGGCGGGCGGTGAGCGCGGCGGGAAGATGGCCGCCCCATCTGCCTGGCTGTCCGCACCCCCTGGTGTGGCACTGCGCAGGCGGTGGGCCCTGGGGGCTGCGGATGTGGACGGGGGTGCTGTGGCCGGGGAGGTAGCCCGGGAGTCATCCCCTCTGGAGGTTGAGGCGATGCCCCCTGTGCGCGGGCTGATGGAGCGAGGTGGCTCAACACCAGCTGGCCCAGCGCCCGCCCCACCTTGGCCAGGTGACAGGTCCATCCCAGACTCTGTGCTTTCCGCGGCAGCTGCATGCGCATCATCACCCTGGCCGCCCCCATCTCCATCCTCCGCCTCAAACCCGCCCACAGCCCCGTCTGCGCTGCCACCAGCGGCATGCTCACCCCGCGCGTCATGCCCCACTTCCCCAGTCCCTTCCAGCTGCTGCCCTGGCCCGTCTGCCAAGGTGTGGGTGCCGTTCAGGTTCTCAGGCCCTGTGCCCGTGTGCACAAGTTGCAGTGCTCCTGCTGCGTCTGCTTGTTGCCCATCAGCACTTGCATCTGGTTCTGCTGCATGCGATGTGCTCGCGCCCATGGGCGGCCCTGTGCCCTTGGTTTTAGAGAAGCGCGCCAGCTTCAGACCGCGCTGCCCAGCTGGGCTCACAGCTGAGGGGCCTGCAGCGCGCAGCATGCATGTAGGATGCATCATGGTGTTCTGTACACGGGGACATGAGCCCTCATGCAAAGTATGTGCCATGCACACTCACGCGGCCTGACAGGAGCTGAGGTTTTGGCATCAAAAAAACGGACGCCCTGGAAGGAGCCGTAGCTTGTATCCCCAAAGAAAGACCATGCTGAATATGCTTGAGCTGGCCACATCAACTGGTCCGCAAGTGCAGCAAGCCTCGTAACCTGCAAGAGTTAAAGTCAATCGTCATCACTACGAGCTGCACTCGCAGCTGCGTTTCATACAGCTGACAGTCACATCCTTCATGTGGAACTTACAACTCCCAGCAGCTTAGCGTCATCCTCATCCGCCTGAAGTGTTCGCGCGAGGACGATCCAGCACAATGCCGATTAAAGGTGTTCCAGGTGGACGCAATCATCGTCATACAACGTAATAAAAGTACCTTAACCGCAGGCTCCGTCATGCTGCTGCTCTTCTGGGACTGTGCTCTCGTGGATCACATCTTGAACAAGCTTTGGAGGAAAACGAAACTAATAATGAATTCAACAATTATCTGCACTAATCTTTTCACTAGCTTCAACAAGCAGCTGCCCTTGAGAATGTCATACCCGGTAAGTTGTCAGTTCTAGTGATCTTAAAACGTCTTGTTGTGCATGCAGCTTACGCTGCTCGGGTTGGCCAGTTTACTCCAAAGTCACACTTAAGGACCCGATGCGGCTCTTGCTCAGGTGTCTGACTGGTGCGCACTCATGCAGGACGATGGTTTAGGCCATCTTTCATGGCCATGCATCAGGACCTGCAGCATCCATGGTCCACAGGAGACATCAGAAAGATCTCTCTGACCAACCGGCATCACGGCCCAGCATCACGGGCCAGCTTTGCGTAACCCTGGGCCTACACTGCAGCCATAGGTAGACGCACACCATGGCCAATGCAACCATACAACGCATCACCATTGATCAGTCGATGTTATGCTCTCACCAGTCAGTTCGTTATTGACGTGCATGAGCTTGATACGCCAATCAGCTGCTGCCACTTCAGTAGTGCTACAGCCCCAACTACTGGGCTGTGCCCCGGGCGCCCACATTCTGAGTGGCAAGTGCAGTGCACCCCGGAGCTGCCGCTAGCGCCTTCTCTACATTTGAATCCCATCAATGCCCAAATATACCTCGCCCCAGCCGGTACAGGCGCGCCATGATGTACACCCCAAACAACACAAACACACAGAAGAGCACCAGGAACAGCAGGTGGTTGCTTTGCGCCTGCTCGTAAGCAACGTTCAGCCGCTTAGTGGCCCGCCGCAGGGCAAGCTTGGCGCGCTCCATGGTGTCCTCCTGCATGGGCCAAGATATGCGTGGAAGGAAAAGAGGTGGGTAGTGCAGTCCACAAGTAGAACAGGTGCAGCCGGTTGTGGGGGGGACATATGTGCATCATACAAGCTGTGCTGCCTGTTGCTCACAGGCACACACATGGGCATGCAATCTGCGAATATCCTTAGCACAGGCAGCGCAACCACCCACTAGGCTGTTGATGAGTTCCCCTTGTGTCTTGCGCTCCTCGTCAATTGTTCTCGCAAGCTGCATGGAAGCAAATGCATCACTCAGCCATGTCCTCAGATGCCAGGTACAGCAGCAAAACGTAGTGGGGAGCAACATCGCAGACGAGAGCACGTCACCCACATCTTTAATCTTGCCCACGTGTGCTCGCAGCCCCTCCACCTCAGCATCAAAGTCGAACTTGTCTATGTGGATCTGCAATTGCTCTGGCGCACCAGTACCTGGCCGCGCACTGAGCCCACCCCTGCGCGTATGTGCATGGCAGGCAGGAATGGAGCAAAAGGCTTAACACACACATATGCACATGTGCATGTATGCATTTGTTGACCAGAGGTGCGCCTTGCGAGCCTGGAGGTTTGCTGTCGATGGCATGCAGCTGTCAAGCAAGTAGACATGGACGGATCACGCATGGTGGTGAGCTGCCCCCTGAGCACAGGCTACAGCAGGTGTGTGAGCCCTCTCCAGCCCACCTCGAGGTGTACCCTCCCCCTCCATGAATGGAGGTCATGAATTGAAACTGAGCGGACTGCACAAGCAACAACAGCTCTTTGATTGGCGATTGTCAAAATCCGTCAGCTGTGAAAGCGCATAGAAGCTAGGTCTGAACGCACGACCAACAAGAAGATCAACCACAAATGCAAGTTCCAGAGCTCCTGTTCCTTTGAACTAAAATAACGTTGCGCTTCTTGACACCAAGGAGCCAAAACCCTGAGCCCTGAGCCAAAACCCCGGACCTGCCTAGCGCCTTTCGTTCAGTTGATCGCTTGCGTTTCCAACTTTGTGTTCATTGGAATGACGGGCCAGATGTGTTTGAAATGTCATGAGCAGGAGATCACGTATGGGGCCTGGCCCTGCGGATGTGCAAGCTTGTGTAAGGCATGTGCTATGAAAATGGCCACTGGTGGCAAGTGCAAGGTATGAAGCATGCCTTAGTGCAGTATGACAGCACGCATGCTCTTACTGGTGCATGCAATGTGCATGCTGCAGGTGTGTGGCAAGCTGTTCGCGGAGATGAAGCGCATTGCACCAGGAGGCGCATCTGAGCACCACGATGAGAAGAAGACTGAGGAGCACTAGGCTGACGTGTTGATGTGCTAGGCTACAGTTCGGGAGCAGGTTGTAGCCAGATCATAGATTCCACAGGTAGAACAGCAACTTGCCTTCGTGTACCCCAGTCGCGACCAGTACAGAACGGACAGCAAGGTGCATCTGCAAGGTAGTCAAGGTAAGGCAATGGGTGCAGTGCAGGAGCAAGCAACGCGGCCAGTGCAGCACCAGCACCAGCAGGGCGGCAGAAACCGCAGGGCAGTGCTGGCTGCTGGAACGGCAGTGTCTGCGCTCGTGGCAGCGTTGGTGAAGGCTTGGGTGGGGCGCAAGAGGCGCAGAGGGAGGCGGTGTGCAGGTGCACACTCTTGCGCCATTCCTCATCCACATGGCTGCACGCTCGTGCCTGTCCCACTGCCCCCACGCATCCGCCATTCCCTCACACACGACGGCCACGTCAGCGTAGGCACAAACAGCCTCCCACATGTGGGACTCACTGACGCAGCACCACCTGAGCAGCTGCATGCAGTGCTGCTGCCGCACATTGACCCAGGGGCCAGCGAGGTGGCAGTGAAGCAGCTGCTGCCGCACATGCTGCCTGGTCTGGCCATGCCACCACTGCCGGCAGGGGCCAAAGCAAGAGGCAATGCACAGCCAGGGCAGGCAGCTGGGAGTGCGCACCAGCTCTTGTTGGACCAGCTGGAACAGTTGCCGATTCTGGGCATGGACGCTGAATGGGAGCCGGAGACATGTGCCAGCCCCCACAACAGTGTGTCGGTGCTGCAAGTATGTGGCGCCCGCCGCTGCGTGCTGCTGTTGCGCCCCACGCTGGCGCTGCAACACGCCGGCAGGGTGCTCAAGCCAGGCGGTGATGGGGAGGCTGCCACACGTGCAGATGTGCGGCAGCCTGCAGCCAGCAGCAGGGCCACGCCAGGGGCTGCCCTGCCGCGCGATGTGCAGGAGGTGCTTGAGGACCCACGTGTCATCAAAGCTGGTGTGGGCATCAAGGGGGACTGCATGCGCTTGGCAAGGGACTTTGGCGTCCACGTGCACGTGAGTGCTGGGGCCTGCAGGCTGGCTTGAAATCAGCACGTATAGTGTTTGTGTGTGTGTGCACGTGCACCTTTTGTACGTGCAGCCTCCTGCCTCAGCATGTAGTTTGGCTTCTGCTTCATTTCGCTCACTGATGTGCCTGCAACACGTGGCACAGGGTGCGGTGGACTTGCGGACCATAGCGCGTACTGTGGCGCCCGACGCGCTGATTGAGCGCACCAAGTGAGGCTGGCGGTGTACATGTATCTGTCATGCAGCTGTCTGTTATGTGCATTGGGCTTGATTACACTTGCTCAGGCTTGTGCATACCCAGTTAAGCATGACAGTGCAGGTGGAAGCATGTGTCATCTTACACCTGATAGCTGCACCCGTGCATGTTGTCGGCGTCCCAGGGGCGCAGGCAGCGGGCTGGCTGGGCTGGCAGCTGCACTGTTGGGTCGGCGCATGGATAAGGCACAGCAGTGCAGCCACTGGGGCGCGGAGGTGCTGACGCAGGTGCGCAACACCTGTTGTACTGCTGGGGAGCTTGGCGATGACTGGGGTGGCGCTGGGCCTGCTTTTGATGCCCGCTGCTGATTGTGGTTCACGTTCTCCTGTTGGCAGGCCCAGGTGGCATATGCTGCCCAAGATGCATGGCTGTCTCGCCAGCTGCTGCTGGCGCTGTTTGAGCGACATCTGCATGCTCTGACCGAGCATCCTGCAGACGACAGCAGCTTGTCTGCCAACAGCACCCCTGAAGGTGTCGAAGAGCTGTTCAGGGCATTTGTGGCTCCATTTGTGGACGCCCACACATCATCACCGCCTCAGCAGCGGCCGCACAGCAGGCAGAAGGCACCTCATACGGTGCACAATGGGCAGCATGTGGCTACGTCAGGTTCCTCCTCAGTTCATGAGGGCATGGGGCCAACAGTGAGGAGGGAGGGAGAGGAGGGCGGTGTATGGAGCGCGCAAATCCGCAAGCCTGCACGTCATGCCCTGCGCAAGAAGCAGCTGTATGAGAACTGCCGCCTGATGGTATGTATGTTGGTGCCTTGTGCATGCTGTGCTGACCCAAGGTGCGTTGTGTGCTGAGTGGTCGAGACTAGCAATCAGCACTCTGGTTTTTGTATGCCTGCACGTGTACCAGCTGCCATGCGACACAGATGTCAACATGCACCGAGCTTTGGTTTGGGCACTACAACTGCTGAATGCTGGTGGTTCTGGGGCTGGCGTGGGCATGCATGCTGTGCGCAGGCCCCTGACGGTAAGGTGCTGTGCACCTGCAGCACCAAGAAGGTGTTGTGGTATGTGGAGCGTGGGCTGGGAGACCTGCTGCCTGGGGAGCCTCTGACGGTGAAGCTGCGGTTTGAGCCACGTGGCCGCGGCCACGCCGATGACGCATACTACACGGTGGGTGTGCATCATCACGCCTGCTGTGTGCTGGTGGTGGTCATTCCGGACATGATGCATGCTGCACGGCGTTGTTGATGGCCATACAGTATCACACAGTGTTCATATGCGCGCGTGACTCGATGCTGTGGGCATCTCCCTCAAACCCCAGAGCGACAAAGAGAATCGGTGTGTCGTGTGCGGGCTCACCACGAACCTGATCAACTATGGGCCCCAGTATCCAGGCACAGAGCCAGGGCCACAGCAGGACTCAGGCACAGGTGGACGGCACGGCTCCGCTGCCTCCGGCCCCACGCCAGCATCTGAGGGTCTGTCAGCACTCAACACAGATGATCTGCACGCCCCAGGCCCCAGCAAAATCAAGGCCGCAGTGAGTGAGCCTGCAGAGAGCGTCTGTCTCAATGGCTTGATGAGTGCCAGCGGGAGCTGTCCAGCAGACACAACAGCTGCAGCTTCAAGCAGCGCTGCAGTATGCAGCGGTCCAGCGACACCCTGCAGGCCGCTGCCCACCCCACCGCCGCCGCCGCCACCAACAGAAGCCTACCTACGGCATTCCATTGTGCCTCATTGCTACCGCCGCTGCTTCCCCGTGGGTTTCAAGTCGCATCTCTCGCATGACATCGTGTTGATGTGCCTGGCGTGTCATCAGGTGGGGGTTGCCGTGTCAGTAGGGATGCTTCCTTGTGACTATGTTGCGTTCTTCCCACTAGTGCAAGTTAGCTTGCTGCCTATGAAGGGTGTCGAGATCAGCGTGTCCACACCTTGTGTCGTCAACATCATGGCCTGTCTGCATCTGCGCCTGCAGGTTTGCAGTGTGCACGACCAGGCGCGCATGGCGGAGCTGGGGCGGCAGTACAACGCGCCGCTGGAGCTGGTGTGTACTGTACCGCAATGTATTGCCTGCATGGTGACCTGGTTAGCATGCACTGCTCCCTGTCGTAATCCTTAGATGCCCGCCTGGCACGCACAACACTGCTGCACCCTCCTGGTACCACTGGACGTAGGACAACCAAAAGTTCAAACATGACCAAGACATTGCAGCCGTACGGAGCGCAGCGCGCGCGCTTACAAATCCAAAGGTGTGTGGCTTCAGCTCATTCATGCCCAGGCCGAGCATAGGGCTGGTGCACCTGTTGCTTTATAGCAGCTGGCATGTGGTACTGCTCCCATGGCAGGTCCCTGCAGCAGCTGCCGTGGCACATGGCAAGCTCCAGCTGTGTCACATCGCGTACTGGCTGGCAGGTGCGCATCCCGGATGCCAGGCGTGCAGAGCTGCAGGATGTGGTGGCTAGGCACTTCAAGCTCCCAGCTGGTGCTATCCCCACTGCCCAGCAGCTGGCGGAGGCTGCAGACCTGGACCCACGCAAGCCCACATCGGAATGGTAAGGGAGACATGGTGTGTGCTTGCCACCAGCTCATCTTCTATTGCCTCATGTTCTGAGGGCGTTTGTGAGCAGCTGGCTGTCCCTGTTGCTTGTGCGCTTAGGTTAGTGGGTCCTCTTACGTTTAGGGTTTAGGGTTTAGGATTTTAGGGTTTGGGGTGTGGCTTGCCTGCTAGCCGCACGCTGCTTATTGGTAACGCTTGGTGTGGCGGCCTTCCCTTGGCATGCAGGGCATCGCACGCAGAGACTGTGGTGGCGGCGCTGGGTGGCAGTGGGGCGGCAATTCAAGCATTCGTGCAGGGCTGGCGGCAGCACTTCTTGGACACCATGCAGCCCAAGTTCCTGGCCCCGTACTGGAGTGTGCATTCACGCGTGGCCAACTCCACGGCCCATGTGATGCCACATGCAACAACCAGCGAGTCCATAGCAGACAGTGTCAGCACAACAGCAGTTGCTAGTGACGACCATGACCCAACATCTGAAGGTGGAGATGGTGTGTGAACAAACCATGCTGTCATGGTGCTCAAAACGCCAGCCAGAAAGGCGATACTCAACCTTCCGCTGACCTTCAGGGCGTGCTGAGGTTTTGATAGTTAAAGCTTTGTGGTTTTCCAGGTCTGTATCCTTTACACCAGTCAGTTTTGGCAATTTAAAGCGTATGGAAAGGTCTCACAACTGCAAGGTGCGCGGATGCAGTAACAACAGCGGCTTGATTAAATGCTGCTCGCCCTTGGACACAGCAAGCTGCGGCTGTGTTGCAGACTGCACAGTCCGGTGAGCCCAAAATTCAAGGGCCTGAAACTTGGATTGTAGTACCAATCACAGGCCTTACAGTACTGTGGCATGGTGCACGCCAGTATCGCCAGGACACACACACCCTTGGCACCCGTCTCTGCACCACAGGATCGCAGCAATGCAGCCAACATGCTGGGGCCGCGTGAGGGCCCAGGCCACACGGGGAGGGCAGGAGCGTGGGATGGCGCGCCGGGCCACACATGCAAAGGGTGCAGGCTGTGCCATCTGCCTGCACTGGATACATCAAGCACTTCACAAACCATGCCATGGCAAAGAAAAGGAGCAGCTGTCAGCCTTGCCAGGCACTGGTTATGTGTCTGCTGTGGTGCATAACAGGGATGCCGGCGGAGGTTGAACAACACGCTCGTGTTTTGTCATCACTGTGCATGGGAACTGCTGTTAGCGGCAGACTGGGCATTCGGACATCAGGCCAGGAGGGCGGAATCCCAGCAAACCAGAAACATCTGGCTGTCTCATGTAGCACTTTGTCAAGTCAAGTGCAGCCCAGAGCATGCGTGGTCCAGCAGAAGCACTTCAGCAGCTGCATCAGCCAAGAGCTGGCATGGTGGTTGTGCCGCGTACAGCTATGCTTCAGCTTGACCAGACGCAGGAACTTGTCCACGGATCTACTCTGGGCGCGGCATCATGCATGTTGAACAACTAGCCCATGCCTAACGAACACGCATCTGCATGGATGCCTTGGACCTTGGGTGCATGAGGCCGATCAGTGCGATCACAGGCAAGTTGGCGGTGGGCTGCACGGCGTCCAGAGTCGATATGGACAGCACGGACACAGCAGACACCGCGATGATATATAGGGTTTAACAATCAAAAGACCGTGTATTTGGTCCTGGGAGTCAGTAGAAATTTCACAGCGTGTTCCTTTCTACCCAAAAGCTCTTGCCTAAACAAGTGCAACCGCAACCCGCCCAGATTGATCTGGGATGTCTGCAACGTTGCAAGAAACATATGATAGCTTAAGCATAATTATAAACAATGAAAAAACGTTCAATCAAGTTGTGGACACAGTTTTCGCAAACTTGGACAAAAACCAGAATGGAGCGCTAGACATCAAAGAGATGCATGATTTCATCGTGGTCTGCTGCGGAACCATGGGTGTGAAGTGGGTGGAAACGCTCGGCTATACGCTCGCCTGGATTTCCTTGCATGCTCATGAATCATGGCTACTTGCTGCAGGGACCCTCCTACTCATGACCAGGTGGGGTTGCATGTGGCTTTGCATGCATGCAGTGCTGATGAGTGTGAGGCCCCCTCCCATGAACCACAATGACGCGGCTGGCAAAACAAGCATTCCACAGCGGGCGCAACAACGATGCCACAGATCAGCCCTGGATGCAGCCAATTGATGCATCTGTGCAACTTCCCTGTTGACGAACAGGCACCACATGCTGCGCATGCCAATTGCCTGCAGGTCATGCATGTGTTCAAGCATCTTGATCTAGATAATGACAACAATGTGTCCAGGGAAGAGCTGGCCGTGTTCTTGCGCCACCTGTTCAGTGAGCAGCTCAAGGTGCGGCCTCATTGCAGGCGTGGTACAGGATGCTGCTGCTCACAAGCCTTGCGTCAATGAAGGCATGGACAGCGGTGGTCGGAAAGCACTCATTGCAGGAATGTACGCTGATGGGTGTTCCTCAATGTGTTGTGTGCAGCACACGGCGGACAAGCTCAAAATCGCTCCAAAGAAGTGAACTTGCCAATGGCAGGTGCAGGGTCATCCGTCGCTTGTTATGCGCTGAGAGATTCGCCTTCACCAGCCCACACACCGTGCTAGTTCTTGACTTGCACAGCTCCACCTCATGACACATGGGGTGTAACGCAGATGCCGGCTTACCGATGCATAGTTGTGCATCAAGCTCTAGAGCCCAGTGGTTGGCACCTGTGTGCAGTATTTGCACGACAGACAGTGCATTGATGCAAAGAAACCACATGGCTGCGTGTAAAACCCAGCGTGGTGCACCGTGTGTGAGGGTGGCAGGCAAGCAGGCTGGCAGGCCAGTTGCACCATGCACACTACTGTGATGCTGAAGTGGGGCACCCTAGTGGTGGTGAGGAAGCGTTCTTGAATCAGAACAACAACCGTGCGTTCATCTTTGCAATAGGCATTGACGTTCAAGGCGTGCAAGGTCGCACAAGCTAAAAGGTTAGGGACTGCGCATTCACCAGGCTTTATTAGTTCCAAAGCACGACATGGTTTTTTGCACCGCTACACGCAAACCCTGACAGAGGCAAGAACACTAGATACGGTGCCCTGACAGATCATAGGACACGCTGATTCTTTGTTTTTGTTTTTGCAAACTACAGAAAACCTAGTCCTGACTGATCTACACCGAAATGGAGCACAGCCATTGAGGCGAGATGCTTGCCGCGTAAGTTATGGTTGTTTTCCGCAACATATTCTTGAAGAGCTTGACTAACCAACAAGTTTGCCACGTCGTTTGCACGTTCTCAGGGCGATGTCTGCAGCCAACACGAAGCTAAGGGGCACAGCCAAACACAAAACAGTATATAACCTGCAGCTAGTGACGACGCTGAGGCGAAGACCAACCTGACTTTCAGACCAACAACAGCAGCAGCAGGACCTCAGGATCATCTGCAAGGTCTAGGAGCAGCAGCGGCAACAGCAGCAGGCATGGCCAGTCACAAGCCCAAGCATCACCTGTCCGGCAACGTGCCTGATGACCATGCAGGCTGGGCAGAGGGCATCCTGTCCATAAGGGCTGAGGATGGCGCCACAGGGCTTCTCGATGAGACCTTGGCTCCAATGGACAAGGTACTTCCATCACAGGAGGCCTGATTTATGCTGCATGTGTGTCATGTGCTTGCCACTGCCTGTGGATGAGTTAATGCACTCGACGCACCTCGACCGCCCATCATTGCTCCGCAACAGGGCACAAACGGGGCAGCCAATGGCGCTTCCAAGCATGTGGCTTCGCCTGCAGCCAGCGAAGACGGTTCTGGCATGGCAGGGCATGGGGTACCGGGAGGTGCAGCTGTGTGTGCCACACGCGCTGAGGACTTTGAGGGGTGCCTGGACCATGCGCTGAAGTTCATGACGCAGGAGGTGAGACCACAATGGAGCGGAGGAGATGCTGTCTAGGTGTGGCAGAACTGTTGCTGACAGGAGGCAAGGCAGGCTCCTTAATGCGAACCTGCTGAACGTCGATGTACGGATCATATGAGGTATGAAATATTCATCCCAACAAACATTGAGCGACCTTTCCCAATCACCCCACCATCCTTGTGGCACACCATGCCGCAGTTGGATGATGTGGGTGAGGTGGTGCTGGAGGTGGGCGCGCCCGCGGGCTGGGGCCCTGTGGGCATGAGCGCCGCACAGCTGGCGGGTGTCATGCAGCGTGTCAGTACGCTGGCAGCTGCGCGCGCGGCGGTTGTCACACGGGTGCGTGCACGCTGCTGATTGGGGCCGCCATGAACGTGAGAACGTGGGAGTGGGGACGGTGAGACGCAAGTTGGGGCACTTGTGAGGTGTGCATCCGGATACGGTGGAGAGAGATCAAGGCCAGACATGTGATGCACATGTGTGTGCCTGCAGCTGCGTGACCGGGTGGTGACAGTGCAGACGTCTGGCGGCCCCATGGAGTGCGCTGTGGCAGATGTGCTGGTGCGCAAGGACCCGGTCACAGGCGGTCCCACAGTGTGCCCTATTGAGGTGCGCAGAGCAGCATGTTGCTGCCCGTAGCCGCGTGTTGCACGCGGTGGACGCCTTGCTCTTGCCTGTCACCTGCTTCCTATGGAGGGGAGGGCCCAGTGCATACTGGCATGTCATGGCGCGCCACCAGCTGCCACTGGCTGCCACTCCCCCCCTCCCCCAGGTGCGTGTGGCCATCATTGGCAACGTGGACAGCGGCAAGTCAACCATGGTGGGTGTACTCACGCGCTCCATGCTGGATGACGGCCGCGGTGCGGCACGCGCCAAGGTGTTCAAGCACCACCATGAGGAGTCCACGGGCCGCACGTCCTCCATTGGGCAGCACACGCTGTGCCTGGACGCGGGCGGCCGTGTCCTCAATGACACGCAGTTCAGGTGTGAGGGGGTGTGAGGGGTTGCAGTAGTGTGGGAAAGGGTGACATGCCTGCTTGCCAGCTCCTGCCCGCTGCGGTCCCCCGCGCCAATGTCGCCCTCCTGCTCTGCACGGGCCCTGCGCTCGATACTGGTGCACGCATGCCTGTGGTGTGTTGTGGAGCACAGGGCCACGACTTGTGGGGAGTACATCGCCAAGGCTGCCAAGGTCATCACGCTAGTGGACCTGGCAGGACATGAAAAGTATTTCCGCACCACAGCCTACGGCCTCACAGGTGCGCAGCGTGTGTGGGGTGAAGGCGAGCCTGCACAAGCACTGCTGGGCCTCCCAATGCAGGGACCATTGCCTGCCCTGCCACTTCGCCTCGCTCTCCATCAGCTGCTGGTGCATGCCGCTGCAGCACATGCAACACGGAACCCTTCCACGTCACTGCACGCACTGTACAGGTCACCTGCCTGATTACGCGTGCCTCATCGTTGGTGCTAACATGGGTGTTGTGGGCATGTGCAAGGAGCACATGGGTGTGGCCCTGGCCCTCAAGGTGATTGGATTGGGTGACATGTGTGATAATACTGATACATACTATGGTGCATCAAATGCCAGCTGAAGTATTCTTGTTTGCTATGGGCTTATAATGAACTAACAAGGCCTTGTTTGCTATGGGCTTATAATGAACTAACTACGCTTATAATGGGCGTATATTGAACAAGTTTTCAACTGCCTCTCCCTTTGGGTCCAGGGTGCTTGCACCTACCATGAGCCAGCTGAGCAAAGTGCACTTCCCACCATCATGCATTTCACTGTGACTTATGGACTGCTGTGTGCCCAGGTGCCTGTCTTCTTTGTCATCACCAAGGTTGACATCTGCCCAGAGCACATCCTGAAGCAGACGGTGCAGGTGCGACGCAGTTGTTGGTGCCAACAGCAATAAAGTGTACGCGCCACTTGCTGGCACAAGTCAACTTCTGCACCAGCGTTAGCTGTTGAACATTGCTGCCCAAAGTCTGTTGAAAGCTGCTTCCGGATTTGCTGTGGGCCAAGCAAATAAAGGCCTAGTCCGCAGCAACATGGTCCTCTGATGCACTCTCTGCACCTGTTTGTCCTCTTGCATCCTCCTCTTGCATCATGTCCTTCATGTGCCACGTGGCCCCAGGCACTGACCACCATCCTGAAGAAGCCGGGGGTGCGCAAGAAGCCGTTCCTGGTCCGCAACGTGGATGACGTGCTCCAGTGTGCGCGTGTCATGCGCACGGATGCCATCGCCCCCGTGTTCCTGACATCATCCGTGACTGGTGCGCGGGGTGGGGGTGGGGTGATGGGACTGCCTCTGTGCGCGAGCCCACAGCGGTGCTGTGGTGGGCTGTGGCAACTGTCTGCGCCCACTTTGGGGGTTCAGATGTGCACAATTGCAAACCATACTGGGTGCAGGCCGTGGCCTGGACCTCGTGCGCCTGTTCTACAACCTGCTGCCTCAGCGCCAGCGCTGGGCCGAGCGCCGGGCCACCCCTGCTGAGTTTGTGATTGACGAGGTGAAGGCGTTGGGGAGGGGAGGGGGGGGGGCTGCTGGGCTGACGGTCATCAGGGGCGTTGCGTGGCCCGCGCGTGTGGCTGTTGGGCACGGGTGGCGGGCGCATGCTTGTGTGCAAGGGTTTTGTGTCAAACGGGTACCTCCAGCCATCAGCCCAGCCTGGCTGGTGTTCCAGTTCATTGACCAGCTGGGACACACGTACAGTCTGTCAATCAGGCTCCCACCACCTGATACCACTGGCATGCCTACAACATGCGGTGCAGATATTCAGTGTGCCAGGTGTGGGCACTGTGGTGGCGGGTACCGTCAAGAGCGGCATCATCACGCCCAACATGACGCTCATGTGCGGTGCGTGGCCTCCATGTGCGGTGGCATCTGGCACCACATGTGCACTTGATCACTGCCTGGTGCCGGGCGGTGTTGACACGGGCTGTTCTATCAACTGCTGACACAGGCATAACACAGGGTGCCGCCATGCAGAAGCCGGAGACCAGCTCATAAACATCTGCAATGCATTGTGCTCTGCGCAGTCAACTGCTCACCGAATGCATGCAGCATGCCTAGCGCGTGCGTGCCTCGTCACCTGCTCATCCTAGACCCACCTGCACTCCATGCAACCCATCATATGCGCAGGCCCCGACCTCGCGGACTCCTCCTTCAAGCCGGTTGCCATCAAATCAATCCACTACAAGCGCCTGCCGGTGGCACAGGTCAGGGCGTGGCTCGTGTCCTGTGCGCATGCCCTTGCCTGCCTATGCATGCGTGTGCGCTGTTGCACGTCCTGGTACTGCAGGTGCCGGTAGGAGTTCCGGGGTTTGCAGTGTGATGTGGTGCTCGGCGAGCACATTGCGTGCACATTGTGTGTGCACCTGTGTTGCAGGTGGTGGCAGGTCAGACCGCCGCCCTGGCGCTGAAGAAGGTGAAGCGTAATGCGGTGCGCAAGGGCATGGTGTTGGCGGACGAGCGCTCAAAGCCTGCGGCCAGCTGGGAGTTTGACGCGGACATTGTGGGTGGAGGAGGACAGGTGTCGGCTGTTGCCACTGCCTGCACATACGCACATGTTATGCCCCGCTTGGCCTGCGCACAGCCACCACATGTGCACCATGATGTCAATGGTGTGGATGTGTGACCATGCGCCCCGTGCACGGTCGTCCTTGGCGTGCAGGCCATCCTCACGCATGCCACCACCATCCAGCCGCGCTACCAGGCCGTGATCCACTGCGAGATCATCCGCCAGGCCGCGCGTGTCGTGGCCATGGACTGTGAGCGCCTGCGCTCGGGTGACCGCGCATGTGTCCGCTTCAGGTGTGTTGGGCGCTGCGAGTGCATTCGGTGGTATGGACCAGACATGCACACCACCATCCAGCTGCAGGCAGCGCAGCAAAGCACCCCTTGACCAGGCGCGTATCGTGTGTGCCTGCATACGCATGTGCCTCCATACATATGTGGCTCCATATGTTTATGTGTTGTGCCTGTTATGCTGCCCCTGCGCCCTTAGGTTCCTGCAGCGCCCTGAGTACGTCCCGCTCAACGCGCGGTTTGTGTTCCGGGAGGGCCGCACCAAGGGCATCGGCATCGTGATTGGCACCCAGGCTGGTGAGCCGCTGCCCCCCATGCCGCCCACACTGGTGGCCGCTCCTGCTCCTGCTGCTGCGAGCGGTAGCGCTGGTGCTGCAAATGGTAGCACTGGTGCTGGTGCCAGCGGCAACGGCGCAGCTGGGGGCACAGAGCGCAAGAGCTTAGAAGGCGCGTGAAGTGGCTGGGTGCTCTCATCCCGCTGACGCGGAGCTGAACAACAGCATCAGGCGTCCTAGACATGGCGTGCACATGTAGCGTCGGCAAGGTCCAGGGGTGTACTTGTATCAGGTGGATGTGTGGGGCATGTGTCCCGTTGTAGTGCTGTACAACTCGATGCTATCAATGCCTGTACTTGATGTACAACTGCATATACCTTGTGTATCTGATCTTGTCGGTTGTTGCCAGGCGACAGCAATGTGGATGTGACTGGTGAAAGGGGCTAAACCTGATAGGCCGTGCGGGGTGTGGTTGGAAGGCTGCATACATACGATTCCAAGTTGCCCGTGCGAGACGAGTAGCATGTGCATGCTATCCATTTGTGTTAAAAGAGATGAAAAAGGAGATCATCATTGGCTGCGCCTGCCCTCGGAGCTACAGAATCTATGCTTATGCATACTGTGCACAGGTGTACTAACAGGACCATGTGCAGATACAGAACTCCATGCCCATACTTCATATGCACGCATGTGGCGATACTGAGCTCTTGTAGGCAATCATGGCTGGTGCTCCAGGTATCTCATGCATGGGGGCCTAGACCGTTTCGACCAAAGGCCGATCGTAACAAGCAACCACCCAGATCCCCACTCCTCAGAGCATATGCGATTGCTCGAGGTTCAGATTTTGGCTTTAGTGACCCTTGGTGGAACTGTGTTTTCTCTGTGATCATCAAGTGCCTGGTGAATAGCCTTTGTACCTCGTTGCCTTCTAGTCTCTCCCAGCACTCCATATTAAAAAGTTTCGATTGCGAATCCGACACAGACAGCCTCTTACAATAACATGCAAACCCACACTGACGCCATGAAGGGAGCATGTGTTGAAAGTCAAGATTTATGAGGCTGCATTAGACAGGTAAGCTCTCTCGTGGCTCTTCTTGCCTGCAGACAGGCTGGGATAGGACAGCCTGGGCGGAGAACAGGTAGGGAAGAGGCCCTACATTGCGTTTCGCGTGGTTCATAGCCAGGCAGTTCCATTGGGACAAAAAGAGCTTCCCAATCCAACACATGGAACCCCCCACGTGCACACATGGTACGTACATGGATATCCGCGCGCAGTATGCAAGGGCCCGGGGGCTCTTCAGGTCCCAGGGCAACGCGCCCCTGTCGCCTCTGAATCTGCCGCTTGTCCGGCTGTCCAGTCAAGTGAGTTCGTCCCCATGATGCCATGCATGGCTGCTGCCATAAATGTCGGCTTTGCTGAAAAGCGCCCCGTGCAGCAACAATGTGGGAGGTCGCAACAGCGTTGTGCTGCAGAGCTTGGAGTCACATGGGGTGCACATGCTCCACATACCACGCAGGAAGAAAAGACGATATGCGGGCGTGGGATCGAATCAGCTTCTGGCAGCCTCGCAGTTTTAGGAAAAACGCAGTTGCGGTTGAAAATGGGGACCGTGCGAGCAAGCAGAGCTCGAAGAAGCAGGACCCCATTGCTATGCTTGACTTCGCCAACCACGAGCTCGATGAGCTGACCAGTGCCGCAGAAGTGCAAAGGCAAACGCGTAATGGCAGGGGGCCAACAGGAAGTGAGAATGGCCATGCATCCCATGCTGGCACCGTGCCCAGCGCCTTGTCCAGCGGCGTGCACGGCATGGGCCCCCCCGGCACCAACAGCAAACATGCTGCACCAGCATTGCAACCTGGCCAAGCCACAGCCACAGCCAGCCTGTCTACGCCATGCGCACCATCACGCTGCGCCTCGTCACAACCAGCGCAGTCGGCGGCCGGTCCTGTGGGGCCATACTCATCGCTGCTGCCCGGCCACACGCAGCCGCAGGATACAGCCTCTGCACCATCAGCTACCCCACATGCAGCCCCTTCACCGCCCAGCTCAACATTGCGCATGGTGCAAGGCGCATCACAAGGGAGGGAGCTGACGCCCGCGCCCGCACCCTCGTACACGCAACCTGCGCCCCACAACCCCGCGTTTCCGCTCATCATGAGCATAGGCGGCCTGCATGACATGGAGCCAGGTGCAGCGATGGGCAGCAGCCACATTGCCAGCTCCCTGTTCCAAGGCCTCAGCAGCGGTCCCCACCCCCATGCGCCCCCCGGCATGTGGCCCGACAGCACACACAGCCTGGGGCTGGCCGATGCCGAGTCCCACCCCGAGCCTGGATCAGCGTTCAGCCCGCCCTCCATGGGGGGTATGCAGCACCTGTCAGCCCTGCATGGGGCCCCACTGGGCCCCCTCGCTGCCTTCCCCATCGCTGCATCCCTCGGCTCTCTGGAGGGTGGTGGCATGCCAAGCTATCGGCAGGGATTGGGCCCCTCACGGGCCTCAGCACACGGTGGGCAGGGGTCTGGGTCGGCACATGCGTCAGGCTCGGTCCATGACTCCAGCCACTCCACGCTCATTTTCAAGGTGGTGCCAGGCAGTGGCCCCAGCACCAGCGCCTCCCTGCACCATGGCATGGCAGTGGCAGGGGTGGACAGCACCGGGTTTGCAGGCAGTGCAGGTGTAGCGGGGGGAGGTGGGCGGCACGCCTCATCACTCACACACCCACGGCAGCATGCGTTCCAGTTCGAAGCACCCGCCATGTCCCTGGCAGCTACTCCCCCCGGCGTCATCCCAGCTCCCATACCCCACCTGATTACAGCTGCAGCGGCTGGTGCTGCTGCAGTGGGTATGCCAGCCGGCAGCAGCAGGGGTGGTGTGGCAGCGGGGCGGCCACCTGGGCACACGCACCCTGCCGTAGCACTACACCGGGGCGGTAGTGGCATATGCACAGCTGGGCTATCCAACATCGGCGCGTTTGTGGGCGATGGCCTCAGCAGCCGGCTACCAGCTGTGAGCCCTTCCGCCTTTGTGGGGTCATCAGTTGCCAGGGAGCCAGGGAGCAAGGAGGGGCTGTTGACCAGCAGTGGTGTCCCCAACACCGGCAGCATGCCCAACGTCAGTGCGGTGCTCGTCACATCTTCGCTGCAGTGCAGCAGCCTGCTGGGAGCACAGGGCTCCATGGGGGTGGGGCAGCTGGGGCCCCTGGCAGGGGGCCATGCCACAGGCGTGCTGTCAGGGGTGGGGCCGCAGCACGTGGTGCACTACCCCGGGGCGCTGCCACACCACGAGCGGCTGCTGCGCTGGAGCGCAGCACCCCGGCACAAGACATTCATGATGCACCAGGGCGCCAAGCCGCTCAGCTCGACGGAGATGCTGATGCTGCGGCAGGCGGCAGTGCGGCAGGGCTCCGCGCCCGCGGGCATCCCAGCTGCGGCCGGCTCGCACTCCCTGCAGCACTCGCTGCAGCACACGGGGTCCATGAACCAGCGCGACCTGCTGCTGCTGGCGGCGGAGGCAGCGGGCGTGGCGGCGGCCAACCCGGGAATGGCGGGGGCTGCGGTCACCGCGGGCAACGTGACCAGCACCGCGTCACAGGATGGGCTGGTGTACATGCACGCACTGGGGGCGCCCGCGTCTCGGGACAGTCTGGTGTCTGGGACCATGCGCCGCAGCTCCTCGCGCATCCTCACCTCCATGCCCGCCATACACCCGCTCCTGGCCTCTGGCCACATGCCACAGGCGGGGGCCTACACCAACATTGCCGCGGTGGCCACAGCCGCTGGGCCCACGCCCGACGCATCCCAGCTGCTGCCGCTGCGCCGCTTCCCACATGCACATGCGCATGCGCACGGCACATCCACCCACCCCTACCTGCCGTCAGCTGCTGCCGCGGTGCCGGCCCTGAGCCTGCAGCGCATCAGCATCAACACCAACGCCTCTGCCCGCACTTCATTTGAGGGGCCGCACGCTGGCGGCCACCCGGGCAGCCACACACCCCGCACCCCCACCTCCACCTCCCTGCAGCTGGGGGCCGCTGACATGGGCGGCATCCCCACCTCCCTCTCAGGCACCTGGACGTGCGCACCCACGTCGGTCGACTCGTTTGCACAGCGGCCCGAGCTGGCGGTTGATTTCTCATCCGTGTATGGGGGTGGCGCGGAGGACGACCTCGACTCCATGCTGTCGTACATGCTGGTACGTGGCGATGCGCATGCAAAACGTCGATCTGGTTTGTGTGGCTGGGATGTGCACTCTCAGTTGTCTTGGGTCACCACTGCTCTGCTCCCCAGATCCCCCCCATGCACCCGGGTTGGGTTTTCAATCAACGGTTGTGTTCACTGCCGCTCTGCTGCACCCCCCGTCCCCCACAGGCCGACCCGCTGGCCACAGGCACCGCCATGTACCTCCCCGACAACCTGCGCCGCCTGCAGGAGTACCTGCAGGTGCTGTCCCTGGAGGGCGGGTCGCGCGACAAGTACCTGTTTGTCGCGCGGCAGCGGATCCCTCCGGCGGGCTGCCGCATGGTCGGCGGCTTCCTGGCGGCTGTGCATGGCGTGCGCGTGGTCACGCTCACCCACGCGGGCATCAATGACGAGGGTGTGGAGCAGCTGGCCACGGCCCTTGCCTCAGCACCTCACTCTGACCTGTGGGTGCTGGACCTGAGGCACAATCGGATCAAGGATGCTGGCGCGGTTGCGCTCGCCAAGCTGCTGTGTGGGGCGCCACCTGCACCCTCCACACCGCGTGCAGGCAACAGCCTGAATGGTGCGACCGGCAGCCTACGCAGCTCGGTGAACGGAGGCACAGGGCACGGCGTGCCAGGGACTGCGTGCTTAGCCGCTGCGGCCAGCTGCAGCAGTGGTGCGGCGGCAGGCCATAGTGGTGGGGCAGGCAGCGGGGGTACAAGCGGCGCTGCAGCAGGCACATGCAGTGGTGCAGGATGCGCAGCACATGCCATGCAGCTCAGCAGCGTGGCGGCGCTCAGGCGCAGCGCGAGCAGGCAAAGCGTGTTGAGTGACGGGCAGAGCGGCAGCCACGCGACCCGCTGTCTGGCCAACCTGCGCGAGCTGGTGCTGAGCCACAACAGCATTGGGGACGAGGGCGTGCTTGCCCTGGCTGATGCGCTGGGCCACAGCAGCACTGCGCTGCGCATCCGCATCGGCCACAACTCGGCCGGCGCCGACGCGCTGCGCGACCTGGCCAGTGCGCACCTGGCCAGTGCGCACAAGAGCCGGCGCAGCCGCCGTGCGCGCAGCCGCAGCCGGCACTCCCTTGGGCACACCTTTGCCGCTGTGCCAGGGGCCTCACAGCTGACGGCCCATGAGCTGGCAGAGGGGGGCGCTGGAGGTGGGGGGCGCAGGAGCAGCAGCCCTGGGGGCCACACGTGCTGGGTGCCCCCGGGTCTGGAGCTCACGGATGGGACAGATTCTGGCGGGGAGGACTGGGTGGGTGCACGCCGTGGCGCCGGCACGCAGCAGGCACGGGGTCTGTGCCAGAAGCAGGCGTCCATGCACCGCCTGGGTACTGCAACGTGCGCAGCGGACGGCGCCATGCTTGCCGGCGTGCTCCCACCGCCGCCCTCGGCGCTGTTCAACCCCGGTGCTGCCGCCCACCTCGCCCACCCCGCGCCACCGCCCCTCTTCACCACCACAACAATCACGTCAGGGGGCACGTGGGGCTGCAGTACTGCTGGTGGTGGTGCTGCTGCCGGTGGTGCTGGAGCCATGCCTGACGGCGTTGTTGCAGCACAGCTCCCCCCTGCTGCACTGCTGAGCTCCCACACCAGTGTGACTTCTGTGGGGGAGGCTGCAGCGGGCGGCCTGCTGTTGGCAGGCGGCGTGGGCGGCTGTGGTGTGCCCCTGGGCTCCATGAACGCACACGCGCTGAACACTGGGTCCTCCGCCTCAGGGGTGCATGCGCTTGGGGCGGACGATGAGGTGACGCAGATGAGCACTCTGGTGCGGCTGCTGGTGGAGCCCGCGCTGCCACATGAGCATGACGTGGCGGGCATCATCGGTGCAGCCATGCTGGCGGCTGAGCAGCGGCGGCGGAGCGGCGGCAAGCCACATGAGCCCTGCAGCCATGATCATGCTGGTGCAGGTGGAGCAGACGCAGGTGGGAGTGCGCAGCATGGGCCGGCCAGTGCCCCTGCACTGCCGACATGCAGCCACGGCCTGCCCAGTGCCTCTGCCCCTCCCGGTCCCAGCTCCCAGCACACCCTGGGCTCCTACCCAACCCCCAACACCCTTAGCAGCCTGCCTCCAGCCCTGCACACCCTGGCTGGGTCCTACAGCACACAGGTGCCCAGCTCGCCCACCCCCACCGCCTCTGTCGCAGACCTGCAGTACTTTGCAGATGTGCTGTCGGCCAAGGGCTACGAAGTCATTGTGTCCTCATCCTCGGGGTCTGCTGCGCCCACCGACTGCCTGCACAACCTGCGCCACCGCTTCCTCACAGTCATCGTCCCAGGCCCGCCTGGCGCGGTGGGGGCGGGTGGGGTGCTGGACGATGTGGCGGTGGATGAGGCGCTCATCCCTGCTGTGCTCAGCCCCCGGCACTTGGGCAACATGGCCCACGCTGGTGGGACTGGTGCCGGTGGTGGGGTCCAGCCGGGGGACATCGCAGCGCAGGTGGAAGCCCTGGTGTCGTTTGACATGCTGGGCGCGGGGGGCATGGGCGATGAGCTGGGAACCTCGGCGCTGGCTGCGCTGCCCGTGTCAGCCGCGGCAGCAGCACGCGGGCCCAGCAGCTCTGGTGCCGTATTACACCCTCACACCTCAGCCCACGCCGCCCCCATGGGGTTCCACGCCAGGCGGCCTGCCACGGGTGGCAGCGGGAAGCCGATGGGAGTTGGGGCCATGGGGATGGAGCTGTACGGCATCATGGAATCCACCCCGTTTGGTGCCGACTCATCAGATGGCCACCTGACAGAGGTCACGGCAGCACATGGGAGTGCCAGCACCCTGCCTCATGGCAGTGCCAGCACCGTGCCCAACGACAGCTCAAGCACCTTACCCCATGGCAGCGCTAGCACCGGCCCCAGCAGCCAGCGCAGCCCCCAGTCAGTCGTGTGTGGCACAGCGCCGTGTGCACTGCTGGGCCAGCAGGCAGCGGGGCGTGTGAGTGAGTGCGGGAACAGCCCAGGCCCTGGCCGCACCAGTGCAAGCAGCACCAGCAGTGTTGCGCGGCTGCAGGCTCTCCTGGGGGTGGGGGAGGCAGCGGAGCTGTTACCTGGTGTGGCGGGGCTCACGGGGCCTCCCGCATGCCCCATGAACCGCCTGCAGGCGCTGGTCACCGTGTGCGACAGCGGCATGCAGCCTGCAGCTGCAGGGCCAGGTCCAGGTGCCAGTGGCCATGGGGGCGTGGACTCCCAGCAGCGCACCAGCCACATGGGTGCCAGCTCAGCTGCAGGTCTGGGCAGTGGGCAGGTGCAGCCCAGCGCCTCCACACAGCCCAACAGCGTGGGTGTGGTGGCGGACGTGCAGGAGCAGCGCTTGCAGCTACCGCCGCAGCCCACCAGCACCGACAGCCTGGGGCGCACCGGCAGCCTGGGCATGGCTGCGCTCCAATTTGGTGGGGTATCCGTTGGGGGTCCCGCACCAGTCCCGGGGACAATGGGGGCAGGGATGGGGGCTGGTGTGTGGGAGCTGCCGTCGTCTGCTGGCTCACTGGCGGCTGCCATGATGCCGCTGGGTGTGACGGGGGATGTGCGGATCATTGTGGACCCCACCTTCAGGTGCGCAGATGTCAGCGGCTGGCGCATGTAGCACAGCGCTGTGCAAGCTCAAGGCTGGGGTCAGGGTGATGGGTGCTGCATGCGTGGTGTACTCCAGGGGGCACGACTGCAATAGTGCATCCTGACGTGCTGGCGGGGTGGCTGATGCGTGACTGGTGGCTGTCATGGCATGGAAAGCGCAGCTGTTGCTCATGGCTTCGTGCATGCTTGTGCAGCAGTGCGCATTTTGTGCCACTGCAGCTGCACTGCTGCCCACCCATGCTGACTCGCATGCCCAGCCTCTCCTGTCATGCTCAGGACGCTGCCCTCCCCCATCACCTCCCCCCCGCCCACCTCCCCCTTGCAGG
>QAXD01000188.1:74005-104681 GCA_004335575.1 Haematococcus sp. NG2
CAGCTGCAGTACTGTACTGCCTGGTGTACAGCACAGTGCAACATATCAGCTGGTGGGGGTGGACCTTTCAGCTCCCACTGTGCCTGCTTGTAGGGTACCAACTTCCAGCCAGCCTAGGTCGTTACACCACTGTGATCACACAGCATTCCATACACCGCCCACCAGCACCAGCCCACACATGAGCAGCATTCCAGCCAAGCTGCATCAAGGGGCATGGATCTGTGGATACATGTGGTCATGGTGATCCATATTGAGCGCTCCATTCAATCCCCATCCCTCCCCTCAATTCCTGGTGTCCCTTGATCATCACTCCCTACTCCATGCCATCGGTCTTTGTTCCATGCATCACAGCCCAGGCCTGCGTGCCCACTTGTCCTCCCATTCCCCTCCCATTTCTGCTCCGTGCCCTTCTGTACTCAGCGATCCAGTTCCCAACGCCCAGTGTTATGCTGCTGCTGCCTTGCATCACTACAAAGTTAAAACTAAAGCAGTGGGTCAGGGTCAGGGTGCAGCTAGGCAGCTGCCCAAGCTGCGCAGCCTATCCAGCATGCCACGACAGCTAAGCACGCGCGCCCCATTCTCGCAGAGGGGTGCACAACACATGACACAAGGCCCCGCGTGCCTGGGCTGATGGGTCACAGGGGGTGGTGAGGCTGATTGTGGTGGCCATGGCAGTGTGATCTGCACAGGGCGTGTGCCGCAGCTGATGTCCCACAGCGCTGGCAGACCATGCAGCATGTGCACTGGTGTTGGTGCTGGTGCTGGTGTGGTTCCATGCCTGAGCTCGCTGACTACAAGCTGCCTGTTGCTTGTGGCTGGACGGTGGATGCCTTGCAGTGCACAGCACGGCATGGGTGTAGATGGAGTGGTGCAAGGCTGGAACGGGTGCAAAGTAATGAGGTGGGGCAGCTGCAGCACGCACTTGCAGACAGCACACAGCACACTGCGCACAGCATGCAGCCATCCACCTGAGCATCACTGGTGCATCACAGCGCATCCACAGCCACCAGGTCAGCGCTCTTGAGAGCCTCCTCGCTGCCCTGGTTGCCGTCCTCCAGTGGCAAGATGCTGGCTGCCTCAAAGTCCACCAGCTTGACAGCCCCGCCTCCCCCCCTCACTAAGTTGGCACGACAGATATCGCCATGCACCACGCCAGCCGCGTGCAGGGCGCACACGGCCGCGCACGCTGCCTCACGATCCTCAACCCCCATGGTACCCTCTTCTGACAGTGGGCATCCCTCCTCTGACAGTGCCAGGAACAGCGCGCCTGTGTGGTAGAACTCCCCGGCCTTCAGCAACCGAGGTGTGCACACACCCTGGGCACCCTGACGCCCAAGGTGCTCATACACGCGCCACTCGTGCTGCATGGCCTCCTCCGAGCCTGGGAAGCGTGGGTCAAACACCTTGACCACAGCAGGTGCACCGCCCACGCTGCCCTGCGCACCCAAAAGCGACCACACCAGACATCCCAGGTTTGCAAACACAGATGACCCGAAACTGGTTCGATGGCTTGCAGCTGCTGGTCAGCAACCACACCACCATGCAAGCTTGAGATGCTAATTTACAAATGCACAAAGCATCACCCTGCAGATGTGCCCATGTAAGGGGTGGTTGGGTGGGTATGCATGGTGCAGGCGCACCTCCAGGATCTTGCCGTAGCGGGTGCTGCTGATCACCCAACCCGTGAGGCCCACACGCGCAAAGCTGCACAGCTGCGGCTGCGTGTGGCTGTGGTGAGCAGGTGAGCCAGAGGCGCACGGCACACCGGGGGCTGTGTAGCTGGTGCTGCTGCCATTGCTGCGGCTACTGCCAACATCCATCTCCACATGCTCCGTGTGTACACTGGGCGGCTCTGGCCCAACTCCAGCCCCAGCCCCAGCCCCAGCCTCGCCCTGGTCGCCAGGTGCGTGCAGCTTGCGCCGCTTGGGCGGAGGCGGCTGTGGTTCCTGCCCCTCAGCCTGTCCCTCTGCTGCCTGCCCAGATGCAGGATCACGGTCCCGGTGCGGCGAGTCGCCCGCTTGCCCTGCACCTGGCCCTGTGGTGTCGCTCGCAGGAACCTGGTCGCGCGACAGCCCCGCCTGCCAGCCTTGCCGCTCGTGCGCCAGCTTGAGCAGCAGCAGGAAGGCGAGCAGCATCTGCCCCAGCCCGATCGCAGGGCTCACAACCAAGGCCTTGTCAAGGACATCCCTCGACCGCTGCACCAGCACGCACACATTGTGGTTGGAGATCATGCCGACGGGCACTTCGTCCAGAACCTGCAACAGGGCACAGCCAGGAGCAGCAAGGTGAGAGCTCACGTCATAGTGATCAGTGAACAATGCAATTCAGCAGAGGGGTGTTAAGCATGTGTAACAAGCATGACGACGCATCGGGTCCAGGAGAAGTACACGGTGTCATCATGTTAAGTGGCCTGCGCATGTGCATGTGTCGCGTGCATGTGCATGCATCCTGAAGCCAACCCACCATGTCTCCAAACAGCTGTTGGAAGGCAGGCTTCAGATCTGCTTCCCGTTCAGGTGGAAGGGTGGCAGGGTCCTCCCCCTCGTGCAGGTCCCACTGCCACTGCCCCTTGATCTCCACACAACCAAGTATGAGGTCCGAGCGCGCCTGCTGATCCAGACTCACATTCCGGGTGGGCCTGGGGTCCACTTCATGCTGCACTCCTGCCGGGCGCTTGCGCACCACCCAGTCAGTGCAAGATGCGCTGCGTTTGCTACCACCGCCAATGAGCTGGGAGCTGAGCCCCATATCAGCTGCCACAGCATTGGGGATGAGACACATGAAGCCCATAGGGCCGCGCACCTCGCACTCATCTGCAGCGGGCAGGAGGCTGGTGCTGTGTGCAGACCCTGGCAGGCTGATGCCCCTGTACTGCGGTATGCTGTCGTCCAGCTGGGCCAGCAGGGATTCCAGCTCCTGCTGGAAGTGGGGCCACTGCTTCAGTGATGTATATGTGCGGCGCTTTGCTCCCTTGGTCTTGCCGCTGCTGCGGCGTGGGCTGGTACGCATAGGGATGGGTGGGACACGTGTTAGCATGACCTGCCGTGCAGTCATGAGCGTAGCCTGAGATGCTCCACCTGCACCGCACAAGTGCAAGGTGTTGGAACTAGTTGGATGTGTGCAACGCCGGTGGAGGGTCCTATGGCAAAATATCACCCAGAACAATGCATTGTGTGGTTGCAATGACCACTGGCAAGGCTGAACACTCGTGCAAATGGTGTACAAACCTGCCACCGCCTTGTTGACCTCCTCCTCGAGGAATCCCACAATGTAGTCAAGGTCCCAGCTTGATTTCACCTTGGCAAGCGTATCATTAGGCAGACGATCAATTTTTGACCGAAGGCGGCCCAGCTCCCGCCGCTCGGGCGCACCCAGTGCCTGCCTGGCAGCCTCATCAATTGCCGCGTATGCGTCCTCCCGGGCGAACGACATGGTATCACCTGTGGTGGCAGGGTACAGCCAGGCGAGAAGTGGCAAGGCCGCATGAGGCACGAGAACAGGGTCGGGTGTGAAGCAGGTGCGGCTGCATGTGCTGATGTAATTTGAGAAGAAGGCACAGCCGTGCATCATGTCATGCATGCCTTTGCACCGGCCTGGCTGCACCGTGCTGAGCTGCGAGCTGCTGCCCGTTGACCTGTACAGCACTACCCAAGTTGGGTATGCACATGAACTCTATTGCTGCTGAGGCGGGGGCTGCTTTTCCCAAGAAAACAGCTATCTGCATCCCTGGATGACTCAAGCCTGTGTTGTGCTGTGTTGGCTGCTGCGCGTCCCAAGGGAACATGGGCCGTGTGCCCATGGATGCATGCTGGGCCATGCAGCTCTCATGTGCTGACCTTGAAGGCCTCGCACGGGCCTGAAATTACTTTGGCTTGCGGTTCGCGGAAGGGTTCGCGAACGCACTTCAGCACAATTCTAGGCACTTCGGTCCGCGGATTGCGAATTGCAGCACAGCCAGCTAATTGCCCCTGTTCAGGCACCTCTCCTATGCTCACCTGAATCCTTGGAAGCACTCCAGATCACCCCCATTGCGTCTGGTCTCGGTAGGCCCTTTTAGGCGCATTAAACCTTTTGGTTCAAGCCCTCGGTTTAGGCGCCCTTTTAGGCCCTTTTAGGCGCATAAAACCTTTTGGTTCAAGCCCCGCGAACCTAACTAATGTTCCTGTTTGTAGTACATATCAGCCCTGCACAGTTTGAGGAGGCTGTCGTGGATTGGCATGTCTGTGGACGGCGCAGGCGCACAGCAGCCGGACAGGTGCGCTGGGGAGTGTGTGCTGGGCAGGAGGGCACGTGTTGTGTGGTCATGGAGCTGCACACAGCACCACAGCTGCTCCCTCTGCGGGGGTTGGGCGGGAGGGCGTGTGGCGCAATCAGGGCAAGCCATTAGGGTGGGTCACATTGGGTGTGCCGGATCAGTGATGACACACCACTGCACCCTGCCTGCGCAGGACCTCGGCCCCGCTGCGGCCTCCGCGCGTGACTGATCCCGGCGAGGGTGCCCTGCTCCCTTTGCCCGTGCAGCGCCCGTGTCCGCAGCCGCCGGCCTCACCGTTGGCGGTGTGGGCGCTGCAGGTGGTCCAAAGGTACACTCCCCACTGCGCACCAGCTTCACAGGGGGTGGAGCCGCCCCCACGCCCTGGCCCCTGCCGCCTGGTGGCTCCACACCCAGCAGGGGCCTCTGGTGGCCAAGATCATGGGGTCACATGCCGCCTTTGCAGCCCAGGCGCCCAGGCAGGTGAGTGGGCTGGGTCAGCCCAGGGACGTGTCGCAGGCCAGCAGCGGGGCCGTGCCCGCAGCAAGCGGACGCTTCCAGCGCGCCTCCAGCCTGCGCGCCTCAGCCAACTTCATCCCAACACCAACACCCGGGGCGCCGGGCAGCAGCGGCAGCAGCCAGGGCAGGGTGGCTGCACACATGGAAGCCGTTGGCGGCGCCGTGAGCCGTGTGCCGGGCACCTCCCCTACTGGCAGCCCCCATGGCCATGGCGGCGGCGCGCTGGCTGCCCCTCCGCCTTCACTCACACTCTCAGGGCTGGGGCCCAACAGCCGTCCCAGCACAGGTGCTGGCAGCGCGGTCCGTTCACCTACCACTGGCAACAGCCCTCGGTCACGTGGCCTCTCACGGGCTGCCCTCACGGCTGGGAGGAGTAATGCGTCAGGGAGTGAGGATAAAGAGGACAATGTGGCGTCACCCAAGGTGCCACAGAACCCCTGGGTTGCACGCAGGCTGGGGCTATGAGGCACGCAGTTGGCTGTTACTGAGGCTTCTGCTGGAGCTGCTTGGTGCTCTGTACCCACCCAGACAATTCCTTTGCTGCTGCTCGTGTCCTGGAAACAGATGTGGCACACGCCGCACTGTAGCATGCTGGGCTGACTATAGAATGCAGGCAGCGAAGGAGGAGGAGCTGCTGTGTTGCGTGGTTCAACAGGCATACCATGGGCCTGCTGCTCTCATCTCTGGCTGTACATGGCAGCCAGGGCATTTATCATAACTGATATGTTCACCTGCGTTTGACTGCGTGGACCCATCCCATATGATGGTGTGGGTCCCCCGCCTGGGCTGCAACACCCAGGGCACACCTCAACAAGTGCAGGGGCCAAGGCACAGTTGGTTGGGGTGCGGGCTGTGCTGAGATGTGAGCTGCTGAGAAGATGCAGCTCATGCCTCACAGCCTGCAGCGTGTGGTGTGGCCCGGCATCGGGATTGGAATGAATACAAGACCACACACAATGTTGTGTGCCCGTCTGCTGTAGCCAGGCTCAACTAAAGAGCGTCCTTTTCTGCAGCCGCACTGCTGTGCAGCTGCTCTGCTACTGCAGTGCCATAGTTTCTGTACCTTTCATGCCACATGCCTGAACACTGCCACGTTCACCGCCATCAAACTACCTTATCCACTGGATATCATCCTCCTTTTCCTCCCCATGGCCCATCCGGCTTTTAATTTGCAGAGCGTCTTCATGGCCCTGATGTGACCAAGTTGATATTTTGTTTTGCTTGCAAGTGTCAACCGCAGTCATTCTTCACCCTGCTCAGTGCCTTTCATCACACACGAACGCACCCCGCCCTGTACCACCTGCTGGTTTTCTGGCATGCTTGTGGAAGCTTGCCACATCACAACAAGTTGTGAGTGCCCCAGACTGGCACAGGCGCTGTGTAATGTTGTTGTTGTTCTGTGTAACAGTAACATCCGCTGCAGTGGCTGACTGCGGTCAACACCCCAACGTCATGCATGAGCACCGCACCAAACACTGTCACCACATGACTGATAACAACAGCTGTCAGCGGCAGCAGGCTTCCAGCTGTTAGTGCCAAGAGCCCATGAAGTGAATGTGGCTAGGCGTGAACTGGCTAGTGCGTAGAGGTGACGCGGGGGGCCGAGGGGGCGACACCTGCGACCCTGAGCCAATACTAGGTCAGTGGTTGCTGGCCCATTCACACCACAATTTGCATGTTGTCTGCTCCTGCCTTGGCTTTCCAGCAGCTGCAAGTCACTGCATAACATTGGGGTTTTGCATGCCTACAAGTATAGTGCACAGAGCAGCTGACGGTGCTGCTGGGAGCTTGCCCCACTAAAGCAAGCCGCAAGATGCCCTTCGGCTCCACTGACGTCGTGTAAAGCAATGTTTCTTACATAACAATCCACAAGCCAGTTTTGGGTACATTGATTGTTTGGTGATGACAGGGTGGCGCAGCACACCTGCCCCCTTTGTGGTTGCAGCAGCCACCGGCGCACACACTGTACTCAAGAAGGCACGCATACAGTAACCAACTGACATGGTCAACAACCACGACGTGACCAAAGCCCCGTGCGATTGGACCAGGGCCCACCGGGTGTAAGAAGCGGTGGGTACGCGGTGCACGCCCATGATGCAAACACAGCAGATACCTTACATACAAAACGAAGAGTCCGAGAAGGGAATGCCTGAAAAAGTGTGTGCAAAGCACTGATGCGGCAGCATGGTGGCTACCACTCAGCTTGTGGCATGCACCACTGAACCCTGCACTCGGTCCACGTCACACCTTGCACCCTCCCATCAACCTGCCACCCAACACCAGACAATCACCAACATGCACACAAGGCCGCTGCATACACCTAGCCCACACCCAGCGCAGAAGCATAGCTCTGCGCACACAGGCCTGGGTTTGAGAAGCCGGGAGGCAGGGCGCTGCCAAACCCCATGTTGATGTACAAGACAACACGTGAACGGCTGCACATCTTGTGACGAGTAATGTGCACCACACAGCCATCACCAATGCGGTGCACAGAGCACCTCTCTCGCTGGTCGTGAGCCGACCTGGACATGAGTCATGAATCAGCTCTGTACATGTAAACCATGGGCACATGAGGTGCCATGCTGCTGGCGCCGTGGACTGCCTGCTGTAGAGCCTGCTTGGCACACCGATGCAGCATGACTCGAGCGCCAGCCATTGCACAACAACTGTGCATCGCATCTGGCAGCACCCGCACATGGCATCAAGCCCCGCATCCTGCCAGCACCACCAGGAGAACAGCCGTGCCGTCACACAGCAAACACCATTGCGCACACCTGCATCTGCCTGGCGTGATCACGCACTGAGGGGGCGCATGTACAACACAGCAGCACAGAGGCGACCCTGAACGCTCTGAGCGCTGTGAACCTAACCCTGATCATATGGGGCACTGCGCCATGGGCAGCAGGTCAGAAGGAACAACCCGAGAAGAATACGGAAAAAGTCAAGAGGTGCAGAGGGAGAGAAAGAGAGAGATACACAGGCAGAATGGTAGAGACACAGACAAGAAACATATAATGAATCCTGGCAGCGCTCACAACCAGCTAGCAAGCGAACTAGTGTGCTTGTATGCCCGCGGCCTGGGACGCATGCACAGCACTGCAAAAGAAACACCAGAACCCCCTGATCCTGGGGACAGAAGACCTTCTTTAACTCCTGCCTATATCAGCATCACACACCCAAATCACGCGCTGTGCGGCGCGATGTGTGATGGGACTTCTCGCTACAGCCATCAATGCCGTGGCCCACACTGACCCGATGTGCAATAAACACCACAAGCCCATGGGCACAGGGGCCAGCCGTGCATGCACAGGGACACAGCCAGGACAGGAGACCCAACAAATGCCCACTTGATGCACCTTCATGACTGGCATGGCCAGCGTGGTCCCTTCCAAGGCCATGCGCCAAACGCCGGCAGGGCCCACAACTGTGTTGTTTGCCAGTTCTCATCCACGCCATGCAACAGCCTGCAACAACATCTACACAACCAGGTGCAAAACCACAAACATAACCAGCACCTTCCACAGACCCTGATAACAAGCAGCCTGCACAGACCTCCCACACCCAGCTGCAGCAGTTGGGAACCCTTGCAGCCAATTAACCACCCTGCACACGCTACACAGCCCATGTGCCGTGGCGGCAGCGTATGTATCACTGTGCTCTACGTGTGCAACAGCGCAGGCTGCGGTGGATGGTGCAAGATGTCCCTCCCACCTGCCAACCCACATAACAGCCATGAAACACCCAGCCAAAGATCAATGGCCACCACAGCCTAGCCCTGGGCTGCCGTCCTGTACATTCTGCAATCCCCCGCAACAGCAAGTTTGAAGGAGGACCGCACCGATGCCAGCCAATGCGACACCGGTTGCAATTTGGCGTCTGAAACCCCACAGCACGCACAACATGAAGTACATGCCCAAAGATGACATGGCAGGGGTGGGGGTACTCATAGCACCTGGCGTTGTGCGCATGTTCAACCCAACTGCGCACTGTTGCCGCACGACCACAGCACCAAAATTGCGTGAGCACCTTCCAACTCCCCAGCCACAGGTTACAAATGCTTGGGCAGCCTTGTCTCAAATGCAAGCAAACCCACCATCATGGTTACCTCTCATCAATGCGCGCGTAAACCTCAGCGCCTATCCACCCTGTATAGCCAGGGCCTACCAGGGTCATACCAGGTGGAGCGCTGCCATCACAGGTATGCGCCTGATGCCGCACACTCGTGATCATCGAGATCCATGGTACACACTGCATGGGCGCGGCACCTTGCGAGTGCCCCGGCAACACCCGCAAGTTCTCGGCGCCTCACTTGCAGGGGGCACATGGTGCCCGGGCACATGCAGCAGGCAAAGGCGTGCATGCCTTCCGGCATACGCCATGAGAAGGGAATGCCGTGCAAACAACAGATGTCGCCCACTGCAAAGAAGCTGCACTGCACTAGCAGCAGTAGGCTGCAGCTCATAAGCTGCTTGCCCAGATCAGCATGGCGCTATTAGTGGGGGACCCGGCCTGCACGGCACTCGCATTGCATCCATGAATGCACGCATCCTCCACACCCTATCCACCATCATCAGCCATCTGGAACCGTTGAGCGCAGCGAGCGCAATCCATGCCATCACTCCAACTCAGCTGTGAACATGTTCTTCAGGTGTCCACTCCATCCATCAAGCTGTTGTTTCTTACTTCCGTGGCCAGCCGCTCAGCACAGACCACCTGTCAGGTTCGAGCACCAGCAGCGGCAGGGGGGCAGGCCTGGCCCGTCGCTGTTTAGAAATACAAGGCAGTGCATCCTGCTGTGGCACAGCTGTGCAACAGCACACCCGTAGCACAAGGCATGTTGCCGGCGCAGCCACTGCATCACGGTGCACATGCTGTACAGCCAGGGGATCCGGCCGCGCAGGCCTCAGGCACAGCGGGTCTCTGCTTGTGTACAGACGCAGGGATGCCACCATGCGCGGCTCCGCTTCACGCAAAGGCTGCGCCTCGCGCGCCCTCGCACTCCTCGTCACCGGGTGCACATTCGCGGTACTGGTACGAGTGGCCCGTGGTGGCGGGGACGCGCATGTTGCCCGTGGCCGCATCGGAGCCGGGGCCCTGGTCCTGGCCCTCCTCCCAGTCAAACAGTGTGACCACGGCCGTGATGTCGTCACACGACCCGCGGTCCTGCGCCAGGCGCACCAGCGCGCGCGCAGCCGCGTGGGCCAGCACCGACGGCGCGACGGGGCTGGTGTTGGCCGCCCGCACCTCATCCACCACGCGCATCACCGTGTCCACCGCCTCCTGGTCCCCCACCGCGCCCCACAGCCCGTCGGAGCCATACACCACACACGTGTCCACGCCCGGCTGCAGCGCGGTGGCCGTGACGTCGGGCGCAGGGGAGATGAGGGGCGCGGGCTCCTTGAAGTCCAGGTCACCCAGCCCACGGCTCACCGCGCACACCTTGGCGCCCATGCCAGGGCCCAGCGGCCGCACGATGCGCCACACGCCGCGCACCTGCACACGTGGAGCAGGCGCAGGCGGGGAGGGCGGTGGCACGCATGTTGCTGCCCGTGCTGTGGGCCCAGCATGCAACAGCGCATCAGGACCCTGCAGCCACAAACAGGCCCCCTACACAGAGCCCCCGACCAAGATAGCAGCCACCCCGCCCCGGTGCAGCATCACACACACCTGGTGCACAATCCCGCCCACCGCCTCGATGCGCGCGCGCTCGTGCGCCAGGTTGGGCTTGTGGTCATAGCTGAGCTGCACCGCGCTGCCGCCACGGCCCAGCACCGCGCGGCAGTCGCCCGCGTTGGCCACGTACAGCTTCAGCCCCACCTGCAGCCCCGCCAGTGCGGTGGAGCCATCGATCTGGTCGGGTGTGCCCGCGCGCGCCATGTCCAGCAGCTCTGCGTCCAGCTGCTCAAACGCCTGCTCAAACGCGGCCGCCACAGCCGCCTCCTCACCCGCGTCCACCTGCGTCGTCAGCCCCGCAGGCGCCGCAGCCGCCCACAGCCCCAGGTGCCCCGCCAACAGCTGCTGCAGCCGCTCGGCCGCGTGGCTGCTGGTGCGCGCCCCCGAGTGCCCGTCAAACACGGCAGCAAAGCTGATGGGCATCGCACTCAGCAGCTCCTGCAGGCGGGAGTCAAGTTTGCCAGCCATGTTGGCAGCTGCGTGTTGCAGACCCGCCTGAGCAGCACCTGCAAGCTGCTGCATCCCCACCTCCTCAGATGCACCCCCGTAGCCATCATAGCACGTGCCAGCTGAGGCCGCTGAGGCTGCTGCCGCTGGCTCCAGCATGGGCATCACCCGCGCAGCTGCCACAACGTGAGCTGCATGTGCAGGCACATGGTGCGCGTGGTGCGGCCGCCCCTCGGCCAGGAAAGCTGCATCGGCCGCGACAGCTGCCACATTGAACCAGTTGTCTGCCCCCACCCCTGCGCTGGTCAGCACTTGCTGCGCGTCACCCATTAGTCTGGTGGGTGGGGGCGGGGCCATGGGCACAGCATCTGGAGCAGCGGAGGGGTCATATGCCCACACCTTACCCACCCGTGCATGCACCTGAGACGCAGGAGTGGGCCCGGGCTGCATGTGCTGTGGTGCCCGCTGTGCATGTGGCCACAACGCTGCCACTGCATGGGGCGTGAAGTGCGGGACTGACACATGTCTGTCCTGCATCTCTGGCTTGGGCCCGCCTCGCACCTGCAGCAGCCCGCGCAGCACAGACACGGCAGCATACTTGTGCAGCACGGGCAAATGAGAGCGGTTGTGTTGAGCCAGGGTGCCGCTGCAGGCTGATCTTTGACTGTATGAGTGATGGCCAGCTGCAAGCCAGCTGAATGCACGCGTGCGGAGGACGTGCACAGCAACAGCTTGGAGCACCCTGGTGCTGCACAGTGCAAGTGGTGAGTGCATGTGCAGCGTGCCACAGCCCGTCCGGGGACGGAGTACGGGGCGCAGCGGGCGCAATTCACGGTGCTATCCACACCCTTCTTCACAGCTTTAGCAGCACACCATGCTCCACGCACCGCTGCAGCGCCGTGGTGCACGGATCGTAGCGGCAGCTCGCGTGGATTTGAGTACACCCGGGAGGCTGGGAGTGGTGCAACCAGCGTGGGTACTACTTCGTTATCCCAGCTGGAACCTAACAAATCCATGCTCGACACTCCCTGCGTATAAGGGCGTGTTGCGCAGGTGCAGATGCGGGTTGACAATTGTGGGCCGTTGGGTGCTGGAAACCAAATCGTGCGTGACACGCCCGTGCTGATGCTGCGAAGGCCGATCCTTGCAGGATTAGTGTAGGAACACATACCTGGCCTCTGCTGAACAGCTCCTCCGCGCCGGATGCATTCACTGGCCCTCTCCTTGTTGGACTGTGAGTGCTGACCCTGGCACAGACCGGCAGAGTGCGCCCTGCAGCATGTACAAACAGTTATGCAGTTCATCAGTCGCGGCCTGCTGGAAAGGGTGCTTGCGTCAGCGGCTGATGTCCAACACCACCTGACTGTGCACATTAAGGCGCTGAAGGAGGAAAACTCCCAAATGGTGACAGACGTCACTGAAGCATCCCCTGCTGCACGAATCATGCTGTAGGCGTTGCAGCACAGACCTCTCAGACTCCGGTTTGTGCGAGCATTGGGCAGGCACTGAGGATTGCAAAAGCTTCTCCATGAGGCCTGCCGACCGTACGTTTGCGCGCACTGCATTATGTTTCAATCTCTGCAGCGGTCTGGATTTAAGCACGTTCGTTATAACCTGCTTATCGTGCCATGTTCAAGCTTTCAGATCCTAAACAGCCCAATCACAAGCACAGCCCAAAGAGTCACAGCGGTTACACTTACTTGTGGAAAAAAGCTCACACTTGGACTTTTCCGCCCCGTGACGCACGCGCTGTGTCTTCAATGCATGCAGCCGCTCTCACGCGCTAACATGGATAAGCATGCCACTATGTACCTAGGCTATTGGACGCACCAAGTTCGCCGCGTTGAGTCCATAAATCCTATAAGAAAGATTATCAGGGAACAAAATCAATCTACATAAAGCGGCAAGCTTCAAGGGCCATGCAAGTCGGGAATTTGGAGGACGACGGCAATGGAGCAGCAGCCGCGGAGTGGGTATTGAATTGTTCGTGCGTCTCGAGGCACTTGCATTTTTTGTTATGGCTGTCGTTGAGCTCCTCTCGTGCGCTGGGTCCGGGCAGCGTCAAAGTCAGGACCACGATGTCTCTAGCACGTCAGTGTGGCCTGCGTGTGTGCACCTGCTTCCATGCTGCATGGGCCCGCAACTCACCAGCATTACAGCTCAGTGTGGATTAGCGGCTGATGCTTTGCCTGCTTGCTCCATGCACCACCTGGCGTCCAGTTGGGTGGCACTGCCAGTGGACGCGCTAGCTGTCATCGTGAACAGCTGCGGGCTGCGCCCCCGTGACATTGCAGTGCTGCGCACCACATGCAGCTGCTGGCGCAGAGCCACCGACTCAGGTGTGCAGCCATTCGCTGTATGACCGCAAGCTTGCTTGGCTGGAACTGTGCCGCTGTCATGGCGTGTTGGCGCTGCAGCCCCTATAGGCCCTCATATGGCTTGCGCCGCTCAGTGGGTTGCAAGTGGACCCTCACCGACCGGCATTCACTCCCGTGCCACCTCTCTGCGACATGAGCGTGCTGCAGTGCTGGAGACATTGGCGCCTGGCCCCAGCACCACACGAGCACACTTCACATCCCTGCCCCAGCGCTTCCCCATGCTGCGCAACCTGGACCTGCGCGCGTGTGACTACCGGTGGGTGGGACACATCAACCGTGTACCTGATGGTTTATCAGCTCTCTGCATCACGCTTGTGGCACAGGCTGCAGGCATGCATGTCAGCGCAGGCGCACGGTATGCTACTGTGCAACACGAGAATGGAGGTGCACCAGACGGCTCCCTGAACCGCATGCGCCCCTGCCGCACACATTGCCATAATTATGTGCCTAACTTGTCACTACACTATGGGACCACCATGCCGCCACGCAGCCTGTTCGACCACCAGCTGCTGTACACCGACTGCCTGTCCATCCTGTCCCTCTTCATCTCCCACCTCTCTGGCATGCCATCCCTGTCGCACCTCACTCTGTCGTGCGAGTTTGTGAGTGAGATGGGGCGCAAGCTGTGGGCGCGGCACCTGTGCAATGCAGCGTTTGGGGGCAGCGCAGTTGGCACTGCCGCAGCCACCGAAGGCAGCACCACACCCAGTGCGCCTGCGCCCCGCACACCTGCAGCACCTGCTGCCCGCTCCTCTGCGGGGTACACGCCTTCCAACCTGGGCTGTACTCCGTCCAGCAGCCAAGGCACAGCCAGCCCTGCGGCTGGTGTGCGGGGGAGCACGCGTGAGCGGGCCAGCACACCACACACGCACTGGCCTCTCAGCCGGCTAGCGTCCGTCATGTCTCGGCCGCTTGATGCGGATGATGACGATGGGGGTAGCATCAGCAGCAGCTCGGACGGTTTGGAGGACGATGGCACAGAGGACGAGGATGAGGATGGTGCAGGCAGGAAGGCAGAGGCCGAGCGTGATGCGGCGAGTGGGGTGGGGCCCGGGGGCGAGGCAGGTGCAGGCGCCATGCCGCACTGCAGCTGTGAGGCACCAGCAGCTGCGGCACCCTGTCCACCTGGCGGTCCACCTGCTGCACCTGCCCTTGTGTGTGAGCAGGGCTGCATTGAGTCATGCCCTCCAGCCAGCCCCTGTGCAGTGCCCACTGCAGCAGTGAGTGCTGGAGCTGTACCCAATCAAGCTGCAGCCACAGCCTCAGTGGGCGCGTGTGCTGTTGCTCTGCAAGCGTGCCTAACCGTGCAGAGCAGCAGTGACAGCTTAGCACGCTGCCAGTCCCCTGCTGGCGCTGGTGCAGCCTCACCCACAGCAGGAGCACCCATGGCCGCACCTGGCACAGATGCTGATGGTGATGGTGGCCCGGCCAGGGCTGACGCCCACCCAGCAGCAGCAGCGGCAGCAGCAGTAACAACAGCTGGTGGTGGTGGCGACGTGACTGCAGGAGGTGCAGCCGCTGTAGGGCCGCACGTGGTGCCGGCATCTGCGGTGGTAGGCCCGCCCCCCGGCCTGCCCCCTGTGCTTGTCCACCCGGCCCTGCGCGCCATTGCGGGGGCCACCGCCAACCTCACCGCCATACCCCGCTCCAACTCAGCACCTGGCTCAGCCAGACGCGGCGCACGCGCGGTGCGGCGGCGGCGGCAGCGCCACTTCACCTCGGCGCAGTCGGAGGGTGGGCAGCCGGATGACTCGGACGCGGAGGGCGAGGGGAGCGGGTACGCAGCGGGGCAGCCAGGGGCCTCGTGCCAGGCGCAGCTGTGGCTGCCAGACTGGGGCGCGCACCTCAAGGGTGAGGCGGCTGATGGGCTGAGTGTGAGGCGTGGGGGTGGAGGTCAGCTCCTGTGTGCCTGGGGTGATGCATCTGGTTGTCAGTGCGGCGGTGTTGCGCCTGCTTTGGATGTTGTGGTACTGTGCGTGGATTCAGACCGTGCACCCCTTCACATCTACATGTTCTTGACACGCATATGGCCCCTCACATGACGTGTTTTGTGTCTGGCTGCAGCGCTGACCACCATCACGATCGCGCCCCCTGGCAGCCGGGGCGCGCCCTATGCGGCCGCACCCCCGCGGGTTGTTGATCCTGCCACACGCCAGCCGCCCGTCGTGCGCCTGTGGCTGCGACCGCGCACGCTGCGGCGGCTGACGTGCCTGCGGCTGGCGGGTGTGTCAGTGGGCAGCCTTGGGCCGGAGCTCATGACCCTCACGGCCCTCACACGTCTGGACCTGTCGGGGTGCGGCATCACGCAGCTGCCGCAGGGGCTGGCCCCGTGGGGCGCGCGCCTGGCGGTGCTGCAGCTGCGGGACAACGCGCTGCACAGCCTGCCGCAGGAGGTGCGTGGTGGCCGCTGGTGCAGGGGGGCCCTGGCTGCTGTGGACAGTGAGGTTGCGTGGGCGGGCACGAGGGAAGGCAGGGCTGTTGTGCACCCGCGGCTCCATACACAGCTTGTGTGTTTGAACAAGATGTTCAACCTCTCCCACCCATCCCACCTTCACATCCCCTGGCTCAACACTGCTGCCACTGCTCCTTGCCTGCACACAGGTGGCTGACCTCACGTCGCTCACCCACCTGGACCTGTCCCACAACATGCTGGCCACCCTGCCGCCCACGTGCCTGCCCCACTCGCTGCGCACGCTGCTGCTGCACTGCAACCAGCTGAAGGACGTGCCGCACGCGGTCACACGCCTGGCTGCCAGCCCCTTCTTTGCACCGCGCGACTACAGCACAGGCAGCGTGTATGGCAGCAGCAGGCCCAGCAGTGCACGCAGCTCCCTCTCTGGTGCAGCCAGCTCCTGCACCACCCCCCTTGCAGGTGGTGCCCCTGATGGGTCACAGCTGGAGGTACTCACGCTGTCACACAACTGGCTCGAGGGGGTGCCAGGCTTTGCGCGCCAGCTGGCAGGTCTCACCGCACTCACGCGGCTTGAGCTCGCCAACGTGAGCGATGTGCACAACGGGCCACTGATGGTGCCGCCTGAGGTGTGTGCCTCTGTCCGTGTGCCTCAGTCCAGTAGGCCGTGAATATGAGTGCTGGGTGTCATATTTTGGCATGACGAGCTTCTGGGCTCAGGCTGCCCGGTTGGGGCAGTGTATGGGTGAGTAGAAGAAAGGACGGGTCAGAGCATGAACGCAGTAAGCTGCATGTGCATGCCTGACTCCATGCAGCATTCATTCATGCATGCATGTGGACCCAAGCCGTCAAAACTGGTGCCTACTGCGGTGTGGACTTGACAGGTTGCGGCGCTCAAGCAGCTGCGCATGCTGGTGGTGGGCGGCAACGCGGGCGGGCTGGTGGTGGCACCCGAGCTGGGGGAGCTGTCCCCGGCCCTCACGGCCCTGGACGTGCGGGAGGTGGGGCACGCGTGTGGGATGGGGGTGGCGGTGGATGGGGATGGTGTGTGTGTGGGGAGGGCAGTGTGTCTTGCAATGCATGTGAAGACTCTGCGTGCAAGGCATCGTCTGAGCATCTGCACAACGCTCCTGCAACCTCATGCGCCGTTCAACATGCGCCTCCCTCCTGCAGGCCTGCGCATATGCCTCTCACACATGTGCACCAGTGTCTGACTCGCCCCATGTCACTGTCGATGACATGTGGCCCACAGGCAGGCCTGCCCGAGCTCCCCCCCGCCATCTCACGCCTGACACGCCTGCGCGCGCTGGCCGCCGGGGCCAACACGCTGCACGCACTGCCGCCCTGGCTGCCTGCGCTGTCCGGCTGCCTGGCGGACCTCAGCCTGTCGCGCAACACGGGGCTGCGCGCGCTGCCTGACATGGTGTCGCACCTCACCAGCCTCACCAGGTGGGGGCCGATTCGTGGGGTGTGTGGACGCGCGTTGCCATGATGGTGGTCGATGCCCACAGTTTATTTTTATGTTGGATGTGTGAGCTCTGCCACGGTGAAGGGCACGGGGCTGCATGCCTTCGTGTGCTCGTGCTGTGCTGGCCACCTGCTGCTGCGTACCCTGGCCATGATGGGTGGCTCACACCTGGCCCCATGCCACTTGACTGGAGGTGCCTGTGCCCACATCTGCAGTTACGCGTTCTTGTACCACACCACATGCTGCACTGCAGCATATTGTACTGTATTTACCATAGGCGTGCACTCTATTGTACTGACCACGTGAAGTGACCCATGTGCCTCCACATACGTGTGCCTGCCTGCGCAGCCTTGACGTGTCGTACTGCGGCCTGACAGAGCTGCCAGGCAAGGTGCTGGGCAGCCTGCCGCGCCTCACACGCCTTGACGCATCAGGCAACACATTCAAGCACGTGCCACCCGCATTGTGCTCTGCGCCACGGCTGTGCAAGCTGTCGCTGCGGGGGTGTGGGCTGAGTGATGGGGCCATACGTCACGCGGTCACACTGCTGGGGCGTGTGGCAGGTCCCCCGGTGGAGCTGCACCTGTGACCTGTGACTGGCGGTCAGATGCAGTGATGCAGTGAGGGGGGTGGCAACGGGGCAGCACATCTTCATCCCATTCTGTCAAGTGTGACATACGCCACAATTTTGGTCGTGGCACACAAAGTATGTATGTATTTGTACCGTATGGCTGCAGCAGTCCAGAGCTTGTTTTCCACTCTTCCTCTGCTCTCCTGTGCTCTTCATCAATTCATATTCTTAATGATTCCATGCCTCCACTAGACAAGTTCTGTCTGTTTTTCACTCTCTGAGCATTGGCTCACCTGTAGCACATTCTATGCGATGGCATTCGTGAGCTGGTTGTGCAGCAATGCTGCCCGCACCTAGGACAAGTAATGTGTGAGACCAGCCGCTTTCTTTTGTCATTTGTGACATGCAGCTGGTGATGGATGATGTTTAGCAGGTGTGGCACAAGCCAAACATTGTCCCTAATTCAGTGCCAGTGCTTCACAACCTGCTCGGGAAAACAAGCATGAAGGGCTGGGGCCACCAGACTGCTTTGATCTGTGTAGGCAACACGCCGGGGTCTCTCAGTGCCTGGGTCCAGTTTGTGGGGTTAATTGGTGGAGTGTCATCGCCTTGTTTGTGGCTTCAAAGGAGTTCAGGTACAGTGGTTACTCGGGCTGTAAAGTTTACGCATAAACAGCATGAGACGGGTTGGCAGCACGAGCAGGTATTGCCATCATGTTGTTCCTCATGTCATACATAGCATGCATTTTGCGCGCCTAAGCTTTGCTCACTCTGTTCCACACCGTGCATGCGAGTGGTTCATCAGTTGGGGTGTTAGTAGTTGTGGACGCTTGCCCTCAACCAGCTGACCATTGGAAAAATCACCAAACAACTATTGTCTCACGAGGTATGCAACCCACACCGTTTGTGCTGCCCCTGCTGCTCTGCTACCTGGTGGTGTCCCATGCAGCTGGCCCCTCACCTGCAGTCGCCACAGCCAGCAGCACAACAGTGTCGACAGCCCCACATGTAGTGCTGGCTGGTTCATCCCACCAAACACTGCACCGGCCCTCAGGGGCTGACCTGTCTGATGGCACTGCAGCAGGTGCTCAAGCAGGCAGGTGCCGTAAATGCAGCAGCCCAAAACCCAAACCATCACTTCCACCACCAGCAGCACCCACCACAGACGCAAGAACAGCTGCCAGTGGCATGCCCAGTGCTGCCCAGCTGGTGTTTCTGACAGCACATGGGCATGAGCTCATGCAGCCCCATCAAACATGGCCACTGGTGTGGTTGCTACCTGGTGTGTGGGGCGTGCCATGGGGCGCTGAGGGTGCCCAGGGCGCGTCAGGTGATGGGGATGGCAGCGGTGTGACAACAGCTCCTGCCCCCCCTCCCCAGCCACCACCCAAGGAGCCGTTTCAGGCGCTGGGTCGTGAGGCAGGAGCAGCCATTGGTGAGGCAGCGCGAGGTGATGCCCTGGTGGTGGGGCCATGTGCTGCCTGTGGTGCGCTGCACATTCACTGCCGCATGGGCTTGCACTGCACACGTGCATGACAGGACGGACTGCAAGTGCACGGCAAACGTCCATCACGCCCACTGCCTCCATGCATGCCCGGCAACAAATCCGGCTGTGCTTTGCTGCGCACCCCACAGCGCCACAGCACATACTGCCCCTCAGCGACTTCACTGCGGATCATGATCATGCTGCACACGCAGGCGAGGGTGTGGGTGATGCCGTGCGTGAGCTGGGCGCGGCCCTGGAGCGTGCGGGCCGCGCGCTGGCGGTCGCGCTGGGGGCTGGCCTGGTGGCCCTTGCGCTTGCGTGGGTCACCACCGCGCTCATTGCCGGGTGAGTTGCATGTGTGCTGGGACATGGTCGCACACAGCCAGGGGCGCAGGTTCACATGAGGTAGGTCGCCCATGGCATACCTCGCATGCGACGTGTACAGCAGCAGGTGGGAAGCTGTCTAACAGCAGCAACTGCATGGTGCCCAGCATAGCAGGGCGCATCAGGCAGGGCAGGGGCGCACACAGACCCCATGCAGTGTGGTGACGGGTGCAGGGCCAGCCACAACCGTGTTCGCAACATGTGCCCTCATGCACCGGCCTCACACACGCAGGCAGCGGATGCAGGCAGTGGCGTCAGGGCCTGTGGCTGAACCACTGCCTGTCAGCCCAGCGAGCACAGCTGCAGCGCTGCCCAGTGGCAGTGGGTGGCGCGGCAAGCAGCTGCACCACGCGTGCCGCGCACCTGGCGGGGCGTTGGAAGACTGCGGCTCCTCCTCCTCCTGGGTGTGACGCAGTGTGACGGTGATGCTGGCGCTGCCGCAGCACAGTGCACTGCCTGCTGCAGGCTGGACGCATTGCTTTCTGTTGGCAGGGTTGACACGTTGCACATTGCACGCGATTTTGAGCTGTTACACAGTGTGCTCTGGGCTGCACTGCCCCCATACAAGGCGCTACCATAGTGGTGGCATTGCCCCATAAAACATGCTGTACCAAGCAGGAGGTGCATGCTCAGCAAGTTCTGCAATGCAGGATGAATGAATAGCAGGACGTATGCATGATGCACCATGTCACATGCATGATATAGCACATGTCTCTTCAACCTTTCTGTTGCTTGCGGAGCAGCCCCACGCTAAGGCCCCACATCTTGTAACAAATTCTCAACAATGTAAACAGTCGGGTCCAGGCCAACTCAGCTGTCAGGAGCAGCACAACACACCCAGTTGTGTGTGCTAGATTGCTTGCTGCAGGCGGCACACAAGCCCATGGCAGTGCGCCGACAACAATATGCAGCTGTAATCGTTGATGGAACAATGAACACAGCAGGCAACAAAACAGATGCTTGGCAAACTGGCAACAGCTTGAGGCCCCAGGCGTGCGCAACAATGAGCATATCTGTACACGTGTACAGCAATGCTTGGCCTTTCATGAATGCAATGCCGCAATGCGTCAAGAATGAAACCCCGCATATGATTTCTCTCCTTCCCTCACGCTTGCACACATCCTGCCACACATGCTACACATACTTGTGCGTGTAGGTATCGACCCCGCGATCATGTGGGGCCCCATGGTTGAGCTGGCAGCACTCACACGACCATCGACCACCACACGCGCATGCTGCATGATGTGCATGATGTGCCCATGGGTGGCAGCAATTGCCATGTGCTGGGGCGGGCTCAGGCCTTGTTTCAGGGCTTGCATCCTTATGGCACAGTCTGACTAGGCGACGTCGGGGCTGAGGTTGGAGTGACACAAGGCGGGAGTGGCTGTGAGCGCGCACACCAGCAGTCAGATGTGCCGCCAGCTGACCGTTGTACGTGAGCCGTGTCCGGGATGGATGGCCTGGCAGTCGCTTGTGTCCTCATGGACGTGCTACAAGACTGCCTCCGGAAGACTGCAGTTGCTGCTCCCCTGGCTGCTGCGAGCTAGACTCCTGCTGCTGCCGCCAGTGCTGGGCCCACCCCAGCAGCCTTGGCGTGTGCGTGCCCAGCAGCTGCTGCACGGAGGAGGTGGGTGTTGGTGACCCGGCAGTGGCATATGTGGTCTGCCCCACCGTGCACGCCCGACCAAAGCCGCGCTTCAGTGCGGCCAGCTGTACACGCAGCAGCTGCTGATGCAGCACCTCCGTGCGCGTGTCACTGAAGAAGCCTGTGAGGTAGGGTGCAGGGTCAGCGGGTGTGCCAGGGGGGGGGATCAAGAACAGAGTGGAGCTTGAAAACACACATGGCGCCACGTACGGTGTGGCAATTCAACGGGCCAGGCACATAGGCGAGGGAGTGCATCACCAACCTCCAACACACACCACCTCCAGCGCCACAAACACAGATCCGTGCATCGACCAAGCTGGAGGAGGGACTCAAGGGGAGCTTACGGGGACAGACATCAGCATGGCGTGTGTTACAACGACTCACCGGTGACACCCCACCAGGAGGTGCGCCAGTCAGTGTTGGTGCGGGAGGTGCGCGCCAGCAGTAGGGCATAGCACGGGCTGGGCCCCTGGCTGGTGGTCGCGCTGCTGCTGCTGCTGCTGCTGCTGCTGCCCGTTTGCGCTGGAGGAGGATGGTGTGTGCGGGTGTAGCTGGGAGGGACCGAGGGTGGAAAGTTGTAGACACACTGCAAGAAGCGTGAGGGGGTGACTGGGCAGGGCTCTAGGCCTGTCCTGCGCCCGTGTAGTGACCCTGTGCTTGGCTTGCTGTGTGGTGAGGCCACGGGTTGTGTGGCACCACTGGATGGGGGCCACGCAGCAGCAGGTGTGCACTCATGGCTTCCAGAGCTCCCCGCCCACGCGAGCACTGCCGGGCGGATGCTGCCCACACTGCTCACAGAGGCCCTGGGCCTGCTGCCCTCCAGGAGCAGAGAGTCAGGAGGTGCGAGGGAGTCAGCGCACAGTGCAAGTGACATGTGCTGTGGCGCAGCCGCACCGCCAGCTGCATGCACGGCTGCGTGCACGTGGGAGGGTGTAGGGGCTGGCGCAGGAGGTGTCTGCATAAGTGCTGCACGTGCGCGGTGCATGGGTGGGGTGTCCTCCAGGTAGCCTGCTGCTGCGCGTGCAGGCGAGCAGTGCGACAGGGAGGTGCGGGGAGTGCAGATGATGGCAGCGAGGCCTGCCAGCAGCTGCTCCTCATCCAGAGCACCTGGCAGCAAGCAGGGTGCACGCGCTGGCCTTGGCTCCCGTGCAGGGGTTGGCCCCAGTGTTGTCAGCCCCTGCACGTCAGCTGCACCTGTGCTGGGCAGCAGAGTGCGTGACGCGGCTGCAGCTGCTTGAGGCCATGCTGCTGCAACTGTGCAGCTGGCCATGCGCTGCACGGCCTCACCACTCCAGCCCGTGAGTTCCATGCTGCCCTCCTCGAAAGTTAAGGCATGCGCGACTGCGCGCAGCACTGCCATCACCGTTTGTTGCGGCGGCGCAGCACACATCGCGGTGTTGGGTGGCACCGCAGCTGGTGGTGTTGTACCGGGGCCATCACCACAGCCAGGCGCAGGGCTCAGCCTGCCGCCCCCTTGTGGAGCCTGGTCCAAGTGTGGGCTCCAGCCAGGTGGTAACAGCGTGTTGTGGCTGGGTGAAGGGGTGGCGGGGCATGTGCGAGCATGAGGCGGAGACAACGCTGCTGGGCCCTGAACGTGCTGCTGTGCTACAGGGCCTGTGCCCTGAGCTCGGAGTGCAGCAACCCCACACCCCTCCGCACATGCTGCTGCTGCTGCTGCTGCTGCTGCTGCAATGGCAGTGCATGCAGCAGGGTGTGCCACTGAAGGCAAGACGGCCTGCTTCGTGCCCTCGTCAGTAGCCACAGGGCAACATGAGCTGCAAGCTGTTATGCCAGCAGGCGTACAGGTGCGCAGGCATGTGGGTGGTGGTGGCACATGTGGGGGCCGTGTGCCGGCCGCGCTCTCCGCAGTGCTACCCAGCACAGACGCCCCACTGGATCCCCCCCAGCTGCTGTCACCGCAGCTGGTGCCCACCACCTCCCCCAGCCCAGCCAGCCCTGTGAGGGCAGCGCCTGCAGGGTGGGCGTGCAGTGGTGGCACTGGGGCAGCCTGCGCGCCCAGGAAGCTCCAGCCGGCCGTGAGACAGGTGTGAGCAGCACTGGCGCCAGCTACTCCTGCGGCAGCTGCAGCGGGAGTGGTGCTGGGCAGCTGCGCATGTCCCTGGGATGCACCCCTGGCCTGTACACATGGCGCTGCACCGCCTGTGTTGACAGCGGTGGCACCGGCAGCAGCAGCCGCTGCAGTTGCCGTGGGGAAGGCTGGTGGGGGTGGGGTTGCCAGCAACGTGCTGGCCATGCAGAAGTTGTCACCCACCCTCTCCTGTGGGGGTGGGGCCAGCAGGCCCTTGGCGCTGGGTGCTTGCAGGGGTGCGGGGGGCACAGGTGTGGTGACGAGCTTGGGGCGACCAAGGGCGGGAATGTAGCGCATGATGTTGCTGCTGCTGCGTGTTGGAGGATGCTCTGCCGTCCCCGAGGACGGTTGCTGGTGAAGGGGCCGGCTGGTGGCTTCCCCACTGCTGCAATTGCTTGCGCTGCCTTGTTTGCATGCAGGTAGCTGCTGCTGGCTCTTGTGCGGCAGTGCAGCAACCGTAGCGCCTGTGGTATGTACTGCCCCTGTGGCACTTGACGCGATGCTTTGTGCAGCCTCCGAACTGGGTGCGTGTGCAATGCACACCTGTGCTGCATGGCTCCCACCCTGGCAGGATGAAAACGGTTCACCAGCAGAGCCGGCAGCTGCCTGTGTGCCATCTGCCTTGGGCTTCTCACCCAGAACCTTGGCAAGGGAAGTGCCCTGTGCCATGTGCCCAGCGGCTGCATGTGGCACGGCAGGGGGCTCTGCTGCCTCAACCCAGCCGACACTGACATCACGGAGCTGCACAGCATCACGCTGACGTGCAGCAGCTGGAGCACAGGTGATGGGCTGTGCTGCAGCAGCATCACCCAGCTGGTGTGCAGCACAGGCTGTAGCTGTACCGCGTCCTGCATGCAGCGCCAGGGCACCTCCACTGCCGCGCACCAGCACTGCCTGGTGGCCCCTGCTGCCGCTGCCACCACCGCTGCGGCCAGCCCCGCCTCCCTGCGCACCCACACCCAGCGACGTGGCCCCAGCACTGCACTGCACGCTGCCACTACCATCGCCTTGAGCGCGGGTGCTGCTGCTGCGCTGCAGTGCAGCCGCAAGTGCACCGCCCTGGCTGCTGCGCCGCGCCACCTCCTCGCGGCCAGGCACGGCCGCGCGCGCCACAAAGGTGTGGGACAGGATGGGGGAGGCCCAGGGTCCAAGCCCCGCACGCGCTGGGATGCTGACCGGCTGCGTGGTAGCAGTAGCAGCAGCAGCAGCAGCAGTAGCTGCTGGCCTTGCAGTGGACATGTGTGCCCCACCTGCTGCTGCATCCAGTGCAGCCCAGACAACAGGTATCCCACTCTGACTGGTGGGCTTGTTGCTCACCCCACCGCCAACGCCCATGCCGTCAACTGCTGCCGCTCCAGCCACGGACGTTGCGCGCTTGCCACTGTGCCCAGCGCCGCTGCTGTTGCTGTGCTGCCTGTCGGTGCTGCCGCAGGCGCTGTTGCGGACGCATGCGAGTGCCCTGGCCGCCGCCTCTCGGGCCGTGCAGTGTGCGCGCAGGTCTGCCATGCTGCGCAGGGGATGATGGTGCAGGCGCAGAGAGGATGCTGAGCCCCACGCGCCACTGGACCCCCAGCCCTGACCCTGTGTGCAGCCACATGGGAGGAGAGCTGGCATGTCACGCACATGAGGTGTGACACGAGCCAGAGTGCTGCAGGTGCGGTACACTCCAGCCTTTGGCTGCATGCACTGCTGTCCATTTTGTGAGCACGCAAGGAGGAGCAGCCAAATGAACAAGCTACAACGGGTCAGAAGCTGCACAACAGGAGGTGCGTCAACTGAGGTTCTAGTTCCGGTGAGTATCACATGGTTCTACGTGCAACAAACAGCGATCTGCACGCGCCGCACCTGTAACATGTACGAGCATGACGCACTGGGTATCTCCCCGCCAGCACGCACAACGCACTCAAATGCAGCCAGGCGGCTGCCGCTTCCCATGTGCCCCACACTGCTGCTGCCCACCAGCATGCTCCCTGTGCCGGCCGCAGGGCACACCTCAGGTGCCGCAGCAGCTGTTGTTGCATTGGAGTTGGCGGTGGTGCTGGTGGCAGCAGCCGCACCAGGGGAAATGTCATGCTGAGTAAAGCAGAGCGAAGACGCGTCGAGGCTGTTGGCAGCGGTGGACGGACCGCTGCCTGGATGTGGCAGGCCAGTACCTGCCCACTGCAGGGCCCCGCTGCCTGCAGGTGCATCATGCAGGGCCCGGAGGCCAGCAGGTGCCGGGCTGAAGGGCACCGGTAGTGTGGGGATGCACATGCTGGCGCTGCCACAGCTGCTGTCGCCCTCACGGACTGCATGTGTGAGAAGCTGGGGTGAGCCTCTGACTGCAGCGGGGCTATGTTGCATGTTGAGCGTCCTGCTGCCCCCGCCTGCTGTCACCGGCCCCCCTCCCGCTGCACACGCGATCCTGAAGCATGGGAGGCCCATGCTGCTGCTGCATGGCACGTGAGGCGTGGCTACAGCGAGCGGGTCACAACGTTGCGGTTGGGCCACATCATCCCATGCCAAACTGCCAGGCTGTGTGCGCAAGCTGGGAGAGGTCCGCAGTGGTGCCGCCTTGGGTGTGATGCCAGCTGTGGACGTGGGCGTATTGACTGATTGGGTCACCAGCCCTGACTGGCCGGGTGAGGCCGACAGGCCGCTCATGTCCAGGCTCTCACCACCTGCCAAGCTGGCCAGCAGCACACCTGTGCAGCTGCCTGCACTGCCAGCCGCACCCATGGCGCGTACCACAGTGCTACTGGGGGGTCCAGCAGGCATGGGCCTATCACCTGGGCTAGGGGGGAGTGAGTGTTGGTGTGAGTACCGCAGGCCCCGCTGGCTGACCCTGGGTATGGGGGCGGGCACAGACAGGGCAGGTGTGAGTGCGATTCGGGGGTGCAGCCCCGTGTGTAGGGTGCAGGGCGAAGCGGTGCACGGAGCACCACCCAGCTCCAGCCTCTGTGGCTGCTGCGCCTCCTGCTGCTGTGTGTTGTGCCACCAGGGCTTGTGCTTACTGGGAGTTGAGGGGATGGATGTGGCGGGGGCCTGTGTGCTGCATGTGTCTCGGGCGCAGGCAACGTCGGCAGCTGCTGCTGCAGCGTGTGATACTGCTGCGCCTCCAGCCAACATGTTGTGGCAGCCCTCCAACTCACCGAGTGCAGCCAAGGGCGCAGTGTTCGACGTGTGCAGTGTGACAGCCACATGCTTGTGATCTGCTCGCAAGGTGTCCTCCTCCTCCTCCTGGCACACTACTGCTGCACCACACTCACGCCCCACATCGCTGCCGCAGCCCAGTGCGTGTTGTGCAGCCTGTTGCAGGCAGCTGCCGCCTGTGTCACACGACGCACTGGCCGGGGGGCTGCCCAGGGCATCCACCCCCATGTGGTACATGGTGCTGGGCAGCTGCACACTGCACGCTGAGCTGCCGTAGCTGCGGCTGTGCAGCAGGCTGAGCTGGGACGTGCTGTCCTCCATGTGCACATGCTGTGCCGCATGGCGTTTGTGTGCAGGCAGCACGTTGGATGCAGTAGCAGCTGGATGCAGTGGCAGCTGCGGGCTGGAAGTTGTTTGGGGTGAGTGTGTGGCAGCAGCTGCCAGGGGCTCAACCAAGCCGGAACCAGCAAGACCTGGGAAGCCTGCGTAAACAGGCAGGGAGAAACGCAGGCTGTTGCACGCTGGGCATGATCATGCAGGACATGCACGCCAAGCAAGTGCCGCAGCGCAGCCTGTGTTATGTGTGCTGTTTTTCTCCAGTACAGCATATTATACCCACCGGCAAAGCAGACTTCACCTTCGCAACAGGCTTGCTCGCCGTCAGGTTCTGCAAATCGGAGCACATCGAAAAAAACCCTGGTCAATGGTAGTGCCGTCCATCACCATGGCAAACCCAGGTGTCTGCGCCTGCGCACACCTTCGGCAACCAGAGGTTGGCAGGGAGCTGGGAGCGCCTCTTGAAGCAGCTCCTACGGTGCCGAATTCAAACTTCATGAATTGGTCTTCAGCAGGATTCAAACATCGTTCACAAATGTTCAAAATGCACGCATATGAGCAAGCTATTTTACCATCAACTCCCGTTGCAGCTCAATGTTGGCGTCCCTCTGTTCAGCCAGTTCAGCAAGCAGAGCTGCGTTTACGGCATGCGCTCGTTCCAGCTCCTTTTTGAGCCGCGCAGCATCTGGTTGTGCTGGGCCGAGTGCTTGCATGTTCGTTCGGCGATCAGAACTTTTGAACAAGCATAAGATACAGTGCTCAGGACTCCACGATCGTTAGATGTGTTGTCTACTAATGATTGGGTGCATTGTTAGAAGCACGTGGGGAGTACAGAAAAGTCCGGTCTTGCGCTGGAGCTTCTGGGCATGATTGAAGAGCTAATCATGTGAGGTGATTGCCCGACCCCAGTGGGGCCCTCCGTCCCAGGCCACTGACCTCCACACCTGTGACACAGCAGAAACAGGAGCGGGAGCCCAGGGTAGGAGCAGCGGGTGTAAGTCCTGGGCTGTGGCATATTGTTGTGCTGGAGCATGAAATGAAGCCCAGCTAGCCCAGAACCCCAAAGCAGCAATGTGCGGCCGGCAGACCTTGTCATTATGTTTAGCTATTATCTGGGCTGCTTTAGTGGTGACATCAGGGGCGAAATTGAAGGGATGGAGGCACGCCCACCACAGGTAAATGCAAGCCCGATTACGTTCCGATGGCCTCACAAAGTCTCACGGAACTAAATTGCGCTGATCCGACTCAACATCAGGGTGCACCATGATACACATTGATTTTGCATGCCACTGTGACGAGCGCGCTGTGACTTGAACTGTGGCGCAGGCGACTGTCAGCAAGCACAGTAGACATCTTCCCCTATGCCATTTGTGAAGGCAGTCAGGAACTTTCTCCGTTCAGGCTCGGGTTCAGTAGACAGTTGACGATAAATGGCACCAACCATTACTGGTGAGTGCTCGTGGATGAGCGGACGACATCACTGCTTTGCATCATGGCACAGTATGCAACATGGCACATGTTTCGTGGGTCTCATGCAAGCATGAAGCGCAGGGGTCCTGGTATGCCAGCAGGCAGGCCACATACAGCTGCAGCCACATGACGCGCACCGCAACAGCTTGCGCAGGTCAGCTGGTGCATCCATGCACTGGCAGAAACGTTTAGGGCAGAGGAGCGGGATGTTGTTGAGCGCCAGAGCAGTGCCGCGGTGCAACTCGCAGGTGCATGTACTGAGGTGCAGCAGGCACAGCTGGCAGCATGGTCAGGTGGCCACAGGGTCATGAAGCATACGATCGCACATTGCATCCATGTGCAATGCTGTGGTGCTGCACTGCTGTACACATGCAGCTACACGCTGCAGCGAGCCACGCCGGCGCTGTGCACGGGCCAGGCCACGCCGTCATCATGCTGCGGCGTTGTGCGCGTGTCCAAAGTCGAGTTCGACATTGGTGCGTGTGTGGACATCTCTGTGGTTGTGAGTTATGGCGATGTTGCACTGCTGTGCTTCTGGTTAGACCACGATGGTCCCGACCCACCCAACCCCCACACCCCTCCAACCCTCCGCATGAAAATGAAGGTGCGCACCTGAGTAGTGCTGCCGCCCTGCGACCGTGCACACAGGCGTGGCATGCGGCCGCAGCTCCGTCGCAAACGTCACACTCAACGGCACAGCACTGCCCAGCTGGGATGTGGTGTACCCTGCGCTGGGTGCAAGCGTGCTCAGCCTCAAGGGGCTGGAGGTGCTGACAAACCCTGAGGGTGAGTGGACACAGCGCTGCGGGGGGAAGCGGGCAAGGCGCGGGCGACCACGGGAAGCACACGGCTTCTCTGTGGCTGGCACAGTGACAAGCAGGCATGAAAGTGCAAGGCAGGAGGCAGCCAGACAGCTGCTCATTTTATCGTATTGAGGCGCAGCCGGGACTATGGAGTGGCATGGGGTGTAGCTGTTTGGAGCATGTGTGCATGCAGTGTTGCATGGTTACATGGTTTGCACACAACACCACACGCATCACATCTATCGGCGTGAAGCCACACACTCACTGCGCTGGCACACTCACTTGCTGATCCACGCTCGTGCATCCGTGCAGGCACCGAGCTGTGCTTCAGCCTGCAGGCGCCTTGCGCCACCCTAGGCAGCTTGTGCGCAGGTCACGGCGATGGGTCGTGCGCGTACGCCATCTTCAACGCAGGTCCGTACGATGCCCAACAGCTGGCATGGTGGGGCTGTAGGACGCGTGCTACTGATAGCCTGGTGGGCTTGAGGCTGCTTGGCTGCAACCAGACAGGTCAAGTGTGATGTATCAAGGGCGTGTGACTGTGCGATGCCCCAGCCGGCGTTCACAGGTGCCACAGGACGGAATGTAAGTCCATCCCCACGGCTCAAGCCAGGGCCGCTCCACACACAACACACCCGTGCTTGCTGCGGCTGTTTTCACTGTGTCGTACTTTGATTGTTGCGCGTGGCTGCAGCCGACCGCGACTGCTGCCCCACGGGCCTCACACCTGCGGATGTGGGTGGCACACAGGCGCCCAACCCACCATCACCACCACCCAAGCCGCCCGCCCTCAGCCCCGCGCCATCCCCCAACAACACCTGCTCCTACCTGGTGAGTGGAGGGGGTGCAGGAGGAAGGGGGCCACATACACGCGGGCGTCGCGGGGCGTACGTGTAAGGGAGGAGGCAGCCATGATAGATGGGAGAGGCCAGAAAGCGGGCGTGTTCAGATGTTAGCGCCTCCATGACTGGTTCGGGCTCCGCAGATTGGCAGGGCAGGGTAGGGGCAGGTGTTGGCTGACCCCCCTTCCCAGGCATGTGCATGTGGCTGCGCTGGGGCAGCACCACCCAACGCCTGCGCCGCTGCGCCACACGGCCGCAGATCACAGCGGTGCGCACGGCTGACGCTGCCGCGGGCCTGGTGCCCTGGTCCCTGCCCGCCACCTGCAACGGCCTGGCCACCTGGGTCAACGACTTCCTCATACGCGGCACCCAGGTCATCACGCCCTTCCAGTGTGCCGGCTCCGCGTCCAGCTTCATCGCGGTGCAGGGCGCGGTGCGGACGGTGGACGCCGCCACCTTCATCGCCAACTTTGAGACACAGGGCGCGGCGGCGGCCGCGTTTGGTCGCTTTGGGCTGGCGTCATGCAATGAGTCAGCACTGTTGCTGGAGAGTGAGGGGTGTGGGCAGTCGAGCGCTGCACCGTGTGGCGGCACTGGCAGCAGCCCTGCGCCCAGCCCTGCTGTGGGTCTGGAGCTGGCCCCATCACCACCAGTTCTGGCGCCTTTGCCACCACACTCACCCCCTCCATCTCCCTCCCCCTCCCCTGCTCCTCCTCCTGCTCCTTCGCCCTCCCCCTCTCCAGAACCCTCACCCAGCCCTCCCCCGCCCCT